>JAMDHS010000012.1:0-338064 GCA_029717555.1 Peribolospora baueri
AAAAAAAAAAAAAAAAAAAAAAAAAAAAAAAAAAAAAAAAAAAAAAAAAAAAAAAAAGGGACGCCAGTGGTCGAATGCAACAACCATGTCATCGGACGGTGCGTAGCACGCGAAACGTCTTCCAGTCCGCATCTCCATCGTCGTCGTCGACGACGACCTCCTCCTCCTTCAACATGGACACCTTTTCCACACGCGCCGCCGGGGGGCCGCGGCGCAGGAAGGCTTTACTGGAGGCGGGCGAAGGGGAGGGAGGAGAAACGGAAACAAGACGAACGGGTCAGACAAACAACCGGCGCGAAAACGATACGATCCCCCCTTTTTTCTTTTTTTCCTTCACTCACAACTCGTCCAAACCCCGCCTGGACCCCTGAGCAACGCCCTCAACATGTCCGTTAGCGTTGTTATTGCGAACCCAACCAGTGACGCCAAGCTTGCGCGCCATGTGGACTGTCGAGTCGCGAAAGAAGACGCCCTGGACGAGGCCGGAGACCTGATGAAGGTGACGGACGTTAGGAAGGGGGAAGAGATACGGAGCGGGGGGGAACGTGACATGCATGACACGAGGAGCGCCGGGGCACTTGGGAACGCATCGTCCCGCACACGAAGGACCGGCTGGGGGATGCGCCTCACCTCGTACTGAATACGAAACATCCTAGAAACGGACGGCTGGTGGGACGAATAATCGGCTCTAGCTACCGAAGACGAAGACGAGTCGGGAGCTCGGTCCATTGACAAAGCGACGTCGACAGGGGAGAAGGAAGGAAGGGAAGTAGGGCGGACAACGACCGACGGTTGGGCACGTGAATAGCGAAAGTCTCGATCGGCCGCATCATCGGATATACACGCTTACAAGCGGAACCTTGAGAGCCCAGTCTGGGAAGGCGCACAGGACGGTGAAATCCAAGACCTCGATTCTACCGATCGAGCGAGACGGAGGGGAGAGAGCAACAAACGTTTTACTGCCACTGCGCGAGATGAAAAAGGCTGGGGCCCGGAGGGGGAAGGAGGCGACGAAGGAGAAGGAAGACAGCTGCCTACAGGGGGAGGAGGGGAGATTAAGAGCTGAAAAGGGAAACAAAAGACGGAGGAAAGAGCGCCGGTCGACGACGAAGGAGGGATCCATCCGAAAGGGCAAAGAGACGATAGGATGAGGGGGCGAGGGAAAGAAACAAACGGACGGATGGGGAGGGAGGATGGGTATACACTCGATCGATCGGTAGCCGGCACGGCACGTCAACGTCACGTCAACACGACACGACAACATCAAGCGGGGACAGCAATGGCGAAGAAAGAGTTAAGGGTTCGAAGAAGCGGTAAGGAGGAAATGAAAGGGCAAGTGAAACCCGCGCGCGGGGAATGAAAATGTGAACGACGAACAAAGGAATCATGGACGGATGAAGCGAAAGGGTGGCAGTGCGAAGGAAGCGCCGGGGCGCTGAATCGAAACGGAAGGACTGCATGGCAGTCGTGTCCAGAGACGACGGTGGAAGAGACGATGCGAGTCGAAATGGAAAAGGGAAAGACAAAAAAAAAGCAGACGAACGACGACCGACGGCGGCTGATCGAATCAGATGAGGTACGTCGCCGGTACGACTCCGGTCCTGCCCGTGGCGTCCCTGGCGAGCCACCAGGAGGAGTCCTGGTCGTCGAGAATCTGCAGTTGCTGACCGGCGTGCAGGGAGAGCTCGGAGAGGTGGGTGGCTTCGAAAGAGTATCTCGCATACGCCGTCACGCCCTCGTCGCTACCCATGCCCTCCGTCGTGCTCGCCGCGCCAGCTCCCGCTGCGCCGCCCACGAGGCCCTCGTACGACTCTATCTGCGAGTGTGAATCGTACCCCTCGTCTTCGTCCGTGTGGCCATGATCGTGGCGGGCGCCAGCTGCTGCTGCTGCCGCCGCCGCACCCGTCACCACGCCGCCCGCCGCGGCGACGGCGGTGGCCTGCTGAAGCGTGGCCAACAGGTTGTTCGAATCCTTGTACTCTTCCCCTCCGGTCACAGGCACTGGCGCCGGCGGCTGATCATACTTGGGACTGCGCCTGGCGAGAGCGACGAGCAAGCCGACGAGCACGACGAAGAAGACGACGCCGAGTCCGATGGCGATAGAGACGAGGATGACGATGCCAACGGCGAGGTGGCGCGAGGAGGAAAAGGTGAGCACCTCGTTGGAGCGGAAGAAGGAACGGATGACGCCCATCCCTCCAGTGGACGACGACGCGAGCAGGAACGGTCGCCACGAGGCGCCGTCGAAAAGGGCCGAGGAGACGTTGCCAAAGTCGGACATGACAAGCGAACCGCTGACGAGGAGCATCCGGTCCGACTCGAGCACGTTGTTGCCGTTGTGGTTCTCCAGAAGGGGGACGAACGTGAGCTGCTGCACGCCCGTGGGGCCGACGAGCTCCTGAGACACGGCGTCATAACGCTGTCCGTCCCACTTTACCAGGTAAGGCGTCGTGTCGTCGCTCGTCCGACCGGCGACAAAGATAGCGTTCTGGTTCAGGTTGTCGACGCTCAGCGCCGTCGCCGGGCCGGGAACCTGACCGTCCGCCGAGCCCATCGAGCCAAGCGCAGTCCAGGCCTGGGCGTTGAAGTCGTACGAGCCGACGGCCGTCTCCGAGCCGTCGGGCAGGGTGATGTCGCCGCCGACGATGAGCTGATCCGCCTTGTTGGCCGCAAAGTCGATCGCGTTGACCGTGCCGCTGATGCCGGCGCCGAGGGCGGACCACTGCCCGCTGCCGGTGTCCCACATGCAAATGCTCTGGCAAGGCAACGAACCGGCGGAGCCAAAGTCGCCGGAGACGACGACGGTGCCCGTGTTGGGCCGGTGCGAGATGCCCGTCACGGTCAAGTTGTTCGAGCCTGACGAGGCCTGGAGGGGTGCAAAGTTTTGCATCCACGTCTTGGCGACCAGGTCGAACGCCTCGATGCCTCCCTCGCCGCCCACGTAGACCATGTTGTCCACCACGGACAACGCCCTCACTACGGTCACGACGGCCCTGTCACCGGACTGATGAGGAGGGAAGCTCGTCAGCGTGTCGTTCTGGTCGTCATACAGGCCGAGGTTGACGACGCCGTCGGTGGTGGTGAAGTTGCCGCCGACGATGGTGTAAGTGTGCTTGGCACCATTCGGGTCGGACCAGAACGCGCCCGCATAGACCTCGTTGTCTCCCGTGGCGTCGAGCGAGATGGGGCTGAGGGCGGCGAGGCGAAGCGACGAGAACGAAGGGCCGCTGCTCGTCGTCGCCGCCCGAAGGCTGGACAACGCTTGGGACGAGATGGCGCCATCCCTCACGGCCACCGCCGCAGAGTTCGACGCCCCCTCAAGGCCCCCGCTCCGAGCGGGAAGGTGGCCAGGCGAGGAGGCGGCCCGACCCCAGAGCATGTCGAACACGTTGCGACGATGGCCAACAGCGTGAGATGGCACGCTAGCCTGCGCTTCGCTCCTCCTTGACGGGTTCGAAGACGCAGCGCCGCCCGCAGAAGAAGAGACAGACCCGGAGGCCGACGAGCCAGGGACGGGCTTGAAAGTAAAGTTGAGAGGGACAAGGCCGGGATCGCTGGTCTTGTTCTTGGGCGCAGCAATGTTGAGCACACCGGGGGCAGCGACGTCGGAGACTCCCAAGATGGCACCGGCGAGGTAGATGACCGCCGTATTGTCCGTCTTGTTGGTCGTCGGGAGGGAGGAGGTGAGCGTGCCGGAGAGGAAGCCCGGCTGGGAGACCCACTGTCCGACTGCGTGGTCCCAAATGGCCAGTCCGCTGCTCGCGCCAGCGCCGGGAGCGTCGGTGAACGAGCCCATAACGAAGATCTGCGTGCCCGACACCGACAGCGACCAGACGGGCCCGTTGAGACCGGGAAGGGCGGCCCACTGGCGAGCGACGGTGTCGTACCTGATGACGTACGGCAAGCCGACGACCAGCCCGTCTGCGGTCTGAGTGAAGCTGCCGCCGAGGTAGAGGTAAGTGTCGATGGCGACGATCGAGTTGACCTCGCCATTGAGACCGCCGTTGGGGAGAGGGACAAGGTTGGTTCCGTCGAAGGCGACAACGTTGGCGAAGCTGACGTCGATGGCTTGCGAGACATTAAAGTCGGACGAGGTGAGGTTGAAATCCCATAGGGGGCCTTGGGAGGTGGCGGTGCCGTTGCCGCCGTAGGGCACGCCGGCCCTGGGGACGGCGGCGCTCGAACCCGAGCTTGAGGCAGGCACCGGGATCGGAGCGACCTGCCTTTGCGCCAACGAGCCTCTCCGATATCCTGCTGACGCCGTCGCGCCGCCACCGACGACGCCGTGCCCGCTCGTAGCGGTGGTGTTGAAACCGGAGGGGATGGGCGCGGTGAGGCCACCGAACTGGGAGAACTGACCGCTGGCGAACTTGCCCGAGACATAGGTCAGACCGCCGACGGTGACCGCGCCGGTGATCGCCGAGCGCTCGTTGCGCAGCAAGACCGTGTCGGCAAGGGCCACGCCGAGCAGGTCGAACTGACTCTCCGAGTCGGTCGCGTTGATGGGGACGAGGCCGGTGGCGTTGATCTGGCGCTGGATGAAGGCCGGAGAGGTGCCGTTGAACTCGAACACGCCGTACCCCGTCAGCTTGGGCAGGGTGAGGCTGGTCAGCGTCGCCTGGTCGTGGAGGACGAGGCGAATATGGTCGGCCACCATGTGCTGCGTGTTACCCCCGGAGGGCGCGGACGGGTTGGGGGGCAAACTGAGACGGACGTGGACGGGAGACGAGGTGCCGCCGTTGGTGGCCTCCAAGGGGCCGTTGTAGATGGGCATGTACTCGTCTTGCGCGTTCGTCTGGCTCACCGTCGTCGTGGTGGGCATGCCGACGCTGCCGGGGCTGACGACGGTCTGAATCTGTCCACGCTCGGCGCATGTTCCCACCTCGGTACAGCCGGGGGTGAAGAGGTAGATCGTGTAGTTGGCGACGGACGGCACCTGAGGGTAGAAGGTGACGGTGGGGTTTTCGTTCGCCGCGTCGGACACGGGCACCTGAGCTGCCAACCTCCACTGATCGGCGCCGTTGATGACGCCGGGGGCCATGGTCTGATACCAGCCTCCTTCGGCGACGGCGGTCGCGTCTGTGCCGTTGATGCCGGGCTGAGTCGAATTGCACGAGCCGCGGTTGAAGGAGTCGACGGCGTAGGTGATACCGCCGTCGGAGAGAGCCTCGAGGAGGTGCAGACCTGGACCGGCGCCGGTCCAGCCGGCCATGTGGACGGTGAAGCCGTCGGCCGAGATGGTGCCGTTGGTGACGCCGGGAGCGTTAGCGGCGATGAGGAAGTCTTGGTACGGGATTGAAGCGTCGGTCGACAGGGTGCAGTTGTTCGTGCACTGCACGATCTGCTTCCTTCCGGGGTCGTAGTAGATGAGGGAGAGCACCTGGTTCAAGGGGGTGGCTGAGATGCTGAAGGTGGTCAGACCCCGGCCCTGGTAGTGGGTATTGGCGAGACGGAAGCCACGAAGGAAGACCTGCCTGTACCACCGAGCGGTGAGGGAACCGCCGGTGCCGTCGCGCATGAGGAAGGAATTGCCGGGCCCATCGCCTCCCTCCGGGCAGAGGATCCTGTTGGGATCGCCAAAGCCAGCGAGGTCGCTTGCCCCGGTGGCGCTGAGCGTGGCCGAAGCGAGAGAGATGGGCGCGAGGTTCTCGGTGGCAGGCAAAGGCGAAGTGTCTGTGCCCGGGTTCACGGGGCCTGCGTTCGCCGCCGCGTTGCCAGCGGCCAAGACGGCGCCAGAGCGGGTCCTGGCGACGTCGGTGAGCGTTTGTAGGGTCGAATTGATGCCGAGAGCGGGGATGAGGGCCGAAATGTCGGAGGTGTTCTGGTATGTGACGGTGAAGTTGCCCATGAAGCGGATCGAGGAGGGCGAGGTGCCAGGGGAGATGGCGAGCACCGGCCCGTCCAAGCCGCCGAAGAGGGGCGGCATCCAGGCCTGGTTGGCAGTGGACCAGACGGCGACGTTGCCTTGAAACGGCGGCGTCGTTGTCGGGTCAGGGGCGGGGATGGGGCGGTGAAAGTCGCCGCCGGCGAAGACCTGCTCCCCGGCCTCGTCGCAGTAGAGCACGTTGACCTGGCCGTCGAGCCCTGACCCACCGACGACGGCGCTGGAGCCCAAGGGGGCGAACGTGTTCGAGGCGGGGTCGTAGGAGACGACGTTGAGGGCCTGCACGTCCGCGACGGTGTCGAAGCGGCCGCCGAAGAAGAGGGTGCCCTTGGTGGGGAACTGGCAGACGACGGCGACACGGCCGCCGGGGTTGGTGGAGGCGAGCTTGGTGATCGTGCCATCGGCGTGACGGGTGACGATGGAGGAGGCGCCGGCAGGGTAGATGGCGTCGGAGACGTTGGCGGACGGGAGCGTGTCGGCCCAGGTGAGGCCAGCAAACGCGCCGGCGGCGCCGAAGTTGCCCAGCGAGTCAAAGTCTATTCGCGGGGTGGTGGAATCGCCGACGACGAGAGAGAGGGCGGAGAGGAGGAGGGAGAGCAGGAGGAGAAGGGAGGAGGGCCATGAGAGCGGCAATGACCTCGGACGTGTTGGTCGTCGCGACGAGGAGCGGGGAGGGCGCGGGGTTGGGGGTATTGGCGGCAAGCGCGAGCGCGGACGTGGCCGCATGGTTAGGAAGGAGGGAAGGAGTCCGTGACGGGGAGCGGGCGCCGGGGGAGTGGTAGGAAGGACGGTGTCTGTGGTGTTGGTGGTGGCGAGCGGGCGAGCTCAATCAAAACAAGGACATTCCCGAGGGGCGGGGGCGGCGATGAAGGAATAGAAAACGTCGAAGAAAAAGGGGCCGAGGATGAAGGAGTGACGGGGATGAGAGGATGAGAGAGAAAAAGGCGAAAAGCCGAGAGGAGGGTGGCTGATTTGGAGTGATAGCGAAGGGGAAGGGTCCTTCAAGGAGCGCGAGTCGGATGGAGGAAGAGAGGGGAGGGAGGGTAGGGAGGGTGGGAAAGGCAAAGGCGAGGATGGCAAAGGCAAAGGAGTGTGGGCGGACGAGGAAAGGGGAGAGGAGGAAGGTGCGGTGTGTGGGTAAAGAAGTCGCTCTGACGACGACGACGACGACGACGAAGGGAAAGGGGAAAGGAAAGTGACGATGAGGTAGATGGGTAAGAGAAGAGCGAGCCGGGCGAATGGCGGCGAATGGCGGCGATGAGGCGGCGACGAAGGTACGCAGCGCAGCGCGGATGAAAGGCGGCGGGCGCCAAGCGGACAGATGAGACGCAAAGATGGGGCGCGAGTCGGTGGAGTAGGGTTGGACAGGCAAGACAGGGGCGTCATGAACACCGACATGAAATCCACGACGCCGCCACGCTCCTCCTCCCCGCTTGTTTGTCGCCCAGCGGAGCAATAGCAATAGCAATAGCATCTCATAGCTTATCATAGCACACCACAGCCCACAAAACCAGCCGGGCGAGCGTAAGCTGCTCCCACTCGCAATCTCGCCCCACCGTGTATCGTGCACATACCCTACCTACTTGCGTGCCCTCCCCCTGCCCTGGCGTGTTGGCATGTGCCCTCTCGTTCTCGCTCCTCCAGCCTCCGTAGCCGGTGCCCCTCACGCGCGCCTTTTCTCCTCTTCGAACTCGCGCAGAGCAGAGCAGCCGCACAGCATGCAGAGAGAGAAGAGCAGAAAGAGCACTGCTGTGCGATGAACTGAACCGCGACAGGACCGTTCCGGAACGCGCGCAGCCGGCGTTAGTGAGACCCTCGTATGTATTAACGGGATAATTCACTAAGTAACAGCGAGCGGCGCACCCTGAAAATAAAATGCCTTATGCACGGCGTTCGAGACGGCGCAGAGCGGTCGCGCCCGCACGCTCCGATCGGCTACGTGGCATAGACGGAGACCGCACCCGAGTCGACTACCGCACGTGACCAGCCCGCTCGTCGCCGTCTACCTTCCATCGGCCGAACCCGTGGTCCCGACGTCAAGCAAGCAAGCAAGCAAGCAAGCAAAGCGACGATCTGGCGCACTAGACAAGACAAGGACAAGGAAAGGACAGGACAAGGACAGGATAGGACAAGCAATGCTCCACCCGTCCCCCTTCCTCTTGCGCCTCCGCGCATCTCGCCTCGCCCTCTCCAACCCGCCCTCCCTCTCCCTCGTCGCCAGGACTTTTTCCTCCTCCGCGCCTGCGAGCGACGCCGCGCACTCTCACGATCAGCACCAGCAGCCGCGTGGCGGCCAGGAGGAATATCCTCAAGAAGGTGAGTGGGAGCGACGGCGAACGGAGGGACGGACGCCTTTTCTCATCTCCATCTTCTCTCCACTCGTTCACACTCTCCCCTCCTCCACCATTCCCTCTCACCAGGCTTCTCCACCCCCATCTGGCGCAACACGCTCCTGGCCCTGATCGCCGGCGTCGCTCTCTACCGCCTCTCCCAATCCACTTCCGCCTCGCCGACGCTCTCCGAGCGGGGCTCGGAAGACGCCGTGGCGCGCGTCGAGCACGAATCGGCCGAGGGCGCGGTCGACAACCGGCCCTTCCTGACGAGGTACATCGAGTACCACACCACGCCCGTTGAGGAGTACAAGAGGCGCAACGAGCGTCACCTCGACCTCGCCCGCATCGCCGCCGAGGAGAAGCTGCTCTTCCAGGAGGCCGAGAGGCCTCCGATCCATCGGCTCCGGTTCCCTGCGTGAGTCTGCGTCCTTTTTCCCCTTCGAAAGCATCCCCGCTGACTCGTCTTTTTTTTTTCCCTTCTTGCCTCCCATTCGCAGCACTTTTGAGCAAGCAAGCCCTCACGCCATCCCAGTGGGCTCCCAGATCGACCTCTCCGACTTGAAGGTCAAAGGCGCCAACGAGTGAGCGTCCGCTCTCTTCCGTCCATCCCTCCCACCCGTCCCTCCGTAGCGCTGTCCTCGGACAATGTCGAGTGGCGATGGCGATGGTATCGTACCGTAGACGAAGGACGAGTCCGTGTCGTGTCGTGCCGTAGAGAAGACGTTGGAAATCGATCGGGCGGAGGAGCGTTCGCGCCCCGCCCTTGCATTCTACCGAGCTGGAGTACTACAATCGCGGACAGACGGACCGGGACCGCCTGAGAGCTCTATCTTGATCGAGATGGACGTGCAACTCGGTCGAACATCAGACCTGTTGTGTTGCCTCCCTCGTCCTTAGCAAACCGTTCGAAGCTTCCAGCCAGGCAGGCAGGCAGGGCAAAGGGGCGCCGCCCGGTCGTCCTCTTCTTTCCTTTTGGCAATCCAGTCGCCACGCCTCTCTCATTCCCGTTCGGGCGCTATGTAATGGCCAGACCGAAGAGGACGGCCTGTCCACCCGAGCGAGCGAGGAGCACGCACGCTCGGGGGCGACGGCGAGCACGGGCCAACGAACCGCTCGCTCGTCGAAGACTCGGGCGAGGAAAGAAGGAACAGCGGATCGAGCCGGTTAGGGTTATGGCCCGACAGAACCGCCGCTAAAAACCGCACTCTTCCGACGATGACGGTCTTGATCTTCTCAAAGAAGGTTGATGACCCCCTCGCTCGCTTGCTCGTCCGCAAGACCCGTTTCGTTGGCTCTTCCCATCGCATCGACGCCTTTGATCATGTCCTTGTCCCTCTCCCGACCCACCTTCAGGGCTTTACGCGCCCTCGACCTTGCCATCGCGTCCGGCGCCGGCTCGTCTTCGTCTGCGCCTGCCGCGTCCGTCGTGGTGCAGAGGCGAACTCCGGTCGAGGTTCAGCCTCACGCTCGGACCAGTGCGCTCTCCTCCGCCGACGTCGGCGGCGCCCGCCACTTCAGCACCACTCGTCCCGCCTCCGCGGCCGGCAAGGTAGCGGTGTCGACGAACCCGCGCTCGTCCAGGGCGCAAAATCAGCAGTATGACATGAACGAGCTGGAAGAGTTCCGCTTCGACGACGTGCCCACTCTCGGGCACATGATCCTCGAGAGGCAGAGGGAGCTGCTCAAGTATTTCAGGCTCGTCGAGTTTGAGTTGCCCAAATTGAAAGGTGGGTGCGGTGGCCCGGCGGTGTGGGGGGCAGGATAGGGGAGAGGAGAAAGACCTCCTAGAGCATCATCCGAACCGGTCTGACATGACATGACTTGTCGGCTCTTCTTTGTCCCACCTCACAGCGTTCCGAAAACCCTTCACGCCCCCCCCCTCCAGCTCTTACCTCCGCTTCCGCATGCAGCACTATCAAGGCGAGCCCCACCCGGCGGCGCGCAAGGTGGTCCTCTCCGTGCCCGTCTCCGCGCTCGTCTCCTCGGGCGCATTGAAGAGCGCCGAGGCGAAGCACAAGTTTTTGCTTCTCGCCGGACCACGGTGGAGGCCATTGAGTGACGCTCCTTCTGTCGCGGGCGATAGCAGGGTCGGGGTGGAGGCGAAAACGAAGGAAGCGATGGAGGATGGTGAGGTGGTGATCAGCTCCGAGCTGTTGCCCACCGAGAAGCAGAACATGAAGTGGTGTTCTGACGCGTTGGACAGGCTTCTCAAGGAAGCCAACGTGAGTTTCCAGAGTCTCGTCTTAGTTTCTCCCGAGCCATCCCGCGCGCTTCAAAACTTTCCTGTTCATATGCTCATTCTTCTCTCTCTCTCTCCCCCTTCACATATTGCCAGGACCTGGCGGACCCGATGACCGACCTGCCCCTCGACCGACGACACCTCCTCTCAGCCTCGCGCAAGCGCGGTGCCAAAGGCCTCTCTCGCCGAGTCAGCCTTCGCGACTTCCCCAAGGAGTGGCTGAGGCCTTCTTCTTCTTCTGCCCCCGCTTCCTCTTCTCCGTCTCCCCCACCGTCTGGGCCGACTGCCGAGGGTCCAGGGCATGCCGCCACTGCCAATGTCGGGTCTCCATCCGGTTCCCCGTCTCCCTCTCCGTCTCCGTCTTCCCCGTAGTCATTGTACGCTCGTTTCGACCTCGCGTCGCGTCGCTTGCGTCCGTCGTACTCGAGCGGTTGGCCCCGTCCTCCTCCCTTGCGTCCTTCCGTTTGTCCGGCCGTCCGTTTGACAGCTGATGTCTCTGCGTTGCCGCATGCATGGGCGACATGACGGCTGGTGGGAACCGATCCTTGCATAGTCAAAGTTGCCTCTGCTTTCGGGCTGACGATCGCGACAGACCACTGAGAGACGGCGGGTTCGATGAAATGCGGTAAAGACGGAGGAGCGAGCAATAGAGGAAGCCAGCGGCATTCAGTTACTTTCGCTTCCGAAACCTTTCGCCCGAAGCGGAACGAAGATCGGCCCCGCTCACCGGTGTACTTGGCTGAACGTGCTCGCGCCGATGAAGGGGCGGATGTCCTGACCTCTGGCGTGAAAGCATACAGTCTTATCCGGCATCAGGCCTTGGCCTCGTGTGGCTCGGAGACGCTGGCATAGGTTGGTCTGCATTGCCAAGTCCCGGCCAAAGGAAGCGGGGGAGAGAGAAACTTGGTACAATCGCACCAGACGAAAGAAGGCGGTGCTTCCTCTTGCCTTTCCAAACTTGCAGCGGCGAGCATGCAGAGCAGAATTTCAGGGACGGACGACGGGAGACGATGCGCTGAACTGAATCGGCGCCGCTTCGATACGACGTCTCGAAAACGAGTGCTTCACCGTGCACTCCCTACGTTCCGCAGTGTAAAGCAAGATGCCAAAGTCGCATGGTATAACCCCCATCACATCTTCACCCGCAGATTTAGACCGAATGGGGGGCTGTCAGAGGCGACTCACGACTCTGGCGCCTTCGTGACCTGCGAGAAGCAGAGACGTCCCTGTCGACATTGGATTCAGTCACTATCGGGGAAATTAATGTCGGCGGGTTAGCAGCTTTTCATCCGGGATGCAAACAAGGAAAGGCGTCCTCAGGATCCCGTCCGCAGTGACTGTACGCATCGACTGGGGAAAGCAGAAGGGAAGTCAGTCGCCAACACGGCCGGACGTCGTCCACAAATACTGCTATAGGGCAGGAAAAGAAGGTCTCTCTGTCGCAGTTCACGGTGTAGGTCACCTTGGCCCTCACCTCAGGTCCAATTTGACGGTCCTGGACAAGCGGGGGTGCCTGTAGCTCCCAGGCGACTGCTCAGGCAGTGCGTAGGAACGGCTGGTTCAGTTTCAAGTCCCAAGCTGTCCAAATGAGGGCGCGGCTAAAACCAAAGGCGGAGTCTCACCAGTTTTGCACGTGCTGGTCTGGACATACGGAGACGAGGATTGCGAATGCGAATCGCGCACGGGCCACACTCCGCCGCAACCGGCAAGGCCATCATCGCGACGACATGCATCCGACGACTTCCTTTCCGCTTCCATCACGACTGCAGCTCGCAAGACTCTACTGAAGCTGCTCCACTTTGCGAGGGGCTCACTCAACGACCGCTGAAGCCGATAAAACGAGGACGGTAAAAGAGCGCTGCTCAATTCGAAACGGTCGACATCGCTCTAACATTCGACATGGAAGCGGACACGTCTCGCGCGCTGAGCTACGCTTTGTTTTGGCAACTGACTGACGCTTCTGGACACGCCTCGTCTGTCTGTTTGTTATTGCACCCTCAAGATAGAAGGTCCTCTCACGATTATCTCGAATAACAGGGGCCACGTTCGCCGGACGATAGCTTAAAAGACGGGCGTGTCGGGCGTGCTCGTTGTTGATCTTCGTTCTTCCCTCTTCCATCTTTCTCACACCTCAGCAATCTCGCTTTCTCACTCTCTATCCTCTCGCGTATTGCTCTCATCTTCCAAAACATGTCCGTCTCGACCCTAGACACCTCCCACATCAACATTCGGTCGCATCTGAAGATCGTCGAAGACGCCCTCGAGCAGGCCCGTAGGGACTCTCTTCTCCAGACGTCCATCACCAGTCTCATACGTCGTGGCAGCTCCGCTTCGCGTCACAGCGTTGCCTCTCAGCGTAGCACCGCCACCCAGCGTAGCACCTCCTCGCGGAACCACTCCTTGCGCGCCAGGGAGGTGGTGCTCGTCCGACAGACCCCTAGGCGCAAGGTCCACGTTCAAAGAAGGGTCCACGGGAACCAGTTTGTGGCTGACAGCGGACTAGTCTCCACCCTCGAGGAGGACGAGCAAGAGATCTTCGGGACCTGGACCCAGTGGTGCTCTGAGGTCTGCTCTGAGGCTTGGGCTCCGTATGACGACGCCGCGGGCCAGGTCGTTCCTTGTGCCTTGACACAGGGCGAGTCTTTCGTCTTCGAGTCTGGCGTCGACTCCACGGACAGTCCCGTTCCGCCTCTTCTGAACCTCCCAGCGACGCGTTTGGTGAGCACGGTGGGCAATGTCCAAGGCGGTCAGCGACGAAGCAACTGTACCCTTGAGCGCTCCGGTGCTCTCCGTCGCTCGACCCGCTCGGCCGTCTTCTCCGAGTCGCGGCAAGGCTCCGCCTCGAATGATTTGGAACAGGTCAACCCGGATGCGATGGCAGTTGACTTGGACCAGGATCGGTTGCCTGCCATGAATGCTAGCGCAGCAGTTTCATCTACTTGCGCCCTGAGCGGTCCGCGCTCCAGCTTGCTGTTCTTTTGGCAACGCCAAAGCCAGAGGCAGCAGAGGAGCGCCGTCGCTCCCAGTGGTGTCGAGGGCGGGGGCGGAGCATACAAGGGCCAGACGGCGTCATCGGCTTTGCAGGATGCGCCTAGGAGAAGGTCGAGGAGGTGGGTGTGGAGCCCGGAAGCTCATGGGAAAATGGCAGAGGGTGATGTGAGGGCGGGCGACGAGGCGAAGGTGGCCGGCCGGACGGTGGGAGCGCTGTCCCAGCATAGCGAGAGGGAGAGGTGGTGGTGAGGGAGGTCGGCTCGCTTTCGCATAGGTGCTGCTTGAGTCTGGATTGTATAGGTGTTTTTTTTTTCGGTTTGTTTCCCTGCTGTCTCTTTCCCGTCGACGTCCTTTCTCTTTCTCTCTTCTCCTTTCCCTCTCGAACTTGATCGACTCTCTCTCCTTTCCCACTTAATCGACTCTCTCTCCCCACCTAATCGACTCTCTCTCCTGTAGTAGTAGCATTTAGAAGAGACATGGCGATGTCATCTTCCAGGAGGAATTGGAACCAGGCTGTTCCGTATGCAAACTCGAAGAGCCCTGTCTGAAGGAGAAGGAAAAAAGCGAACGAAAGCATATATGTACAGACGCGAACGTCGAACGTCGGCCGGCGGCGGCAATCTGACGGGAGAAAAGATCTGGGGACGTGGCGAGTCGAAACAAGGAACACACGAGTCGGGACTCGGTCGGCTGCTTGCCATCGCCGTTCGGTCTCCTTTCCTTCTCTTACCACCTCGGTCGCAGGTCGTCACCACCACGCGGCTGTGCGCTCACGACGCAGCCATACGATCCGGAAAGCGTCATGGACGCAGCTCCCTCCGCCATCTCCGCCGAGGCGTTGTCGACGCTCACTCCGGAGAGCCAAGCATACATACGACGGCTCGCCGCCTTTCGGGCGAAATCGAGGTGGAACGAGTGAGTGGAGCGGTAGTTGAAGGGAGGAGTCAGGATAGGAGTCGCTTGCTGAATTCCTCCCCCCCTGACGAAGCATCTCCAAAAACCGTCAAGCGGCCGTCCTGGTCTTGCTCTTCGAAGCGCCCGCACATCCCACCGACGCCGCCGCCGCCGACGCCGACGCTATATGCTCCGCGGCCAGCACATCGGCCACCGCGTCGACAGCGACGGCGCCAACGGAGCTCAGGGTCTTGTTGACCACCCTGGCTTTGCACCTTCGTTCGCACCCGGGACAGACGGCCTTGCCTGGCGGGAGGGTGGATGAAGAGGATGGGTCGTATAGGATCACAGCGGTGCGAACCAACGCCAGACATAGGATAGGTCGCGCGACACAGCGTTTCTTTTGCTAGGGACATCGCTGCTGATTTTCTTCTTCTTCTTCTTCTTCATTCCGCCCGCATTGCTTGGATGTCGTGTGCATCCTTCATCGGGCTCAGATCCCGTCGACGTCCCTTCTCTTTCTATCTCTCTTCTTCTTTCCCGCTCGAACCGTACTGGCTGGGGGTGCCCCTTTTTTGCTCTCATCTTCCAAAACATGCCCGTTTTCGACCCTCGACATCTCGCACATCAACATTCGGTCGCATCTGAAGATCGTCGAAGACGCCCTCGAGCAGGTCCGTAGGGAGTCTCTTCTCCAAACCTCCATCACCAGTCTCATACGTCGTGGCAGCTCCGCTTCGCGTCGCAGCGTTGCCTCTCAGCGTAGCACCACCTCCCTGGCGCGCAAGGAGCGGTTGCGGGACCTACCACGACGTATGAGATTGGTGATGGAGGTTTGGAGAAGAGACTCCCTACGGACCTGCTCGAGGGCGTCTTCGACGATCTTCAGATGCGACCGAATGTTGATGTGCGAGATGGGGGTCGAGACGAGCATGTTTTGGAAAATGAGAGCAAAGAAGGGGCACCCCCGGCCAGTACGGGGGCCGAGCTTCCTTCCCACTCACCTCGGAAGTCCTCCCTCCCACGTCAAATCCCCAAGGTCCTGCCCGCTCTCGCCTATCCCTCTCGGGACTCGCCTTCGCCTACACTTCCACCTTCCGGCCCTGAACCCCAGCATATATCCACCCTTCCATGACTATGGTCATGGCTCAAGGCGGCCTCCTACCCGCGAGCATGGCTGCGCCCCAGCTGGTCGTGATTCCGCATCTGAATGCGGCAAACAGGACAGAGACATTGAGTTGTAGCGCGCTCTGCTCTCTCTGAGACGGCGAAAAGGGACGGGGAGGCGACTGGATGGCTGCATTGAGCAGGCAGACTCTGTCAACCCTACCCATCGATCGTCCCTTTCCACCGAGAGCCTAGAGCAGACCGGGAGAGAGAGAGGAAGAGAGAGTGAGAGAAAAAGAAAAACGCGCCCGTCATTGTCCTGATGGCCTCGTCGGACGCGCCTTCGTTGCCCCGATCCGATCCGGCGCGGGCGCCGTCGCGCGTATTGTCCTATTGACGACTCATGACGGTGCTCGTTCGTCCCGTCCGCGAACGGGAATGGACCGCCATCCATGCCTCGCCTCGCCTCGCCTCCGCTCGGCACCAGCGATGAGATGAGATGGGGAGAGGCGAGGCAAGGGTTCGTGTCAACATGCGGGCAAGTCGCTCGGAGAGGGAGGAAGCAAGCCTGACAGCAGTGGCAGCGGCGTGGAAGGGAAAGGAAGGAAAGGGAGCAACGTGTGGACGGGCCATGGCAGTCGGCGGTGTGTATGGTATATATATCTCTCTCTGCAGAGCCGCATGGCGGTGAACATGCGGTGAGCCGGCTGCCAGGAGTGGGCGGAGGAACTTGGGGACGAGTAAGACGGGCGGGGCGCGTCCAGTAAGTACGTCGGTGCTGCATACGAGTGGGCTACGGAAGGACGAGGGAGTTCTGTCTGTCTGTCTGTCTGTCTGTCCTTCCTGTTCTTTTCTGTCTCTATTCTCTTCGTATCGTCATTTCGTGCGCCGTCCCGTCCTATGCAATCCCATCCGTCCCATCCGTTGCCTTGATGCCGACGCGGCGCGAGCGAGGGCGTCAAGGGGTTAGAGCATGTACGATCTATTATGTACATCTGCGGTAGTAAGCGAGCATGAGAGGGGTCACGTGCGACGTGCCGTGACAGGCGAGGGAGGGCGCGAATGGGACGGAGAGAAAGGATGAAGTGAGACATTAGAGACTAGTCTCCGAGCCAATTGTAGTGGCGCTTAACTGCCGCACTTACATCCCATTAGGGCGCCGTCGCCTCCGCAGGAAGGGGAATAGAGGGGGCTACGAGGGGGCATTACAAACTGTGTGAGGGCGCGGTTATAAAGGTTACAAAGGGAAGGCGGCGCAGATCGTCTGCTCGTCGGACGCGGGACGTCCGGAGTGGGAGCCGACGGACATAGCGCGCAAAGGGCGGCGCGGATGGCGGACAGCCGTTGGCTAGGCCGGTGGGCGGTGGGCGTGGGCGGTCAGGCTAAGGCTCAGCGCACCGTCGTCTTCTCTGCTCAGCCCCCTTCTCACCTCCGGCAGGGCCATCGTCCACCACTCCCACCACCATCACCACCACCACCACTACCACCACAGCTTCTTCATCACCGTCGCCACCACCCCCTCCTCTCCCCCCGTCTTTGGTCCCCGTCCTCCCTTCCCCTCCTCGCCTGCCCCCTTTTCCCGCTCCCTTTCGCCCACCTCGTCCCACTCTCCCTCGACCCTCCCCCTCACCCCTCCTCCGCCCTCCGCCTTGACACACCTCTTCGCGCCATGGGTTGCGGACAGGTGCGTCTCTCCCTCTTCCCAGACGCCCATCCATCCCCTCCGCCTTCCATCCAATCTCGTCCCCCTCCCGCGTCACACCGTCCATGCTCACCCCTTCTCTTCTTTCCCTCCCCGCGTCCAGTCCACAGAAGACAAGGAGGGCAAAGCCCGCAACGAGGCCATCGACGCTCAGCTCCGCAAGGACAGGCTCGCCCTCAAGAATGAAATCAGTGAGTCCAAATTCCGTGGACTCGGCTCCATTGCCGCTTGCACGAGCCCGTCGGTTCGATCCGTTTCCGCGCTCGCTCTCGCCGTCCTTTTCCCCGCCTTCGTTAACCCCAATCGCTCTCGCCCCTCTCTTCGTCCTTTCCCTTCCTCCGCCGTCGCCCGCATCCGCAGAGATGCTCCTGCTCGGAGCAGGAGAGTCGGGCAAGTCGACGATCCTCAAGCAGATGAAGCTCATCCACCACGGCTCCTACTCGCCCGATGAGCGCGAGTCGTACAAGGAGATCATCTTCTCCAACACGCTCCAGTCCATGCGCGTCATCCTCGATGCCATGGAGAACCTGGACATCCCCCTCGCCGACCCGTCCAACGCCCGTCGGGCCGAGGTCATCCTTGCCCTGCCCCCGCAGATCGAGGCAGACGTCTTGCCCCACGAGGTGGCCGACGCCATCTTCGGTCTCTGGCAGGACGCCGGCGTCCAGGCTTGTTTCAGCAGGAGCAGGGAGTACCAGCTCAACGATTCGGCTCAATAGTGCGTCTTCTCTTACAAGTCAAGACGGCTCGCGTTTCCATCCTTACCGCCCGCCGTCGTCCCCGCTGGCTCCGCTCACCACCCGCTTGCCTCTCTTTTCTCTCCCCGCCTCCCTTTCCTATCTTGCTTCGCTCACAGTTACTTCGACTCCATTCAACGAATGGCCGATCCCCACTACTTGCCTACCGACCAAGACGTGCTCCGGTCGCGTGTGAAGACGACGGGCATTACGTGAGTCGCGGCGGCCTGGGCCGACATGGGTCTTCTGCTGCGTGCACGGCTTGTCCGCACGGGCTAGAGCCAGTCTCCTTCAGTCGTTCTACTTTCTCAACCTTCGCGCCTCGCGCCCCACCATCGCTCTGGCTTACAGTGAAACGTCGTTCCAAATCGGCGATCTCACTTACCGGCTCTTCGACGTCGGAGGCCAACGCTCCGAACGAAAGAAGTGGATCCACTGCTTCGAGAACGTCACCGCCATCGTTTTCCTCGTCGCCATCTCCGAGTACGACCAGCTGCTTTACGAGGATCAGAACGTGGTATGTTACCGTCTTCCTTCTTCAACGGCTTCATACAACCGTTTCGGTTTGGCCCACTTCACCGCTGCGTCACGTCGCATCGCACCCTGACCTCACCCCCCTAACCATCCCACCCGCCAGAACCGCATGCAAGAAGCTCTGACGCTCTTCGACTCGATCTGCAACTCGCGATGGTTCGTGCGCACCTCTATCATCCTCTTCCTCAACAAGATCGACCTCTTCCGTCAAAAGTTACCCGTTTCGCCCATGAGCGACTACTTCCCCGACTACATAGGCGGTGCCGATTACGAGTCTGCTTGCCAATACATCCTCCAGAGGTTTGTCACGCTGAACCAGAGCGAGGTCAAGACGGTGTACTCTCACTTTACTTGTGAGTCCATGCCCGAAAGCGTTGCAAAGCGGAGATTAACGTCCGGCCTTTCTTGCACTTCTTCTGACGACGACGACGATGTGTCCTCTCCATTCCCGTCTTGGGTTCTCGTCTCGATCCCCACGCGACGCTGCTCCAGGTGCCACGGACACGCAACAGATCAAGTTTGTCCTCAGCGCGGTGAACGACATCATCATTCAGGTCAACTTGTGCGTGCTCGTCTTTTCGTCGCGACGCAGGTGGTGGCCGCTTGGATCGGACGACACGAGGATGGCTGACTGACGGTTGATTTTGTGCTCTTCTCCAGGCGCGACTGCGGTCTGCTGTGATCGTTCCGAACGATCGTGCCTTCGCTTTTTCTTCCCCTCTCTCTCTATATTCATGTTATCGCGTGTGTCAATTCTGCCATGTAGCCGGCGGTCTCATGGCCACTGCCACCGCCACAAGACCGGTGTGCGGGTTTCGTCACTGTGCTTCTCCTGGCGAGAGTCATCGTATACTTTTTTCTTTGTTTACCCCGCTCTTTTCCTTCGCTCCCTCGTCGTGGCATCTCGTTCCTTTCCTCTACCACTGTGGTTCCTCGCTCCTCTTTCCGTCTCCGCTTCGCTTCCTTTCGAATTCCACCTCACTCACAATCCCCCCTTCCGCCTTGTATACCCTTCATGTCCCCCTGCCGGCACGCTTCCACCCTTCGGCCCACCGTCCGGATGGATTCGATCGAGCAACCTCCGCCCTTCCCCGTTTCCCCCGGCCTTATTTGCCCCTGTCTATCCCCGTCACGTTCCCGCGAGTCGGCCCCATCCACGTCCCGCCTCCGCCTGTGACGATTCCTTCCTCCCTCCCTCCTGCCTTAGCTGCTTTCCTCCCACGCGTCTTCGCCCCTGTTTCGTGCAAGCGAATTCAACTTTCCCTCCATTCTCCGCTATCCCTCCCGGTTTCGGTCGCAGTCGCCATCAGGCGGAGCGACGGGGATGTGCCATGCATGAGCCGCCGCTGGCTGGCCGTTCGTTCAATGCACCTCGTGCCGTACAGACTGGAAAGACGACGAAAACGGGGAAAGATGTGTTCGCCGGACATGTCTCTATCGCATGACGTCCTTCACCACGGCTTCCTAAGCGAGCAAGAAGATGACGACGATTTTGGCCTTTGATCCTTTCCCATTGTCATCGCACGCTCAAGTGCATGCACGGCGGCGTTGCTTTGCTTCCTTGCTTGCTTTCTCTTCGGACGCATCGCAAGGAGAGGCGAATCGGGACAGCGGACCGTGGGAACTGTAACTCCGGCCCAGCCTCTGTTATGTCCGTCGGCCGATCACTTCGGCTTTGGGAGACGCGTTCCCCTTCGTTAAGTGCGTGCCGTGCACAAACCATCATCATCATCATCATCAGCAGCAGCAGCAGCAGCAGTACGCCACCGTCCACTGCTCCTTCTTATACTTGTCCATCACCGTCTCCCTCGCATAGCAGCTCTCATCCACCCTCTGTCGTACCGACCGTGATAGTGGCGGATCGGCAAAGAATGTCAGAAGCAGGCGCGACCACCACCGCAGCAGCACCAGCACCTGCTGCTGCTGCTGCTCCCAACGTGCCGTTCTTCAAGAAGAAAGGTCCAAAGTCGCGCGCCAACATCCGCCAACGAACGACGGCGGAGGAGGACGGTGGGAAGTCTTCCACGGCCGCCGCCGCCACCGCCACCACCGACGGGGCGTCGTCGTCGTCTTTGCGCTCGGGATCGGCGGTCGTGAGGCAGTCGAAGAAGGAGGTGTTGGGCCATCCTCTCGTACAAGGCACGAAGCGGTTGCGGGACAAGGAGGAGCGGGAACGAGATCGGAACATCTTTGCGGTCGAATGGGAGGGGAGCGGGTCGGGAAAGAACGAGAATCGAAATTACGCTACGAGAGATATCGATTGGGATTTGGACGAGGAGGAGAAGGAGAGGGAGAGGGAGAAGGCTAAGCGGGCTCGTTCGGATGACGACAACAAACGGCGAGACAAGCAACGAGGACCCGTCCGCGCGCCGGCGAACATCCGCTCGGTCACCGTCGTGGATTACCAGCCGGACGTGTGTAAGGACTATAAAGGTGAGTTTGGTTTCCTCGTCCGTATACGTCGCCAGGTTCGACGACAGTGACTGACACCGGCTCCCATCGCTTTGGGTTTTTTTTAGAAACCGGATTTTGCGGTTTCGGCGACACCTGCAAGTTCCTCCACGACCGAGGCGACTACCTGCACGGCTGGCAGTTGGACGGCGGAGTGGGGAACGACGTATCGGACGCCGAGGCAGACGATTCGGAGGAGGAGGACGTACCCTTCGCATGCCTCATCTGCCGACGCCCTTTTACGGACCCAGTGGTGACGCTATGCGGACACTACTTTTGCAGCGCGTGCGCCATCAAGCGGTACGCAAAGACGCCCAAGTGTTTCGCGTGTGGGAAACCGACGCAGGGGGTGTTTAACAGCGCGACCAAGGTGCTGAAGCGGATGGAGGCGCGGAAGAAGGCTAGAGAGGAGGAGAGGGCGGAGAGGAGGGGGGGCGGTCTGGAGGGCGTGGAAGGGATCGTTGAGGTTGAGGGCGATTGGGAGGAGAAGGACGATGGACGAGGGGACGGCGGGGACGACCGGGAGGAGGAAGAGGAGGACTAGGGCGGGTGTTGGAGATTGGAGGCGACGAGCACCGTGGTTACGCGGTGGAAAGCGGACATGGAAAGGTGGATTATGCGACGAGGGTCATCCAGGACGAAGAGGAGGAGGAGGACGACGACGACGACACTGCGCGATCCATGATGACGCCCGTATCTCTGGCTCTTTCGGCGCCGGACAGCGACGGTGGCGCAAGTGAGCGGAGCCTGTGTCGACTCGACTGGTGACGAGAGCGTCGTCGTCCGTCTGTGTCCTCGCTCGTCGGTTCTGACTTGACTTTGTCTTCTTCCCTCGCGGAGCGTACATACATATATGCATGCATACATACATGCACACGACGAACGCTTGGGATCATCCGTCGTTTACACTGCCCTGTACTGTACTTACTGGACAATCCTTGCGTATACCGTCTCCGCGGGCGCGGTCGAACTCGAACTGGGTGCATTTACTATGAGCGACGAGAGCTGGGCTAGGCCAGGCCATGTGATGCCGCGTGCGGCGGTGGTGGTGGCGGTGGGGGTTTCGGCTCGAGTGGTGTGAGGATAGGATAGGATGGGAAACGCGGGCCGTCTCGACGACGTCCATTCGCTTAGATAAGGCCGGCTGGGAAAAATAAAAAGTCCGAGGGGTTGTTTCAGCTCGGCGGTCGGGGTTGTCCCACGGGGGAGGGCGTTTGCCGCCGGCGGGCCTGGAGGAGTAAGCGGCCGATCGAAGTGAAAGTGGAAGTCGACGTCGAAATAAAACAGGCAGCGAAGATCAAGGAAGGTGCGTCGTGCGTGAGTCGTCCGGTCCTTCGGTCGAGGCGAAGCCGCGCTTCGCTCGGAGGCTTCTTTGAGCCCGATCTCGCTCTCGCTCGCGGTCGCGACGTTGGGCGATCGATCGCCGATGCGAAACCGCCAAGCACGGAAGGAGGAGCCGGCCGAGAGTTATGTAAGCCGCGCGAGGCGAGGGATGAGCACGAGGATGAGGATAAACATGAGGATGAGCATGAGCGGCGCGACGGGGCAGGGCAGGGCAGGGACGAGTTGAAGCGGGTGAGTCAAGTGGTGAGTCAACGGATATTTTGAGTCGTTTTGTAGAAGGAGCATAGCGCGAGTTGAGTGAGGGAATGAATTGAGTGTGGGTTGAGTGTATGCTAGTTAATTTAATGCCGCTGCACGCCTTTACCCGCCGTCGTCTTCCTATGTCTCTCTCGGCCGCGCCTATCCGTCCGTCGGCTCCTCCTCCGTCGAACCGTCGAGAGCCGCGAGTTCGCAACTCCCACTCGCAACTCCAACTACCACTCCCTCACCCACTCCCTCTCCCTCTCCCTCGCCCTCGCCCTTCTCCGCCTTGCTCGCTTCCTCATCGCCCGTCTCGCACCGCGGCGCGGTCCAGATCCACCCGCCCAAGCGCATGCCCAACCTCGGCTTCGGATTCGGCCCCACCGCTCCGTGCTCGGTCATCCCATCGCCGCCCCCACCCCAGCCCTCCGTCCCACAACCCCCTTCTCTTTTTACCACCACCACCAACCCTCGCCCGCCCGTCATCATCCCCCACGCTTCCCACCACCGCCTCAAGCCTGCACGCCGCCCCCTCGCCATCCACCGCTAAACATACACGCCCCATCGCGGCGCCTGCCAACGCGGCCACCGGCCGACCGCGGACGGACGGGCGGACGAACAGCGGAACGGACGGATAGATAGACGAACACACGAACACACGAACAGACAGACAGACAATCCGAAGCAAAAGAGACAAACATGGCAGATCCACCCACCACCACCAAGCTCTTCGATTGGACGCCGCCCAAGCCCGAGACCGACGCCGACTGGGCTCGCTTCCTCGTCGCCTACCAGCGCGGTTTCCCCGATCCCGGTCCTCCTCCTTCCTCCTTGCCCGCCCCGCCCGCCGCGCAACGGATAAAGGCCGACGGCGGCGGCACCGGCGCGTCCAAGGCCGCCAAAGCGATCACGATCGTCGGCGCGACCGCCATGGCCGCTGTCGGCCGTCATGCGAGGAAAGCCGCCGGCAGGGCTCAGGCGAACGGGCGAGGGGCGGACGAGGAAGCGGACGACAAGGACGACGACGACGACGACGACCGGGATCCGTCGGACGGCGACGTCGCGAGCGTCCGCGTAACCGCCGGCGCCAAGTCCATGTCTCTGCCCGGTGAGCGTAAACGGGCGCTTGGAGACCCACTCCCGTCGTCCTGTCCTTCCTTCTCGCCCATCCACTGACTCCCATCATCCTCCGTTCGCCCCCGACCCAGAGTTTTACGACCTCTTCGGTTACCTCCCAGCGCCCCGACCGCCGAACCAGATGCTTCGGCTCACCGCTCTGTGAGTTCTTTGCGCACTGTCTGCCGCATGGAAGAAGGCACTTGGC
This sequence comes from Peribolospora baueri, assembly GCA_029717555.1. Taxonomy (NCBI): domain Eukaryota; kingdom Fungi; phylum Basidiomycota; class Peribolosporomycetes; order Peribolosporales; family Peribolosporaceae; genus Peribolospora; species Peribolospora baueri. The sequence continues at coordinate 23,781 of JAMDHS010000012.1, forward strand.
TCATTCCACTCACTCCTGCGTCCGTCTCGGCTCCATCCCCGCTTTTGCGCCGCTGGCCTTCCCCTTCTTCAGACGCCGCTACGGACTCGACTCGTCCTCCCGTCGCGCCTTCCTCGAGCCCTACACCGAATTGGCCCGCACGCTGCTCAGGACGCGCATATGCAACGTCAGCATCATCACCGAGGACGAGCTCTTCGTTCCCGCCTCCGACGGCTCCGCCGTCACTTTTCAGGATCGGAAACAAGCAGGTACGTGCTCCCACGTCCGCCTGGCTGCTCTCCCGCCGGACGACATCCGCGTCCCTTCGCATCGCCCACCGACCTCGTTTTTCCTTCGCCCCTTCGCCTCGACAGTCTGCCCTCATGCGCTCCTCTTCGCCGATAAGGGCGTCTTCGTCGTCAAGGACATGGCCGAGGACTGGCGGTTCGCCAAGAGCGTGAGTCGGCGTCCCGGCCGGCCGCGCATTCTCTTCCGTCACTGAACCCCGTCTCGTCTTTTCCTTCCTCCCCTTCTCGTAGCCCATCATCAAACAGTACACCGAGGAATGCGGCGCCGAGCCCCGCTTCTATGCGGGCGCGCCCCTCGTCCTGAGGGGCGAGGCGTTTGGGGAGGGGACCGTCATCGGCGTGCTCGCTCTTTTCGACCCGGAGGTGAGAAAGATGTTACGTTTCGCCCTCCCCGTCGCGCTCATCGGCTGAGCGGTCTTTTTCCTTTGCATTCCCTGGCGTGCGTGCGTGCGTTCGTCGGTGTGCCCTTGCCCCTTCAGCCCCGAACCGATTTCACCGAGGTGGAGGGAGGGCAACTGAGCATGATCGCCGATATGGTCGTCCAAGCCATCGAGCGAGCCTTCTACGCGGCGCGCCACACCATCTCCGAGTCGATGGCCAAGGCCACCGTCGGCCTCATCCGCAAGCGCGACGCCCCGCCACCACCGCCGTACTCCAAGCACGAAGGCGACGATATGGTTATCGACACGGCCGCCGGAGACGACAGTTCGCCGGACCTCACCTCCGAGCTCTTCCAGGACGGCGTGGACACGATGCGTGACGTGCTCCACGCCGAGTCGGCTTGGGTCATCGACTTGAGCGGCTTCCACCTGAGCTACCAGAGCGGCACTAGCCCTTTGCCCTCTTCTGACGACGACGAGGTGAGCAACACGACGGAAAGCGAGGACGACGACGTGCAGGGCCACGACTACCACCACCACCAGCCGTCCAGTCGTCCCTGTTCGCCCTCTCCGTCCCGAACCCCGCCGCTCGACGTCCCCGACGCGATCACACCCTCATTCATCACGTACAAGCCGCGAAGGAGCGTAAGCGCCGACGCCGACGCCGTCGTCGTGTCCGCCGCCCGCTTCTCTGCGGACCGTCCGGTACCCTTGCTGGCGTCGAGCGTGTCCGACGGCGCCAAGCCGCGACGTCGGACTCTCCGTCTGACCGGCGCTCGAGCGCGCTCCTCGATCGCCACCTACCTCCGTCACTTGCAGGAGCACCGTCTGGCGGGCGAGAAGGAGGACACGCATACCCACGTGCTCCGCTCCTCCGAGACGCCTCGCTACCTCCTCCGGCCTATCATGCCCGACGGCGGCAGCGGCACGTTCATGGTCGTCCCCGTCTTCGAGCTCGACCAGCAACCGGCCTTCCTCCTTCTCGTCGTCTTCGAGTCGCCCTACGAGATGGTCGAAGAGATTGACAAACGCTTCGCCGAGCAGCTCGGTGCGATCCTCTTGGGCAGCTTTATCCGCGAACGTGTGCACGCCGTCGACCGCGCCCAGATTCGGTTCATTCAGCAGATGCAGCACGAGACGAGGACACCGCTCAACGGCATCCTCGGCAGCGTCGAGATGATCTCCCAGAGCCTCTCGGCGCATCATGCGGCGGCGGACAACAAGGACAAGGCCAAGACTAAGGGTGGCGGCGGCGGTGGGCCCTGCTATTCGCCTTCGCCTGAGTTCCTCGCTTACGAGGCCGAGCTCGAGGAACACGTCAACGCCATCGCCGTCAGCGGCAGGACGCTCAAAATCATATTAGATGGTGAGCGTCCCCGATCAAAGAATATATATCGAGCGGAGTGGGCGGGCCTCTGTCTATCCACGTCTTCGAAAGAAAGATTTCTTGAGTCCATTCATTCATTTCTGTGGTTTCTGGGTTTTTTTCCCCCTTCTTCTCCACCGTGGACGCGCAGATGTTTTGGAATTTGGCAAGGTGCGTAAGACTTGTTAGATAGAGTTGGAGTGCGCGGGACACGCTTCGTCGCTCATCTTTTCCCGCTCGTTTCCACAGGTTGTAGGCTTCTCGCCCCGGTCGTCGTCTCCCCCACCCGGCAAGGACGCGTCTTCGCGGTCTTCGGTCCTCGACGACGACGTCAAGGAGGAGAGGCTCAACGTCGGCTCAATGATGGAGGCTGTGGCGCGGCAAGAGTGGAATGACCGAATCCAAAAGCTCCCACTCACGCCCTCTCCCGGCTCTGTGGATAAAGACGCGGCGACGACACCGGAGATGCTCGTGCCCGAGCTCATCGTCAACCTTCCGCCAAAACACGAAATGACGGTCTCGTGCGCCGGTCCTGACATTCGGAGGTGGGTGGGCCCTTGTCCGTTTTCCTGAATGGCCGTCGGCGTGTGTGTGTGCGCGCGCGCGCGTGTGTGTCCCATCCGACCTGACCATCGTTCCTTCGCTCACCTTTCAGGATCCTGCACAAGCTCATCTCAAACGCTCTCAAGTTCACCCGAGAGGGCTACGTCGAGCTCTGCCTCCGCGCGGTAAAGGAGACCGGCAAGGGCGGAACGTATCTCGAATTCGTCGTCGACGACACGGGCTCGGGCATGTCCAAGAGTTTCATCGACCAGAAGCTCTTCAAGCCTTTCAGCAAGGCTGACGCCTTCTCCGCTGGCGCCGGCCTGTCGATGACGTTGTGTGCTGTGAGTGGGCCGGTCGTCGATTCAGCCCAGACTCAACCCGAGCTTAGTTCGAGTTCCGAGTTCCGTCGTCGTGCTTACGCTCCGCTCCTTCCTCTGTCTCGCTGTCTGCAGACCATCATCAAGCGCATCGGCGGGACACTTCGCGTGCAAAGCGAGGCCGGCGTCGGAACGCGCGTCGTGTGCTCTATTCCCGTAAAGTCTCCGTCTCGCCGGCCCGAGGCGTACGACGAGAGCGCTAAGGGCGTCCGCGTCGTCCTCGTCGGCTTCAAGGACACGTCTGGCCGGCGTCTCGCACCCGTCATTCGACAGCAGGTTGGCCATGCGGGCATCATCGTCGTCTCCAATCTGGCCATGGCTGACCTCGTTATCTTCCGCGGCGACTCGCCGGACCAAGACCTGGCCCGGCTCAAACAGCACCTGGGCGGATGCAAGCCCACTGTCGAGGTCATCTATCTCACCACCGCCGGTGCGAAGGCAGCCACGGCGTTCCCCTCCGTCGTCTCAGTGCCATTCCACGTCGCCCATCGTCCTTACGGCCCCACCGCGTTCTCCGTCATCCTCTCCGTAGCGTCCTCCGTAAAAGCGCGGATGTCCTCAGGCCCGGCGAGTCCGACGATGACGATGACGACGACGACGACGACTGAGGAACAGCGAGGGCAGTCCTTGTTCCCGTCCGTCTCGTCTTACTTCCCTCCTGTCGAGACAGCCGCTTTCGCCAGCCTCGCTGTCGACTCTGGCCCGATCCTGTCGGCTCAGCCAGTGAAAAACGTCTCGAGGAGCAGCTTGTTGACGACGCCAATGTCGGCGGAGGAGACGCCGTCACCACCGTACTCTTCCATACGTCCTCCAGGCTGGTACGATCCTCGCGAGGAGCCCTTCACGGCCCTCGTCGTCGAGGACAACCCGCTGAACCTGCGCATTCTCACCGCTTTACTCAAGCGGCACAATATTCCTTTCATCGAGGCTTACAACGGCCTCGGCGCCGTCGAGGCCTTCAAGGCTTACCTTCCCTCCGTCACTCTCCTCGACATCTCCATGCCCGTCATGGACGGCTTTGAAGCGTCGAGGCTCATTCGCGAGGTACCGACCCGCCGCCGGCATCGAATCGTCGCCATTACCGCACTCTCTTCCCCCGTGGACAAGAAGCGAGGCCTGCTCGACTGCCGCATGGACGGCTGGATCACCAAGCCGGTCGTCATCAAAGCTCTCTCGAACGATCTCAGCGCGTGGAAGAAGGAGTGGGACGAGGAGGTCGGTCACCTGTCTCCGACCAGCACCGACTCGGCCGGGTCTGGCGATCCTGATCAGCCGGCTGCGACGACGGCGGTCGTACCTTCGCTCTCCGATCTCGCCGTCGGCGGCCGTGGCGGCGCGTCGGCCTTGGAATCCCCCGCGCAGATTCTGTCTCCCCCTTCCGGCGGCACACTGCACACGCTGCCACCGACTTGATGGCCCTTGCCTCCTTCTCTTTCTTCTTTGGTCACCAACTATTATTTTCCTCTCTGGAGACGTCGGTTCTTTTCCTCGGTGTTCACTTCGGTTCATGATTACAACGCTTTTTCTTCTCTTTCCCGGGTCACCGTCCGTCATCGTACATGTCTATTTGCGGATCTGTCTCCCACTCCGTCCGTGTCTTCTCTCCTTCGGCCTGCCCTGCTCAGCAGCTCATAGTTTCCCACCGTCCCTTCCTTCGCTCCCTGGCATGTCATGATACCACGCACCACCCTTGACACTGCTCCTCCCCCAACCGACTCTTTTCGCATCGCTCTTCCCGCTCTGTACTTTACTAAAGCTTGGTTCGCTATCGCCTCCCTCGTATCGTTTGGGTCTCGTCTTTTTCGTCTTCTATTCTTCCCGGTCTCGCCCTTTGTCGCCCTTTGTCGCTTTTTTTTTCGGGTTCTTGGTCTCTGTTAGGTAATCTTGCCCCCCCTTGGTTTGTTTGATAGAATCATTCTATCTAACCCTTTCGGAGCAGCGCACATCGGCTCTCTATCTCGGATCGCGCACGTCGCTCGAGGAGAACACGATGGCCGAACATGCCGACACCCCCACCGCCACGATTCCGTCGGCACCCCTCTCGTTCTTCCTTCTTACAGACGTCGGGCGACGGTCACAAAAAAGAAAACTCAAACCACCTCACTCGATCCGGGCTCGCGCCGCGTGCAGTCTGCTGCTTGGGATCTAGCTCATTCTCAAGAACTTAAGGATTTTTGGTCACTTACAAGAAGTACACCAATATTTATTTATAGTGCAGTCACTCTTTGCTTTATTTCTATAATTTATGGTTTCCAACGACTAGCAGACTTCTTAGATGTACATGTTAATACTGCTAAACGAATTACAAAATCTGGTCTAGTTTATGCTAACCAATATATAATTTCTTTAGTGCCCCCCCGTGTTCGTCGTCCCCTTCGTCGCCATGATGCTCTCGGACGGCGATGGACCCCCGACCCGACCCGAAGTCCCTTTCTGTTCAAACCGGTTTTTGGTCCGATACGATCCGTCGTGTCGTGTCGCCTCTAGGTTTGTCACTCGACGACCACCGCCACAAGCCCAGAGGTGAAGTTTTGGCAGACAGCGAACCGTCCCGTAGCTGAGGTTGCTCGCTCTTTGACTCCGATGACCGATCTGCATGTACCAACGATGCAATGCCTCTTTCTTTGCTCGCGATTTTGTCCTTGAATCACTGCCCGTTCTCCAGGTTCGATGTTTCCTCGTCGATGCTCGCCAAGCCGATCTATCTTCCACAGACCGGGAATGACCACCGGCCTACGCCGCCAGTTACGGCGGTTCACCGCTGCCTTCCACTGCCGTTGAGCGTTTCGTCGTGCCACGTTTGGTTCCATTCCAAGGTTCGAATTCCAAGGAGAAGACGACGAGGACACGCGTCCCAGGTTGGTTGCTGCCCGTCGTCGTCCGTCTATCGCCCTGTCCGCATGACTTCGTACACGCGTCGAACCACCGCCACGATTTCCCTTGCAAGCGCAGCTCCATCGTCGTCTTCCTCCTCCTTCTTGCCCCAAGCCGTTCCCTCAAAGCCGGTCCGACCGTCCCCCAAAGCGCGATCGAGGTCGCCTTCAGATCGACTCAAGCGCTGGATTGCCCTCATTCGGCGCTGGAAAAGCGAACGGTAGCCTTCAACCGTGGAGGAGACCCAGAAGACCTCCGCCTCGATGTCCCTCGCGCAGTCGCAAAGCAGGTCTTCTCTGCGCCTGGAAGAAGGGATTAAACGCGAGGTTGAAAGGAAGAGAGGTGATAAGCGAGGAAGGAGACAAAGGTCCCCTTCCTTGAGGCCATGACGCAACCGGAGCATACTCTCCCTCACCTGGTCAAACTCTCCAAGCTCTCCGCCGCCAACCTGCTCAATAGATCTGTGCTCTCCAGGACCTTGGCCAGCTGGGCGCGGATCGACCGCGCGGCCTGATCGCGAAGGCTGTAAGGGACTTTTTGCGAGAACGCAGCATCCAGGTCGATCGATCCATGGTCATCAATATTCGGTAGCTCTGCTGGGGTGGGATGGGCTGTATCAAGTGGTCGACGTGCGTACGGTAGAAAGCGGGCCAGGACGGGGCCAGGGGATCAACCACAGAACTATGGACCGATTGCGCTCTTGACTCACCTCTCATAGCTTGCCTACTAGTCTGCACTCGCCTCATGCCAGTCTTGAATGGCGTCTTAAAGCCCCCCTTCGGTCGGGAGAGCGTCCGGCCAGCGACAGTTGCATACTTATCCGCTGTTAACAAGCGAGTCACCAAGCCGGAGAGCTTCAGACTGGTGAATGACCCTTGGAGTTGCTCGAACATGAAAGAACGCCGACTCACTGCCTTGAGGCGTCCTAGAGACGACTTGTACGTTTACGCTGGATTCAGCCGCTGTCGCCCGCCTGAAAGACGGATTGAATGACGAGAGATCGTAACGGGAGCCTTGCTCATTCCCCTGGTGAGACACATAGAACAAGTCGTCGTGTACGTTCACGTCGTCCGGTGGAGAAGCCCCTTTTGAAGGCGACTCTTGAGAGCTGGTGGTTGCGTCGAATACGGGTACAGCAGCGGCTAGCTCCTCTTGGAGATCCACAGCGTCGGCCCTTTGTCCGTGAGTATCTGGCACGCGGATCGCATCGTGCTCTCCGAAGTCAGAATCTTCACTGTCAAACGTCAACAGGGGCCCCTGCTCGTCGTCTGACTTATTGTCGACCACAGCCGCTGGCGACAGCCTCGCTTGCTTCCTTAGGGTGGATCCGGAGGCTCCGGAGCTCGTCCTTGCCAAGCCGCCAGAGTCGCATCTGAGCGGCGATCTACCCAACCCAGCCCGAGGCGTGACTCTCGTAGGAGGAGGCTCGTCATACATGCCCATCTTGTCCCTTTCCCCACCCTCCCGTATTCGAGGAAGCTGGGTGCTAACGAAGTCTTCCGTTGAGAGCCGAGAGTCCCGTCTCGCTTGCACCTTGACCTGGTCTTTGCAGACGTCACACATTTTTGGGCAGTAGATCTGTACGATAGTCTGGTCCTTTGGGTCGATCTGTGCGCAATTGCATTCGATCACATCAGAATTGATCGGACCGGCTTGCGAGCCTCGAGTGAAGGTATCTCACCGGCTCTCCGAAGTAAGCGCTGATGGTGACGTGCCTGTTTGAGAAGAGGCAGAAGAATGACCATGACGGTGATCAATCATAGTCGGATAGACACGTCACGGTCAAGTATAGATAGATATCTCGCTCACCGGCAAGTGTCGACCTTCTCGCAATATCGAATAAGCTGGTAACGTACGCCCGCCTCATCGCACTATCAGATCCCTGTCCTCGAGTGCTGAATCCTGCCATTAAGCTCACTCACCGCCTCCACGCTCTCCGGGGCCCTCTGACTAACAGGCGGGTTTTCAAATTGTTCCTCCCTCGACTTCCTCTTTCCGTGAGATTTCCCAACGAGCATGCGGATGCGCGCCGCGTCTTCGCGAGAGTAGTAAAGGATACAGCGCGAGGCGTGGCCGTCTCGGCCTGCTCGGCCTGTTTCCTGGTAGAAGCCTACCGAAGGAGAGGCGAATGGCAACAGGTCAGCGAAAAGGAGAAGGTGGAAAGCGCGTGTTGAAAAGACACGAGTGACTCGCCTTCGAACGATTTGGGCAGGTCCCAGTGAATAACATAGCGGACGTTGGACTTGTCTGATGCGACCAGACGCGGAGAGAAGCCAACCCGTAAGAGGCTTTCTCTTTAAACCAATCCAGCCTAACTCGTGGGCTGCAAATACGTCAATACTCACCGATACCCATCCCGAAACAAACGGTAGCGACGATAACGTCCACCCTCTTCCTTCCTTTATCCACCAATTCGTCCGCGTCGATCCACATACGCATCGTCTCGTCGTTCTTGGCATCCTTGATTCCCCGATGATAAGGTGCTGCGTTAATACCTCGCCGCAGGAGGTAGTTTGCAACCTCGTCACAGGCTTTGCGGGCGCGACAGCTGAGTGAGAGGACGATAAGGTGTCTTGACATATTTGAGTTGTCTGGCGTCGGATATGTGAACTCACTAGATGATACCACTAATAGCCCGACTACTATCGACACCCGGATTGGCCTGTTCCTCCATTCCCATTGCGTCATCCCGTCGCGCCTCCTCATTCTTTCGAGCCTTTCGACGATAGAGGGAGTCTATGAAGGAATACACGTCCTCCACTTGGGAGGCTAAGTCGTCCTCGTCCGACCTGTAGCGCACTTCGTAGAAGAGGTTTCGGCGATTGAAAGGATGCACTATGCGCTGTGGGAGATTGGTGGCGAAGAAATACAGACATAAGTCTGGTTGAAGGTCCTGGATTGCATGTCCCAAAGGTCGACAAGGGACGAGTGGCTCACTACGAGTCGCTCCGAGCGCATCTTGAGCTGGTCAATGATATCGTTTTGAACGCTTACAATGAGAAACGTGCGCGAAAGACATGCGTAGCGATGAGCTACCAAAGCATTACGTCTAGAAAGGCGCTGATTGCGACGACCTGCCGCTGCATTCACTCTTTTGTAGCCGTGGCAGTGAGCGCCATTATGGGCACGTCTGGGAAGTCTTGCTTGAAGAAACTGAGCTTGCGATAGTCAGGCCGGAAGTCGTGACCCCATTCGGAAATGCAATGAGCCTAGATACGACGTTAGCTCGCCCAAACAAAGTCATCAGTTAACCAAGTTCAACAGATAGCGGCGGGCTATGCTAGACCTGATGCGATGTTCACCTCGTCGATGACTAGACGGTTCAACTCATCCTGCTCTGCGACCGTCTTGACGAGTCTGCGGAAATCTGGCCTCGCTAATCGCTCTGGCGTGACTGCAGCCATACATGCGCACGAACGAGTTGCGAGCATGCGGACGTAAAAAATTACGTGTGGAGCGGTGGATGCTCAGAAAGCGGCCTTCTTCTCCCACACATAAAGGGAATGTGCGCCCACTATAAAGGAGTCTGGTGATCGGATGACCACTCGACATATCCCTGAAGATGCTGGCCTCTTCTTCCTTTGTCGAGCGACTTGAGAGCATGGCGGCTGGGACGTGCAGCTTCTTCAAGGCTGTGAGTTGGTTCTGCATTAAGGCTACAAAATAGGAGTGCAAAAGGAGAGGCCAGAAGGGAAGGGAAGGGAAGGGATGTGAGGAGATGAACGACCTGAGAGCAAGGCGGGGCTCACGCGTGTTCGAAAAACATAACTCACCGAGCAGAGGTGAGACTACGAGCGTTACCCCGTGCACCTCTGCCACGGCTGGCACTTGAAAGCACATGCTCTGCAACGACAGGGAAGTGATCTCACAAATGAGCACTAGTGGCTGTTAGAAGAGCGTCTTTGTTTCGACGCCATCTACTCGCCTTTCCCATCCCTGTTGGCGCCAGCACGAGCACGTCGAGCCCTTGGATGGCGGCGTCCATAACTTCCTTCTGCTTCCCCTTATAGTCCGCTTTCTTAAAAGCTGATAACCAGAGTGAGCATTTGGTCAACGAACGACGGGGTGCGACCGACTTAAATATGTGGGTAAGCTTGCTTGAGCTCACTCTTCGTCAACACCCTCCAGCAATCCACCGTGGCTGCCTGCCTCTTCCTCGGACCAATACTCCTCTTTCCGCTCTCCTCACACAATCTACTGCTGGATTTACTCGCCAGTGCCTCTACCGAAAGCCTCCCGCCCATAGAAGAAGGGCCAGGAGCCCATCCATTGTCGTCCGCGAGCGCGGCGGTAGAGGTTCGAAGGTTTTCATAGCTTACGTCGGATGCTGGGTTGGCGATGCTGGAGAAGTCGGAGGTGCGGGATGTCGAAGATGAGGAAGAACCGCGACCTCCACGTCGAAATCCGAGGCTCCTGTGGTCCCTGGTATCCAAAGCGCTTGCCTTGCGGAGCATGCCTCGTCGCTGGTCACCCGTGCAAGCAAGCGTTTCCCCGCTTCTCGGCAACCAGTTCGATGTCGCACTTGCTCGTTTACGCGTTACCCGTCGTGTACGCGGCACTCAACACGCCGGCTGCGGCAAGTCGGGGCGCGAGCTCGCGTCTCCCCAGACCTCCCTGGAACGTCTTCCCTCTCATCACTCAGACTTCTCCTCCCCTCCTTCTCTTCTTCTTTGTCAATTTCGTAGTTCTCCTCTTCTCTCTCAGCTAGTTTAACACGGTACCGCCCTCGTTGCCCACCTGTCTCTTTCATTATCGTCATCGTCAAAGCGTGCTACCTGTTGTCCGTACGTATCATGCCGTGCGCGCCCTTCTTTTCGCATGTCACCTCTTCTGATCCCTGCCTCGGTGGCAATTACGTGACATGACTTTGACGTACTCTTATTTGTTGGCAGTTTTACCCCTTAATATATTGGCTCGCGCCTATGACTTCCCCAAACGGCGATGGCTCCCCCGTCGCCTCCCCTTCGGGAGGACGCGGCAAGGAGGGTCGGAGGAAGCCCAAGGTAGGATGACTATTTGCGTTGTAATCCTCGTGCCGGCATCACCCTGACTTTCACTGCTCATGCTATCTTTCACCGTTTGTGTGTCTTGATGCAGGGCTTGAATAAGAAGGAGTTGGATGAAATGCACCGGACCTCGGCCCGCCTCGCCAGGGGTCAGTTCTACGAACTCGCGCCTGATCTCCCTGCTTGAAACAATTGCTGACGTCTCAGTTCTGTGCGCATCGTTGGTTCAGGGATGGAAGCGCACGTACCTCGCGCAGAGGTAAAACGAATGAGTATTACCGACATCTTCTCCAAGTTCCAGATGCCGGGAGGCGATAGCTCTCGAGACAAGCAATCTTCACCAGCAGCCGAAAAATCACCATTGTCCGACCCAATCGAATGCGACAGCGAACAGCCGTTTGCCTTTGTGTCAGACGGCAGCAACGCGATCATGGATTCAGGCGGCAAAAGCAAGAGCCTTGTAGTCAGCACGTCATCCCGCAAAACGTCTCGAGCTCGTCCCGACGTCACTGGGCTCACTCACGAAGAAGTCTCGGCTGCGGCTCTCCGCCGAGCTCAGCTTCAGAGTGCGGATATTCGAGCGAAGAAGGAGAAGGAATTCGGTATCCGCCACTCACTCAAGGAAGACGAAGGTGGGAAGGGCAAAGAGCACGAAAGGGGAGAGGGTGAGGAAGGAGAGAAAAAGGGAGGGGACAAGCAAGACGAGGATGTTGACGACGGCGACGGCAACGACGATGAGGATTTTGCCCTCAGCGGAGAGGACGACAACGAGGACGACGACGACCCCGTTCTTGACGCAGAAGAAGCAGGGAAGGAAAGGGACGACGAAGAGAAGCGGGGAGACGGTTCCCATGTTCTCCACGAGGAGAATGACGGGGACAAAGACGATGAGGGTGAAAGGGAAGAGGACGAGGACGAGCAGGAGCACATCCGAGCAAGGAGAAAACGTCAAGGGGCTCGGAAGTTTAGGCTAGAGGACAGTGAGAACGAGGAGGGCGGGCGCGAGGACGGAGAAGAGGACGTCAGGGATGAGGCGGAAAAGGGTGACGGATCGGGCAAAGGGCAGAGGGAGGGCGAGGATGATACAGAGAAGGGCAGGGACGAAGCAGAGGACGACGAGGATGGGCAGAACGTCGCGCCTGACAACGTTTCTCCGTCGGACCAAGGCTTCACTCAGTTCTTCAACGACAGTGGGAGTCAACCTGGCCTGGTCATGGGCCCTGCAGCCTCTGCGATGGGGTTCTCTCCTCTGCGCGACGCGAACGGAACGCAGCATCTGCTTCCCACCCCTTCCGTCCTGCCATCCCTTCGCATTTCCACGCCTGAACGGGAAGTCAACGATCGCGAGATCGATGCAGTGCAAGCACAACGGCTGCGAGACCAGCCGGGCAGTGCACCTCGGCAGTACATTAACAAGGATGGGTGAGCGTTTCTCTCATAATATTGGCCTCGGTCTCTGGGCTTGACTCAGTGAAGCTGAAGCGTCTTAACCTGCTCGTGTCGATCAGGTTATTCACTCAAACGCGTCCGTCTCAGTTGTTCGACTCGCAAAACGACTCCCAACCTCAAGACGTCGGCCCTGCGTCGCCAGAGTTGTCTCCAAGCCTGCCGACTCCACCAATAGAGACACCCGCTCTGCCGTCGCCATCTTCAAGAAGGAGGCTGAAAAGGCTTGTTCGACATAACGGCGATTTCGAGCGGCAAGGCGATCAGCTGATTGCAGACGGCTTCGAGCCTTCCCCGACTCAGCTGGACGATGGGCGAGGGAGGGAGGATGGCGACGATGATATCGGAGACCAAGACGAGAGCTCGACTGTCCCAACCACCCGATCCCCTCATGATACTTACATTCCTTCGCCGACTCAGTTGGACGACGGAGGGGAGAAGGAGGATGACAATGATGAAGCCGGAAACGAAGCCGAGGGCTCAACTTCCCCGACTGTTCGATCCTCTCGCGATGCCTACGCCATCCTGATACAAGGCAGACAATCGCCGGAGGTCAACTCAGATGACGAGTTATCGGCTGGTCAACAGAAGAAGAAGAAGAGGTCGAAGTACATCGATGCACGTGCCGAAGAGTCTGACGAGGATGGCATTCTCGGCGGGTACAGCCGTGGTCTTCACTCCGGCTCGGATGAGGACAGCGATATCGATGAGGAGGATGACGGCTCTGTCGTCGAGGATTTGATTGGAGAAGACGATGACGATGAGGAGGAACGGGCGAGGAAGGATGCCCTAGCGAGGGAACGCTACCAGTGAGTCTACTCGCTCTATAGCTGAGAGCAGGGCAGTATCTGACCGCATCCCCCGTATGACAGGGAGGATGTCACTAAGGATGACGCGGCTAATCAAAAGCTACACCAAGACGCCGTCGCGGGCCGCTTGCGAAAGAAGCGGCGTGAAGGTGATATGGGTGACTTTCTGGAGTTCGACGAACTGGAGGACGAATTTGGCAGAAAGAGATATCGACGTATTATTGCCAAGAAGCGAAGGCTCGACGGTGGAGACGATCTCGACGGGCTACGTGAGCGGTTTAAATCTCTTATGAGTGTACGATTTCGCTCGCTTACCTTCGTCGGTCCTAATTTTTTCCGCAGTCTCACGCGAGGACACAAAGGCTTTCGCGGAGCATTACAGCGAGACGCACAAAGTCGAAGATCCAGACGAGAAATATGGCTTCTTGCAGATGGATGCAGAGGGGCAAGGGGAACAAGAGGAAGTCCGAGAAACTGTGTCAGCCGAGAAGCTCCATCGGGAAATTCAAGAGCGCGCCAAGGCGCGGGCTCGAGCGCGGCCAGTAGTTTCAGACGACGAGGAGGACGACGAGCTGGAGATTGTACCAGACAGTTCGCCGACGGAAGGCGCGCTGTCACTGACGCGCGACGTTGAGGTGCGCTCAACAACGTTCGTGCGCAACCGTCGCACTGCCGATTTCTCGGCCCGGAGCAACTTCCTTCCGAACGGTCGCATGGCCTTTCAAGCCGCGAACGTCAACGACGCGGACGAGGACGATCTTAAGGTGAGCCCCCATCGTTAGTTTCCAGTGTACGTTTCTGTAAACATGTGGTTGATGAAGTTGGCTTGCTATCGTTATAGGAGCCCTATCGTGGGTACAAGGCAAAGCCAAGGTCCGAGAAGGAGCGGGAACGCTTGGCACAGTACGCTCTGGAAGAGGGCCAGAACTCGCGGGGAGGGACGTCCGGCCGGGCCGGCAAGCATTCCTCCGTCACCGGCTTCTCTGCCGCTAAGCGCCCTGCCACCTCCACAACGACGACGAGAACAAGCGGCCGCAAATCTGGGTCGACGGTCGCCCGCCAAGCAAGTCAGGCTTCTGCTCTTACATCTGGTAAAGTCCAATCAAGGCTAGCAAACTTGATCACCAGGGACGAGCGCTTCGTCGAGCATTTTGTGTAATTGTAGTCTTGTACTTGGATACCCTCTACATAGTCCACTCTTGTCCTGGAACGGGCCCGATCCCGACTCTACTGCGAGAAAGAGGTCCATAGATTGCATAGGGCGAACAGCTCGGCTCATTTACACGTGTCTCCACGTGGCCGACGCGCCTCTCAACACGACCCTGTTGATTTATAACGCGCTCGTCGCGCAATCCTTCACCGATCGTGCCGCCCTCTCCACACCATCGCTTCCCTTCTTCTTCTAGTTGCTCTCCTTTGCGACGAGAACCCGCCTGCATACGCTTCGGACCGTCCCTGCTCTACCGCCAAGCTCTTCTGAGCATGCCCGGGTCAACTACATCTCGCCCTCTCTTCGAAGGAGTCGTCTATTACTTCCATCCGAGCCTCGATCACGAGCAAACGTCCCATGTGAGAGGCGATGCGCTTCAGTTGCTCGCAGCACTCAGCAACTCTCGTTAATGCGTTCTTATGTTTCTTCTTCCAGCTGAGTTCTATTCTCAAACCAAATGGGGCCCGGGAAACGACCACTCTTGCTTTCGTCGACGCCCCTGGTGGAAACGGTCTCGCGATGACACATGTGATCTCCAATCATGTGGACTTTAAGGAGTATCAGGAGTGCTTGCGAAGGGGCGTAAACGTCGTAACTGTGAGTGTGAAATCAGATGTGATGGAAGTTATTTCTAGAATGTAGAACAAGGCTTGGAGCCGACGTGCGGCAAGTGCAACCCTGGGTCGGCACGCATGCCCGTGCCCTCGCCGATGGAGACTGGAAAGAGTTGGGAGGATGGGAGTGCTCACTACTATTCCGTTCTTTTTTGCTGTGATCCATTATCATTTAGGACAAATGGGTAACGCGGTCGTGGCATATTGGGATCCTGCAGCAGTGAGTCTCTGTCCAGTCGTGGTGTTCCCGGACCTCACGCTGACGCCGACTGCCCTTCCTTAGGCCAAAATTCTTCTCACCCGATCCTGCCCTCATCTTCTCGGGTGTTGTTGTATGCACTTCTGGGGTGAGAACCAGCGTCGCCATGCACTTGCTCTACACTCGCGCGACACTGACGCTCGCACCCTCTCGCCGACCAGTTACCTGTAACGGACAGCGAAGCTATCTGCGCTGGTGTCGCGTCCCTCGGTGGCGCCTGGCGCGAATTCTTGACAAAAGAGGTCACGCATTTGATATGTCTCAACGGGTCCAGCGTGAGTCCCAGAGGACGAAGGACCCATGCTCGAGTCAGACCTAACATCTTGAAACTGATGTTTATGCAGACGAAGTACAAAACGGCTCTTATGAATCCGTCCGCCGGGATTAAGATCGTGTTGCCACACTGGTGGGTTTGAGTCGTGCGCCAGCGCTCACAGGCAACCAATATCATCCCTGACTTAAGTACTTTCAACGACCTTTACCGGCTATCACCAGGTTTGACGACTGTTTCAAACTTCAACGGCTTGTTCCAGAGGATCCTTATATGTTCCCCAATCCGCCTCTGCTCTCCCGTGAGAAATGGGGTTCTGACGTTTTGTGTGATCCAGCTCCGCCTTCTCGTCTCGCAAACCCTACGTCAAATTCGCCAGCGCGCAAAGACGTTGCTCGGGAGGCCTATTATGCCTCAGTTCAGCAAGCCAATGCAGACGTTGCTCGAAGGGCTTATAATACTTCAATGCAGCAAGCTAACGCGGACACCGGTTCCAGTCAAGCCAGGATCAAGGAGAAGGGATTCAATGGGCTGACGCCTCGCTCCAACGTGTTGCAAGGAAAAAAAGTTCTCCTGAGCTCGCAGCTCGGCATGAAGGGCGGTTTGCTCGACGCATACGAGGATCGGATACGCGCTGCCGGAGGTGAGCCTAAGCGCCCGGGTACGCCGATAAAGGAGGTGGACATCGTCGTTTGCAAGGAAAGGGCAGGAGCAGAGTACCTCGAGGTTAGTTTCAAAGCCAGGCGTGAAAGATCTCAGCGTAGATTGAGTCGTTGGTGACGATATTCTTCGTATCGAACGGCTCTCTCCCATCCGCAGGCCTACGCTGAGGAGAAGGTCGTGGGCACGCTCGCCTGGCTGTGCACGCTGTTCGCCACCGGCGTATTCACAAGTTCGAAGGAAAAGCTGTTACACTACCCTATCCCGCCGACTCCAGCCGAAGGATTTGAAGGGCTTGTAGGTTTCCGCTCTCGTGGAAATTAGATGGCTTATAAGCCGAGGGTTGATGTCTCACCCTGTTCTTCTCGACCCCCGCGACGGATAGGTCATTACGATTACAAATTATACCGGAACAGCGCGCGCGTACTTAAAGGATTTGATTTCCAAGACGGGTGCTCAGTTCACGCCGACGATGAGCCATGCCAACACGCATGTCATTGCTGCCAGGTGAGCAAGGCTGTCTCGTTACTTTTGACTATCACTTCCGCGCTCAGCCTTCGTCTGGACTCACACTTTGTTGACGACGTCTCGGCTCCAGCAAATCTGGTGAAAAGGTGGCTCGAGCCGAGGAGTGGAATATCATTATCGTCAATCATCTCTGGCTGGAGCAATGTTTTATCAAGTGGGTCAGACTCAGCGAGGCCAATCCCCGGTTCACAAGCTATCCGCCAGGCATCAACTATATGCAAGTCCTCGGTGACGCCCACCTCACGGACCAGGACCTCCAACCTTGGGCCATGCCTGCAACCTCCGGCTCGAGCTTGCCTGCAAGCCCGGTTAAGGATGAGACAGACGCATACAGGTTCGACTCGAATGGAGATGCCCGCATGACGGATATGAACGGTCGCTCGTCGACGCAAATGCGTGTTCTCTCTGGAACGGCAGAGCAAGATGACACTAGCTCCTATCCACCAAAGTCTCGGACGATTCTCTCCAACTCCAATGCCCGGCCTGTATCTGCTCAGGCTGACGATGCCGTATCGACGACTAGTTCGGGGAGTAAGGACATTCAAGGCAGCGTCGCTTCGATCACCGGCACCTCCAAGTCGACCTCACGGCAGAAGAGGAGTCTAACACCTGTGACGACCCCACGCGCCTCGAATTTGGAGCGGGACACCGATGCGTCCAATGTGCTACCTGCAATGTCACGTCGACGGGCCGCCCAAGCCGCGGAAGACAAGCTGCACAACGAAATCATGCCGGACGCAATCCGCTGGGAGTCGGAGAAGCGGCGGAAATCACCAAGGAGCCCGATGGAGCGGACGCCCAAGAAACGTGGTCGCAGAGAACATCCATCAGAGGCACATGGTGATGGCGGCACGACCCCTCCGACCAAGAAGGGACGGGCTACTGCCTATCTTAAAAGGCAGAAGCGGAAGAGCTCGTCGCCGAATTCAACAGAAGTCGAGAGCGACGATGAAGGGGAAGCCGTCGATGAAGCACGAAGGTAAGCAGTGTGCGCCCGGGATGGCCTGTGTTCACGCTTGCATTAGAGGCTGACCAAGCTTTGTGATTCGACGTAGAACGAAAAGTGGTCGTTCACGGCCAAGCCAAAACAACACGGTGCGAGACACTCAAGCGAAGACTGCTGCGACGACGAAAGGAGTGCGATATTGCACAACCGGTGTTAAAGTTTCTGATGCTAACCAGAAGGTAAGGGCCCCATCAGGAGGACGGTCCTAAATTACGCTGTCGACTTATCTGAAACATCACATCCTTCCCATGGTATCTGCAGGCGCTCGCTCGACTAGGCGCAAAGCAAGTTTCGAACGTGACAGAGTGCACTCATCTCGTTTGCATGGGCATCAGTCGCACGGAAAAGTTCCTGTGTGCTGTCTCCCTAGCTCCGTTTATCGTAACGGAGAAATGGCTATTGGATTCGATCAAGAACAAGACCCTGCTCGGTGAGGGAACGACTACTTCGCTCAAGTTGCGAGTGAAAGAAGTGATACAGGTAATGACTCCCAAATTTCTTATTCCAGATGAGGCGGATTACCTTCTGCAGGACCCCACCAACGAGGCGAAGCACGGCGTCATCTTGGCCGACTCGCTTACTCGTGCCAAGAAGGGAAAGTTGTTTGCTGGACACACCTTTTACGTCACACCGAAAGTGGAACCCAAATACGAGACGCTCCGCAAGATTGTCGAGACCGCTGGTGGAGAGGTGAGGGCGGATTTCAGGGCGTTGTCCCCGCTAATGAAGATGAAGAGACGGCTGCGCTGAAGCATTCTCCTGTTTCGCTCGATGTAGATCAGCAAGCAGCGCGTGACGACGAGACTAGCGGACCGCCGCGACCACCATGTCATCTCTTGCTCAGCAGATCGCCAAATCTGGGAGCCGCTGCGCGAGGGGCGCATCTCCATCTACACGTCGGAGATAATCCTTGTCTCGGTACTCAAGCAGAAAGCGGAGTGGGGCAAACATCGTTTGGAGGAGTGCGA
This sequence comes from Peribolospora baueri, assembly GCA_029717555.1. Lineage (NCBI taxonomy): Eukaryota > Fungi > Basidiomycota > Peribolosporomycetes > Peribolosporales > Peribolosporaceae > Peribolospora > Peribolospora baueri. Next base: position 42,388 of record JAMDHS010000012.1, read on the forward strand.
GTGAATTGTATGAATGAATATCTTGTCATTTTCGCTCATCTGCTCCGTTCGATCGACTGCGATTTGCAAACCCATGTATTACTTCTTGTCTTGGTGTGGTCGGTAATTCAATATGTAGCGGGGAGTTGATACCCTATTAAACGTTCGTCCAACCATACATGCACATTCAATGAAAAGGAAGACATCGAGCGGCAAGTCCAGTCATCACTGCTCTCCTCTGCCATGCGGGTTGTTCTCCGGCTGCTGTCCCACGTTATCCCCTTGATAGAAAGCACGATCGCCGTCGTACCCTCTCGCAATGCCGCTCCGTCCTTCGATCAGTTGGCTCGGCTCGTCTTCCCCAAGCCGCTGTTCAAGGCCTCTCCAGCTGCGATTGGACAGAAATTCACCTGTTACGTGCACGAAGGAGCCAGCGATATGGAAGGGAAGAGAAAGAGAAGTGCAGAGGAAGAAGAATGGTGATTGGCACACAACATTATTCTTCCGCGCGTCTGAGCAAGCAAGCGATCCTCGAACCAATGTGCTCACCAGCAGCACTACCAAGAGCTTTTGATACTGTCCCATCCATGTTGCGAACGGCGACTTTGCCTGCTCGTTGCTGCTCCTCAAGCTCCTCTTCCGCCTTTTGGTCGTCCGAACCGTAATACCGTCGCGATTGCTTGTACTGGCCGGTAACGAGAGAGAAGTGTGGTCGGTCTTCATCGCCTTCGCCATCCGAGTCTCGTTCGGAGAGTGCGCTTGGGCCTTGCCGACTTTGCTCGCCTTCAGAGCCTGTGGGAAAGCCACAAGACGTACGGCACAGCCAGCCAGCGATAAGCGCGATGACATGTCAATAGAAAGCGGACTCGCTGACGTGTAGGCCTCGCTCACCTTCTATTTTTCCGTCTCCTGACCCACGCTCTTGGCTCGGCTGCTGCCCCACTAATCGTCCTTCCACGAGCTTTCCAAAATCCAACGCATACTCCGCGCTGTCCCACGCGCCCTCTCCCTTCAAAGCCATAACCAGCTCCCAAGGCGTGACGATAGGCTTGAAAAACTCCTTGGACTCAACGAGACTGTTTTCTGGACATGCCACGAGGACAAACGCTTCAATCTCCATGTAGTTGGCCAGCTTCGCCGGGTTGAGCTTGCCCACGCTGATCGTATACGTTTTCTTGTTCGAACGTTTGAGCAGTGTTCGGAGGTGGGTGATGAGGGGAAGGTAAGAGGCTGAATGAATGCATGACAGGGGCAGAAGCAATCCGTCAACGGTTGGTCACGAAATGTATGGATCCAGTTCAAAGCGTGCGACCGCTGGATAAATAAAGCCAGCGCTCACCAACACCCAGAGTTCCCACGAGAATACCGATGACATCGGCATCCCTAGCTTTCTGGACGAGTGCGTATCTTCTCATCAGGAGTTTGTTCGACCGGGCGCTCGCCAAGCTCGTCTTTTCAGTGTGCGGATCGTGGGCGATGATCTGGAATGACGAGACATGATGCGAGACATAACGCGAAGGTACGCAATGAGAACGTCGCTGACTGAGCGAGGACACCTCGGGTTCGAGATATGCCAACGCCAACTACCCACGTCGAGGCGCTAGGAGGATCTGACCGATAATGCAACTATCCGCTTACCGGGCAAGAAGGATGGGTTATGACCACATTCGTGAGAGCAAGACTCTCTCCCCCGACGTACAAGATGGCACACTCGTCAATAGACGACACGCCTTCTGGAAGAGCGTACGATCGAGGGGAAGAAGAGCCAGAAGGCTGGCGTGGGTCAGAGATTTGCTCCGGCACCGTGCTTACGCTGGTACCGTTGGGAGCCGAGCATGTAGTACACAATGCTGCCGGCTGGTCATCGCTATTGCCTTGGCCACTCGCTTGTCCTCCACAGCACCCTGAGGACTGGGGCGCCTTTCGCTCACAAGAGCACGTCGTAACTGGCCCTGAGCCAACGTTCGGGCTCGCTCCTTGGACCGCCTTCGCTTGTTGCCCTTCAGAAAAGCGGGTACCAAAGTTTGCCCGTCGGTCCAGCCTTGACAGAACGACGGGTACTTCAGCAGATTCACACGCTCGCTCTAGTTTCGAGCTCTCGCTAGAGAGCGCAGATGGTGAAGGAGACAAAGGTGCGGCACGCTTGGAGAGCTTGCGCTTAATTCCTCTGTGCAGTTCGTCTGCGATCGCGTCGATGCCGGACAGGAAAGATTGCGTGAGCAGAAATCGCAAGGTATTACTTTCGACAATATGGTTCACATACCCGTAGCGTGCGTGTAGCCAACGTCATACATGAGCACGATCGCCTTGACCTCCTTTCCCTTGCCGTCAGCCGCCGGATGCTCTCCGCTTGTCATATTGGAATACAGGGCTGGCAGATGTTGCTGCAGACCCTCGACAAGTCCGTCTATTGTCTGTTCTATGGAGATTGGCCGTTTGGTGAAGACGTAGATGGCGGGCAGACGCGATGCGCTGCCGAACAAAAGGGGCCAGGACGACGTCTCTACGGTTCAGAGCTCAGGTGAAAGCCACAGCAATTTGATATGTAGACAGAAGAACAGACACCGACGCTCACGGGCTCATGCATGCGTGTCCATAATGGACTACCAGGTCCGCATTGACGTGCTCGGCGGCGACTTCGTCGACACAACAGCTGCATGAAGAGGTAGGTAGAGCAACAGGCGTGTGCAATGAGCGTAAAAACAAAATTTCTCTTATGGGGTCGGCCCCAACCTGGGGCCAGTCACCACAACGTCTTCGTTCTACTCCACGTGCTCTCAACCAAATGCTCACCTCCCATAACTCGTATCTGCGAGCACGTAAAGGTTCGCCATCGACTGCTTGGAGTCGTTCTTCGCACGCTCCTCCCCGCCCTCGGAAGCCCGCTGTGCTTTTCCACGCTCAGCTATGGCGCGCCTGAGCGCTTGATAGACTGGCACCGAGTCTATTAGGTTCTCGTCCGGAAATTGGAGCGCCACCTGTCGGCAAGTTGGAACCACAGAACCAGTAAATAAAAATTGGACAGCCAGTTTGGCTCCAAAACATCCTCTGCCTTCCTTCCTATCAACCGTCATGCGGCATGTAGTCCCTCACTCACAGCTCACCTGCTTAAAACCACCGTTGACGATCTCCTCGGCCGTGCTCTCAATCTCGTACAGCTCCGCTAACTCGCCACCTGCGGCGCCGAGAGTCGTAGCCGCCTGAGCTTCGTCCAGGTCCAGCGTACGAGAGATGGCGTCCTCTGCCGCTGTGGAAAAGGTGGCCATATTGTAGCATGTGGGATAAATATCCTCTTGCTGCCGCCTGCCTGTCTTCTCTTCTGCGTGAGCATCGACTTTCGACGGTTGGACGAAACCGCAGTCGCACTGCGGGAACAATCACGTAGTCTAGCCCGGCGGCACTACCTCTCGTCCCAGGTCCTTCTCGTTCCTCGTTCCATCAGGGAAAGTCGTCCACCTTGGCCTCTAGAAACAATTTGGGCACAGGATGATGGGATAGAACGATCTAGTGGGTGCTGCTATACATGGAGCGCTAGCTGCTCGTATAGATCAATTAGATCGGGAGGCGAGACCACAGCGAATAACCGTCGCGAATGCTAGGTTTCCAAAAACACGGTGGGGCGTCACTGGGTTTCCATCCTTTGTCGTTTCGCAATCCTTTCGCGCGTTCCTCTCCTTGTCTTCGACGGCCTATCGCTCTTCGTTGCCGCAGGAAGCTCGGATGCTGGAGACGCCGAGACGCGGACGGTAGTAACCTTGCGAGCAATGCGTCTCAACTGACAGGGGAAGAGGGAAGGGAGGAGCGAACGAGATAAAGCAAAACAAACAAGAGCGTCGCATCGCATTAGTCGCTTCCTTTATCTAAACAAGAAGAGTTGAGATGACAGAGTTGAACCCACTACAATCGGCATCCTCGCCTGCTGCACCACCCATTGGCCGTCGACAGCGCTGCTCTGCGCTCGCGCTATCCTTTGGGCAGAAATTTTCGCAGTATCTTCAGCACCTCTGTCGCAAGGAAGGGGTAAAAGGAGAGGGGAGTGGATGATTAGCGATGTAAGATGACAGTGAAGAGAAAACCTTGCGCACCGTCCATCGACTAGGCTGACCGCCTCCCACAACTTCGTCCTATCGATAGCAATCCTCCTAAGCCCTATCCTCGTCTCCAAACCACTCCCTTCCGCTTCCTCTTCTCTTCCGCGCTGTTTGAATCCAACTCCGCTCTTTCCTTCCTCTCCACAGCGACCGCCCATTCTTGGCCTGATGAGCCGAAAATCCACAACCCTCCTCTTCCTCCCTCGTTCATCCTTCTCCACCTCCACCCGATCATCAAATACACCCTCAAGGTCGCGCTTGCGCTCCTTCTGTTTTACTTTTCGGAGACGTTCTTTCTCCTTTTTAGATAGCGGTGCGGTCGACGGCGTCGGGGTGGCCGGAGCAGGGAGATTCAGATGAACGAAGAGAAGAGCGCTCAGCTGATCCCAACGCTGCTCCTTGTCTGTCTCCATTGTCGTATCCGAGTCCCAGTCGTCCGTTCCACCTTGCTCGTCGCCAGCGCCCGTGGCCGTTGTACTATCCTCGCTGCCATCGCCATCGTCCCTGCTTTCGCCGCCGATCGACTGTAATGCGAAAGCCCGAGAAACCTTGCGCACGGTGGTCGAGCCCACAACAGAGGTACGAGAGTGATGCGGATTGGCACCGAGTGGAGTGCTGTCGGTCAGAAGCAAATCATTTTCGCCAGCAGAAAGAAAAAAACCGAACGCATAAATAAAGATCGACTGCTCCCGTCGGATGGAGCATCGCTTCCTTTCCTCTCGAGCCAAACTGGTTTGGCAGGGTGTAAAAGAGGACGCACCTGGTACAGCTTGCCATTTCGCTGCGCTCTTCCGCTACCTCATATCTCCTTTCCGATTTGTTCAGTCACTTGTGGGTATCTCGCGGTGAAGGTCGAGCGCATTGCACGTCAACCCGTGAATGGAGGTGGTGCCGCAGCAGGCACCTTGTTCGCGAAGGTCGGCCGGCGGATCTGACAGAACATAACATCAACACGAACGCGACGGACAAGCTGCGACGACGACAGATGGGCGGAGAGGCCGACCCGTGAGTGCCCCCCTTTGCCCCATAGACGATCATTTGCACCTCTCTTGATTTTGAGTGTCCTTATGCCGTCGAACGGGCTGACTAACTTCAAGGACGACTGCCACGTCCGCACCTTCGTCTATAAACGCCCCTATCTCATCAACGATCGTCTCCTTCACTCGTCCGCCGCATTACTCCAACCAACTATGCACGAGCCCAGCGCGTTTGAAAGCCACGCGGAGGAAGCGGCTTACTGGAAGGCAAAGGCTGCAGAGCTCCAAAACACTCTCGACGACACCGAGGCGGCGCTCGAGGAGTTTCAGCAGGAGAGCAAGCAATTTGAGCAGGAGCTCGAGAAGGAGCTCGCCTCTTCCGAAAAGAGACATGCGGACTTACAGGCTGGGAATGAGAGGTTGAGGGGCGAATGTGACGATTGGAAGGTGGGTGTTTGCGGGATACATTGTCGAGTCAAAGGCCTCAACCTGATATGTGATCCGCGACCGATCGCACCAGGCTAAGTATCAGCAAGCGCTCAAGGAGCACAATGCAACTCTCTCTCAAATGCAAAAGGAGCTGGAGACGCTCCGAGAGTCTCACAACGCGTACAAGGACCAGTTAAGGGACATGGAGCTTGACAATGATGCGTTGGAGAATGCTGAAAGGTGAGTAGCCATCTTGGAGCACTTGTGGCTTGAGCTTACACAATGGTTCGTGTTTTCTTCTCTTACCCGATGACAGGGCCGTTGCCTCCTCACTCGCGGACATGGAATCGCGGTACAACAGAGCCATCGAGCGGACGGCATTGTTGGAGGAGGAGCTCATCGAGAAGTCGAGGCTAGAGGAGGAGAATCAGCGATTAAGGGACGAGTTGAGGGGTGAGTCCAATGCGCCAGACTCGGATTCCAGTGTTTCTTACGCTCGTAGCTAACAGGAGGGATTGATCTCCCAACCGTGTGACTTCGACAGACCTGAGCGAAGAGGTGTCCGTAATGCGAGAGCAACGGTCCGCTAGCCACACGCCCTCAGCCAGCCCGGCGAACGACTCGCCTCAGCCCCGACCAGTGTCTGAGCCAGTTTCAGAGCCGGAGCTCAGCTTGGCGGACTTGGTCGTGTCAACGAAGCCAAAGCCGAGGCCTACTTCCCCTAGGCGGACCAAGCCGTCGACGCCTTTCGAACAGGTCATGGACAAGACTCGGCCACGGTCGACTAGTCCGACTAAACCTGTGGGCCCGCTGCCGGGTCGTAGCATCTCGCCATCGAAAGTGCCGTTCAAACGGTCCTCCTCCGGCTCGCCAGATCCTTTGGCCAGCTCCATCCCTCGCTCGGTGTCCTCTCGGGCGCTGGCAACACATCTCACCGGCGTACCGTCTCCTCGAACCGCGGCACGCTTGCGGGTTGCGAGTGGCGGTGCGTCAAACCCGGTGAAAATGGTGCAAGACATGTCTGCTCGCGTGAAGGGTCTGGAGGCGCGCTTAGCCAGCGCGAGGAACTTGGCCAACTTACAAGGCAAAAGAGGGTCGGGCAGTGGCATTCCCCGACCGAGATCAAGCTTGCGGAGCAGCATCGGCCCATCCGATTCTGGCAGCACTTCAGGCAGTCCTGCGCATGCCCCTCCCTCTGCTATCTCTGGGCCGAGCAACCCGGCACTGGCGAGGACGGTAGCGCCAGGATCTGCTCCAGGGGGACGCGCAACTCCCATCGCTCCCTCCGCAGCTGCAGCTGCGGGTCTCAATCGGAGACGGAGCAGTGTAGGTCCATCCGATTCGCTTATCCCTGGCTCGGGCAACTCCTCTCTGCCTAGAGGTGTGAGCGGACGCACAACCCCTTCTGCTGTTGGTCCTGGACATTCGACATCGGGTGGACCGCTGAGGAGAAGTTTAAATCGGTCTAGCTGGGGCCGTCCGGCGCCTTCAAGTTGATCGTCGACGCAGCATGTCTCGTCTGGGCGTCGCGCATCGTCGTGGCGCAGCTTCCTCCCGCCAGTGATCAGTCATTCGACGGCATATTTGATCGGCTCAGATGGATTGGACGCACTGCGTCCGCGTCCACTTCGTGCTGTCCAGTCCTTGCCCTCTCATCACCCTTCCTTTCGCCTTACCCTGCACCCCACCGTGTGCCCTCCGTATTTGTTCGTGTAGTACAACCTTATCTAGTCTATTTCAGATACCAGTCTAGCGAGCCTTGGAAGAGATGTCTTGCAATTGCGCCAGTAAGCGTCGATGGCCACTTCACGCCGACGGTTGGACCCCCGTCACATCAATTCTCCTTCAACCTGCTGCCGCGCTTAAAGTGGGAACGCGGTCGAAACGAGGCGCTCCCACTCATCGCGCCACGACCACGTCCAACTGAGCCCGTCAGTCTCTAAAACGACCGCTGCAAATCCTCGTCGTCACTTCTTCCACTTGTGGCTGCACTTTGGGAAGGAGTACGGCGCCTAGTGTACGCGACTGGCGGCGGCGTGCGCGAGTCACGTGCAAGCGTGCACGGCATCTCTCGCGCGCAACGTCCGGCCAAGCCACGATGGAGGTTCGCGACCTTGATCGCCATCGCCACCGACAATAGCCACCTCGCAGTTCCTGGTGTGCCATCGCACCTCGAGACGTTTGGACACCCCCTCACATCCCTTGCAGTCGCCCCCTATGGCGGACGAAGCTGAGGAGATCAAAGCGCTCCAGGCGCAGAGGAAGGCCGCAAAGGCGCAGAAGGCGTCGGCAGCCGGCGACAAAGTTGCCCTCGGTGGCAAGGGTGGTTATGACGAGGAGGTTTATGGCTCGCGAAAGGGTCGTTTTGAAGGTTACAACCAGACGTTGCCAATGGACGAGGACAGGGAAATGGATGGTCCTGATGACGACAACGAACCTCGGGACGTCAACCCGCTCGACAAGTTCACCGCTCCGAAGCACGTCCTCGACGAGCTTGCAGACGACGAAGGGGAGGATCCCTTCGCCGGCACTTCGAAGTCGCGACGCATCGTCGACCGGCAGAGCGACTACCATCTTCGACGCTTCAACAGGGAGGCGGGTGAAGGGGCACGGCATGACCCTTTCGCCGAGAAGAAGGAGGGCGAGGAGAAGGGCACCTCGTACGCTGAGGCGATGCGACTCGCTGAAGTGGAGCGTGAGGAGAAACGGATCGCTGAGTTGGAGCGTGAGGAACAGAAGAAGAAGGAGGAGGCTGGAACGAAGGAGGAAGGCGGGAAGAAGGAGGATGGCGGATGGGCTGGTGCTGAGGAGAGACCTCGGAAGAGACGTTCACGCTGGGACGAGACGCCAGTCGCTGGTGCTGGCGCAAGCGCGCCCGGGGAGACGCCGAAGCGTTCGCGTTGGGATCAGACACCCGTCAACGCCAACGTCGCAGCTACTCCTGTTGGGCAGTACGGCATGACGCCTGTCGGCGGTGGGGAGCTCTTCGGTGCCATGGACGTCGACAAGCGGAATCGTTACCTGACCGACGAGGAGCTCGACGCCACGCTCCCTTCCGAAGGATATGTCATCGTCGAACCGCCCGCAGGGTATGCGCCAATTCGCACCCCCGCTCGCAAGCTCATGGAGACTCCCACTCCCGCTGGAGGTGGTGGCTTCATGATGCACGACGAGAGCGCGGCTCAACAGGTTGCTGCTGGCTTGACTCCTGAGCTCCCCAGCGATATCCCGGGGGTGGGCCAGCTTGCCTTCTTCAAAGCGGAGGACCAGCAGTTCTTCAAGAAGATCCTGGACGATAAGGAGGACGAGTCGGAGCTGAGCGTAGACGAGCTGAAGGAGAGGAAGATCATGCGATTGCTTCTGAAGATCAAGAACGGTACGCCACCGATGCGCAAAACAGCTCTGCGCCAGATCACCGACAAGGCGCGCGAGTTCGGTGCGGGACCTTTGTTCGACAAGATCTTGCCGCTGCTTATGGAGCGTACTTTGGAGGACCAGGAGCGCCATCTGCTCGTGAAGGTCATCGACCGCGTTCTCTACAAGCTGGACGATCTCGTGCGGCCATATGTTCATCGTATCCTTGTCGTCATCGAGCCGCTCCTCATCGATGAGGACTACTACGCCCGCGTGGAGGGCCGCGAGATCATCAGCAACCTTGCCAAGGCTGCCGGTCTGGCCCATATGATCTCTACGATGCGACCCGACATTGACCACGTCGACGAGTATGTCCGCAACACGACTGCACGAGCTTTTAGTGTCGTCGCTTCTGCCCTCGGCATCCCCTCACTTCTGCTTTTCCTGAAGGCAGTCTGCCGTAGCAAGAAGTCTTGGCAGGCCAGGCACACCGGCATTCGCATCGTCCAGCAAATTGCGATCATGATGGGCTGTGCTATCCTTCCACATCTGAAGAACCTTGTTGACTGTATTGCGCACGGTCTCGAGGACGAGCAGCAGAAGGTCAAGACGATGGCCGCCCTCGGCATTGCCGCTCTTGCCGAGGCGGCTGCTCCTTACGGTATCGAATCTTTCGACTCAGTCCTCAAGCCGTTATGGACGGGCATTCGTCAGCACCGCGGGAAGGGTCTCGCAGCTTTCCTCAAGGCCATCGGTTTTATCATCCCCCTCATGGACCCTGAGTACGCCAACTACTACTGCAAAGAGGTGACGCCGATTCTTATCCGCGAATTCCAGAGCGCTGACGAGGAGATGAAGAAGATCGTCTTGAAGGTCGTCAAACAATGCGCAGCCACCGATGGCGTCACGCCTGCCTTCATCAAGACCGAGATTTTGCCGGAATTCTTCAAAAATTTCTGGGTGCGACGGATGGCGCTCGACCGGCGCAATTATCGGCAGGTCGTCGAGACAACCGTCGAGTTGGCTCAGAAGGCGGGTGTAACCGAGATTGTGGGGCGCATCGTGACGGAGCTCAAGGACGAGAACGAGCCGTTCCGAAAAATGGTTATGGAGACGATCCAGAAAGTCATCGCAAGCCTTGGAGCGAGCGACATCGACGACCGCCTCGAGGTGCAGCTTATCGACGGCATCATTTTCGCCTTCCAGGAGCAGACAGTCGAGGACCCTGTGATGCTGGACGGCTTTGGCACCATCGCCAATGCCCTCGGCGTCCGCCTCCAACCGTACCTTGCCCAGATCGTCTCCACCATCCTCTGGCGTCTCGGCAACAAGAGCCCCAAGGTTCGGCAGCAGGCGGCTGAGCTGACAACGAAGCTCGCGGTAGTGATCAAGCAATGCGGAGAGGACGCGCTCCTCTCCAAAGTGGGCCAATCACTGTTTGAGCAACTCGGCGAAGAGTTCCCTGAGTCGCTCGCGGCTATGATTGCGGCCGAGAACGCTATTGCGAATGTGGTCGGCATGACACAGATGAATCCCCCCGTGAAGGATCTCTTGCCGCGCATGACACCTATCCTGCGCAATCGCCACGAGAAGGTGCAGGAGGCGTCGATCAACCTGATCGGCCGTATCGCAGACCGCGGTGCCGAGTTCGTGTCAGCGCGAGAGTGGATGCGCATTTGTTTCGAGCTGCTGGACTTGCTCAAGGCGCACAAGAAAGCCATTCGGCGCGCGGCGGTCAACTCGTTTGGCTACATCGCGAAGGCCATCGGTCCACAGGACGTCTTGCAAGTCTTGCTTACCAACCTGCGTGTGCAAGAACGCCAGAGCCGTGTGTGCTCAACCGTCGCCATCGCCATTGTCGCCGAGACATGTGGACCGTTCACGTGCATCCCGGCAATCTTGAGCGAGTACCGCACGCCGGAACTCAATGTGCGGAACGGTTGTTTGAAGGCGCTTTCGTTCGTGTTCGAGTACATCGGAGAAATGAGCAAGGACTACATCAACTCGGTCGTCACCTGCCTCGAGGACGCCCTCACGGATCGAGACCTCGTGCATCGCCAGACGGCCGCTGCCATCGTCAAGCACCTCGCCCTCGGTACCGCCGGTTTGGGCAACGAGGACGCACTGATGCACCTGCTCAACCTGGTATGGCCCAACTGCTTCGAGTCGTCACCCCACGTCATCCAGAACGTCATGGACGCCATCGAGGCCATGCGCGTCGGACTTGGTCCCGGTATCCTCCTCAGCTACTCCCTCCAGGGCTTGTTCCACCCGGCGCGCAAAGTCAGGGAAGTGTACTGGAGGATCTACAACTCCAACTATCTCGGTGCCGCGGACGCTCTCGTTCCTTACTACCCCAGCCTCGGAGACTTGTCCGACGACCGCAACTCGTACGAGCGCCATGAACTTGCCTTCTTCATTTGAGCCTCTCGTTTTACCCTCACGGGAGAGACGAGATGGATTTCGGTTTTCGTTTCGATTTCGGGTCTGTACGATAGGCCGAGGCTTTCGGGTCAAGTAGGAAAACACTTCCACCTCGAAATGACATGATCTTGTTGCAACAGCGTGAAATACGACGTGGAAACAAACTCGCGCTCAGATGCCCAGCTCCTTGGCGATGACAAACCTGGCGCACTCCCAGATCCGCCTCTTCACCAAGCTCCAATCCTTTTCGTCTTCGCCTACCAGCCTCTTCACCGCTTCCTTCACCTCCGTCGTCGGGGAAGAAGCGTCGAAGACGAACCCACTCGCCTTCCGCCACTTCACGTCTTTTGGAGATCCAGACACGACGGAGAACCGAGAAGCGCGGAGCTCGCGACCCGGCCAGCCTCCGAGGACGTCAGTGAAAGGGTAGGGTGATACGCGGGAGAGGATGAGAGAGATGGAGTGAGGGGAGAGGGGGATTAGCATTGGGACGCTGATGAGGGAAAACGGACGCGCCGGCGGATGGTAAAGGGAAGATGTGCCGAGAGTGGAAAGGGCCATGGTAGGAGGAAAAGGAGGCGTTCACACTCGAAGTCAGTAAGCGTCTCATCTTTGCTCTTGCTGGCCTGGACTGGGAGACCCCCCAGTCAAATTCAGTCCTCAAAGCAAAGCTCAAGTCCGCGTCCAATGCAGTGCCAGACGACCCAACGCGAGCGCAGTGACACGCACCTCCACATAAACGAAGCGCCCGAGCCATCTGGGCTGATCATGATCGAGTCGGCCGTGCAGAGTAGGCCTCCGTCGGTTCCGTTCGTTCGTTCCTTGGCGTTGTCTTTGCCATTGCTGTCGGCAGCCGTGCTTGAGTTACGGTCCCAATAGAGGACGGAAGAGCCGGCGAAATGGCTATTTGTGGGCACGTTCGATCGTCCGAATTCACCGTCGTCGTGGTGTCGGCAGGCGGGCACGAAACAAAGAATCGACGTCAGTATGGGAGAAAATAAATGAGAGGATGTGCGTCTCCTCCTCTCGAGGATGCACTTACCCTTCGACTCGAATTAGTATGACCCCCTTGCAGACCTCCCTTGCCTCTTCCTTCACCCTCACCGTCCACTCCGGCTCCTCCTCACCAAGCCAGCCTCCCGGCCAACCCCTTTGTAACCACTCCTTATCCGCTTCGCTGACCCACACATTACATTCTGCCTTTCCCCTTCCATGCCCTCCGTGTTGCATGTCGTTTAGGGTGTTTAGAGCAGACAAGGCACGAGCGTAGGTGAGGTGGGAGCTGTAGAAGTGAGGATGCGAGATGCAGATGGCGACGATGCCCCCAAAAGGGGAGAAGGTGCGGTCGAGGAGGGCGAGCGTCTCTGCATCAATGTAAGAGCTGTACGAAATGGATATAAGAACCAATTCAGAGCTCAGGAGCGCACGCATCACTCCAGTCTGTGCGCATTGCGAATCGCCCGTCACCGCCCCAGACTCACATGCAATCCCACATGACCACACCCTCTTCGGTGACGAGCAAGATCGCTCTCTGTCCGATCCCGAAAGCCGGCTCTGTCTGGAGGAACCAGACTCTGTCGTTCTCCTCGTCACGCCAGAGCTTGTTGGTATATTTGGCGTCCCCAGGGGATGGGGAAGGGGACGTCATTTCGCGGAGCGTCGTCCAGCGCTGGCCCGAGGGCGGGAAGGGCTGGCGGTCATCTGAGGGTAGGAGACAGGAGCGAGATGGAGTTGAGAGGCCAAGAAGTTGAGCGAGACGTGAGTTCTAACGAACGACGAACAAAAACTCAGACCCGCCCACCTCGACAAACGACGCAATCGCCTTGCTTCCACCCCCTCACGCCCTCTCCGTAGATGCTCTTCTCTTCTTGGCCTTTGTCCTCCGCAGCCTGCAGGTCTGCTCGCGTGAGATGATACTGATACCCGCACGTCTCGCATATGAGCCAGTCGATGTGGTGGGCGGGAATCAGCGAGGCGTAGCGGGCGCGCTCTGAAGAGGAGAGGTCGAGGCGCTTCGACGAGCCCGAGGTGGAAACGGCGGAAGTGAATGAGACGGGAGCGTTGCCTGTTGCTGCGCGGCTTGTCATCTTGGCGGTGGTGATGGTGGTGATGACGAGGAAGGGCCATGAGACGAACTCGCATCGGTCAATAGAAGAACCTCATTTTGGCCCCACACCATCTTTGCCACATGTCCTTTCGCCCAGTGGGGATCTTCAGATATCCCGACCGGCGGACAGCTTCCAGCTCATGCAATTCTCAAGGTTGTCATGTTAAAGAGATCGGCCCTGACCCTCTCTCTCGGGAAAGCTTCAAATTCGAAGAACCAGCCTCGCGGACATGATCTTGCTTCTCTCTTGCGGACGGGTGCGTGCGACGAAGGAGATCTATCCCCGAGTTCATGTGTCCAGGTTGTAATGCGGGTGTACACGGGAACATCCAAATGACGCAAAGAGAAAGGAAGGAAGAAAGCGAGCCGTCCTCCACCAAGAAATCGCGAGGCTGTCTGGAGTAGTCCGGTCGAACAAGCGGTCCTGGACGATCATCCAACCCATCAGTTGTCCTCTTCGTCCTCCTCATCCTCGTCTCCTGACTCGTTGTCAAACCGGAATGGTGTAGCTTTTACGACGTCTTCGTCCACTTGACTGCCGATAGCGTTGTAACTATGAACGTGAAAAAAGTGATCGAATCGACGTGAGGTGAGGCAGGGCAAACCCGACGAGGGGAAGAAGCATCGGTGAGCGAAATGAATTTGAACCGAGAAAGGTGGAGCACGCCGCACCGTGGCTTCAAGCGGGTGCTTGTCATCACAGAGAAACGAAGGCCTACTCACCGAAGGAGCAAGTCTCGGACCGCCCTCTCCTCCGTGTTCCTCTCCAGCTCCAGATCGACCCGCACGAGGTTGGCCTCGAGCTGACCACCTCTGTAGATGAGCAACGTAGGCAGCACAGCGTCCCTTGCTGCTCTCGTCGCTTCGTCTTCCTCTACCTCGTCTTCCTCGTCGTACTGACCTCCTGTTCGTCGCGTTGCTGACCCACCGCCAAAGCCGATGCAAGAAGCTTGAACGCGCAGGAACTTTGTGTGCGGGTTAAGGCGAGCAAGCAGGGAGAGGTGCCGGTCGATGATGTGGCAGAAGGGTACGGTCTGCATGTCGACGAGGCGGAGGCGAAAGAAAGAGAAGAAACACAGCATGGGAGAAGGGAAAGGGTGAGCAAGTTGTAATGGCTGGCCTCTGCAAGGCAGGACCCCCCAGCGGCATCGTCAGCACTCCACACGCAAGGCTTCACAAAGACGACTCACTGTAGAATAGATATGAATGACGACAGGCACCCTGATATCCTCGTCGTCAATGGCCTTCACATACCCTCTCGCCGTAACTTCTCTCAAGTGTCCAAACCACTTTCCCCGTCCCACCACACCTTTCTCCAAGCCCAGCTTATCCTTCGCTTTCTCCTTGCTCCCGCCTCCTCCTCGGAGCTCGCGTAGTCTTCGAGCCCGGTGGGCCGCTATGGCCATCGCTTCTTCGGCGTTATTATCGTCTTGCTCCTTCTCCTCGTCTCCCCCGTTCACCCTTTCCCTTCTCTCCAATATTTCCTCCCTTCTTCTCTGCCTCTCCGCCTCGTCCTCCTCATCTCTTTGATCCTCCTCGAAAGTCCTCGCGCTCAACGCCATCCTCTCCATCCTTCTGTTCGTCTCCATCATCGCTTTCGCCCTCGCTCGTCTTTGCGTCGCCTCGTGGACGTTCCGATCTCGGATGACACCTTTTGGGCCTGTTCGAGCGCCCCCTCCGGCTCCTCCGGGGGGACCGGAGGGAAGAGCTCCAACAGGTCCTGCGGCCTGGTCGTCATCGGACAAATCCGAGCCGAGCTCATCGTCCGTGTTCAAAGGCGAACCGGCGGCGGAAGACGAAGGGCTGCGAGAAGGTTCCGGGTCGGACTCGTTGGCGCCGAAGAGAGCGCCCGAAAGGACGAGCTGTTCGAGGGGGTCGTCGGACATGGACGTAGTGGAGTGAGATGGTAGTGGGGAGGATGGGGAGGATGACGAGGCTAGTAGGTTGACCAAGACTCGAAGATCGAACTACATATAGATTTGATGAAGCTCAAAATTGAAATTGAACCCAGAGCGCAATTGAAACCACAGCGCTCCTCGTTCGCGTCGTTCAAACGATATCGAGCCGTCTTCACCTCGCTGCAGTCCACCAGGGTCTGGCTGCCGAATGGTAGAGCAGATGGAGCTCCGACGCACACAGGAAGACGAGACCGGAAAAGCGAAAGAAAAACGAGCCACTGGAGGTCTCTTCGCGTCGCCCGGGGGGGAAACTGCCCCCCCCCCCCTCCTCCGACCCCCAACCCCCCATGGCGGAACCACGCACAAACAACTCCTTCAGGCTGAAATAGATCATCGAGTTTCTCACCACCGCCAGGGAAAGAGATGGCAAGGAGGTATGCAACTCGTTACAACTCGTTCATTTTACTCTGCGTACGCATGACCTTGAAGAGGTCGCTTTCACGCGTCGGGCGTTCAGCTCCGCGCAGTTGGACCTGGCTTGGTCATCATCTTGCCTCCTCGAGGGCAGTCGCTCATCGGTGGATGTCGTCCTGCTTCTGTCGACCAGCTCCATCACCAATCTAACCCTTACGAATAGCTCCCTGTCTGCTTGCCGCCTTGTCGAAGACTATCACCGTCCGACGCCATGATGTGCGTCAACCTTCTTCAGAAGGTGGTACCCTTTCAGGCCGCCGCCTCCCTGCTGCTCAACGTCCTCGCCTCCTCCGATTCCAACTCTCTGATCAAGACGCAGCCAAGCGAAGACGGTCGCTGTCCCGTTTGCAGTTCCTCTCCGGCCATGCAAGCGTATCCCGATTCTGGGACACGTACCCTCGTTTGTGAAGCGACTAATGAAGGAGGCGGCGGAGAGAGTAGTACAGAAGGCAGAAGAAGAGGCTGATGCTGCTGTGGAGAAAGCAAAGAGAATAAGAGAAGAGGCGGAGAGGCTTTTGGGGAAAGGTGCGGATCAAGGAGCAGGCGGATATTCAACGTTTCGTGAAGGAGGTGGACGGAGGGAAAAGGCGACCAACGGCCGTGCCGTTCGTAGATTTTTGCAGGTGAGCCAAACAAAGGCTATCTTCGCTCAGACACCGATCACCGCTCTGCTTTATTTGACACCATCTTCCGACCTGATGTCCTCCCAACCTCCCGGTTAGACAACTGCTGGCAGACTTTGAAGCGAAACGCTACTGCCCAACCCAAGAGCGCACGCTCCGTTTCCTAGCCGAAGAGCACGCCGGTGGCGTACCGCTCGAAGAGGCAGCTTGTGGCATTTCCAATGCGCCGGTGCTCATCTTCCTTCCAGAAGAAAGCGGACTGAGCGCGGAGGAGCTGGAAATTGAGCGTATGCTGCTTGAGGCCGAGGCGGAGCGTTTGGTGAGGGCGGAGATGAAAAGGGAAAAGAGGCTCAAGGGAAGCCCTAGGCGCAGTACAAGCACTGGGATCACTGCCGAGCCGCCTGGAGAGGTAGGCTAACGAAGACAAGGGTCGAAAACTGGAGATGAAAGAAGACATTGAGATACGAAGAAGGAAAGATAAGGGCGGCGAAAAGGCCGACATTGGGCGATTGTGTTCATGCAGGCCCTTCCAAACGCGGACAATGGTGAGAGGTGTATCTGATCCGATATGGGTCCTGTGAAGCCAGTAGAAAGCTCGCCTAGAGAAGGTATCGTGAGCGTGTGATGGGATTAGAGAGCACCGTGTCATTGTGAGTTGTGGAGGTCATTGCGTATCGAAAGCCCTTAAAGAGCTTGGAGAGCACATTGCGTCTCACTGTGGAGTGCTGCAACTCAGTCCTGCGACAGGTCCTGTCAATCTGGCGAGACGAACACGACCTCGCTGAACACATGACAGGGGCGTGCATCAGCCACTGGCGCCAAAGGCCCAGCTGGTTACTCACACGCTACCTTCTCACATCGCTCCGACGATGTCTGCGAGGGAGAGGGACGGACGAAAGAGACTCGTCAGCAGTCGAACCGACTAATTGCTGCTGCGGCAACGGCGAGCGCCCTAAGGACGGATCTCAAACCGTCAGATCTCATCCTTCTTTCACCCTGACCTTCGACTCCATACCCTCTGTCGCCTCCCCTCTCTATCTCGTACCCCGTCCCTCTCTATCCCACCCTTCTTGCCCTTGAAACAAATTTAGAGCCCCATGTCCTACAGGTACAGCACCGGAGGTGGAGGCAGCTCAGCCTCGTCCTATACGTCCTCCAGGACGACGCAGTCCAAAGCGCAGAACGAGCGCAACGCGCAGACACTCCGTGCACTCGTCAAGATGGCTGACAATAAGCTGTGCGCGGACTGCAAGAGGAGCGGTGGGTGATTTTTTCTTGGCTGGGCATGTTTGCATGCTGAGAAGAGTTTACGGCGAAAGCGCATCCTCGCTGACCTTTCGGAAATGGTACGGCTTATCGGCGAACGTGCTGCTTTGTCGCACCTACAAAGACGCACGATGGGCTTCATGGAACATGTGAGTCTCTCGTCTTTGTTTCTCTATCTCGCTTTACGGTGTCCGCCAGTTACTGCACGACTAACGAATGAACGTCTTCGATTCATGTGCCGTGTTCAGAGGCGTGTTTGTGTGCATTCGCTGCTCTGGCATCCATCGCAGCATGGGCACTCACATCAGCAAAAGTGAGTGAACGGCTCCCACGTCTTCTCTTAACCGGCATCGAAAAGTCTCGCTGATCATCGCTCACGCGCACCCCACTCCGCGCTGCCAGTCAAATCTATCGACTTGGACATGTGGACGCCAGAGCAAATGGCTTCGATCCAGAAGTGGGGGAATAAGCGTGCGAACAAGTACTGGGAAGCCCACCTCCGCTCCGGTCACCAGCCTGCGGACCACAAGATGGAAAGTTTCATTCGGAGCAAGGTGAGCTGTCGGTCAATGGGGTCATTGCCAAGGGTTTTGCGCTAAACGAACCTGATCTTCGGTGCTTGTTCTTGCTGCACATAGTACGAATCGCGACGGTGGGCTATGGATGGTCCTCCGCCTTCCGACCCGTCCGTTTTTGACGACGATGGTGCGAACGTACAGGCTGAGCAGGTGCGTTTTGTTGGTTCTGCTGGGCGAAACCTAGCTTCAGTCCCAGTGACCTCGTCTCCATCTTTTCTCGAGCAGCCCCAACCGCCGTCAGGCAAGTCGACGCCCAAATCCTCTACAACGGCATCTAAGCCGGCTTCCACGAACCCCGTATTCGATCTCCTTTCCGATCCCTCCCCCTCTCCTGCCGCTGCGACCGCGCCGAGCACGTCAAGCAACGGAAATGCCGGCGCTGGGGTTGCTTTCTTAGAGAAGGGCGTCGCTCCATCGGCGTCAAAGGCAGCAGCTGCTCCTGCAGCCCCGACGGGCGGCGGCGGCCTGTTCGATCTCGACTTCTATGCCCCATCTCCATCGGCCACCTCTCCCACGTCCGACGCTCCCAAGCAGAGCAGCAAGTTGGACATTCTTTCGCTCTACTCCTCCCCTCCTGCCGCTCGCTCGCCTGCCGTCTCCGCGGCCAACAGCGGCGCGGCCTTTGGCGCTGCATTCGCTACGCCCGGTTCAGGACAGCCGGGAGCAGGTCAGGCGGGGATCGGCGGAGTTTCGAGCGGGTTGGCGGGATTGAGTTTGGGAGGCGCCGCAGCGGCAGCGGGCTCGTCAGGCGGGGGAGCGGGAGCGGGAGCGTTTACAGGACTAACGGACTTTGGAGGCTCGTCTGCCAATCCTTGGGCCCAGCCTTCCGCCGGGGCGACAGCCGGTGCCCGCCCTTCCGCAGGTGGGGTCAGTGCCACGGCCGTGGGAGAAGGAGGAGGAGGAGGAGGCGCGTTCGGCGCACAGGACCTGTGGGCCAACTCTTCGACCACCGGTGGTGGCGCGGGCGGAGGCTTTGGCGACTTTAGCAGTGCCGCCCCTTCTTCCATCTGGGCCTCCAACAGCTCCTCTTCCACGTCAGCAGCGACGGCGGCCGCTGCACCTCCCTCACAACCTAAGAAGGACGCCTTTGACGACTTGTGGGGCGACTTTAAGTGATCGCCGTCCGTCCGTCCGTTTTTCCCTTTTCTTGCAGACGCGCCGCCCGAGGCGCAAAGAGCGATGATCGACGAGGTTCGGTCGGCTTCTGACCCGAGCGGGTCGTTTGGCGGGGAGGGGAGCGGACGAATAGGGCGGGGGGTCGGGTCGGGGTGGGAGGCGAGGAAACGGAGAGGGGGACGAGACGATAAGGAGGAAAAAAGGAAGGAAGGGAGAATCGGCTCGACGAGGGGGGCGCGGGGTTGCACGAACGGCGACGCCACGCACGCACGCACGCACGCACGCACGCATATCCATATCCTCCTCTACCTGTCATGTTTTCTTGCGGAACGTTCACATCACATCCAACCCTTCCCTTCTTTCCTTCCCGCTCGTATCGCGCCACATCACACGAGAGTCTCGTCCGTCGCGATTAGCGAGCGCCAAGGACAAGGACGTCCGATGTGATCCGATAGCGTGACGTGCGTCGTGGGGTTGGGAGTGGGAGCTGCTGGACTGGCGAGCGACTGACGGACGGATGGACGGACATGTCTTTCGTATCACAACCAACCAGCCAACAACCAGCTAGCCAACCAGCCGGCCAGACAGACAAAATAGACGTGTTCGAATTCAGGGAGGGGGGTTAGGACGAAGAGTGTATTAAGCAGAAGGCGTTGCAGGGTTGTGGGCGTACTCGACTCGAACTCGAACTCGACTCGTAGACAGGGGCGTTAAAGCTACATGCGTGCATGCTAGCGTAAGAGGGCAAGCGGAAAAGGAGGAAGGAAGGAGTCAAACACGGGGCGGGGATAGGCTAGAGGAGGCAAGTGGACGGATGGACGCGAGGGGTGAGAGGGGGGGGTTAGGGGAAGCGGTAAGGTTTGACCGACCGCGACGAGGAGAGCCCCTGAAGTGAAGTGAATGCCCCTGGGGCCTTGAGGCCAGGCCTGCCTGGGATGGGACAAGACTAAAGTGAAGAAAAAAAAAAGAGTAGACGAAAATGGGTTTCGTGATACGTAACTAGGTGACTACGAGTGCGGGCGAAGGGAAGGGACGCGGCCCGATCCAAAGGATCAGGAGGAGACGGGGGGCGTACGGGAAGGAAAGAGCATAGCGGGGAGAAAGGCGGGCACTGGACGAGAGAGAGGACACAAGAGCGGGGGCACAGGGGAACGGCAGCATAGATCGGGGAAAGGATAGGAAGGACGAATGGCACAAGAAGGGGAGGCAGAGCAAATCTCGCGGACGAAAAATGGGCGACGGGCGCGCCCAAGTAAAAAATAAACTGACCGTGCCGGCGCGAGCAGATGGGGTACGGCGGGGCGGCAGCTCGAAGGGTCAAATCAAAGAAAGGACGCCGCCTCGGGCGCGGGGGGTGAATGAATGACGAATGGGAGCCATTAAAAGACGGGGTCGAAAAGGGGGGAAATAAAAGATGGGAGAAAAGGGGGTGTGAAACCGGTTCAACACAAGATGGCGTCCAGGCCAGTCTTGGCGACGCTGTCGCCGGGGAGACACTTGCTCGAGCTCCTCGGCCTGCCGGTGCCCAGGCTGGACCTCCGGCCGCCCGTGCTGCCGGCGGGCGTAGCGGCGACTCCGGCGGGCGAGACCGAGCAGCCCGAGCCGCTGCTCGAAGGCAAGGAGCCCCGACGACCGGCAATGGTCACCGCGGCGGCAGCGGCGGCCGCTGTGGCCGCTTCAAAGGTGAGGTCTTGCAGGCTCGTCCTGCGGCCACTGCTACGAGGGCGTCGGGAGAAGGAAGAGGAAAAGTAGTCGCTCGTGCCGGCGACGCCGCTGACCCAGGTGGCCTTCGTCGGGAGAGCCGAGCTGGACTGATATCGACCGGGCATGCTAGGTCGGGAGCGTATGGCGGGAGGAGAGGGATTGGAGGGTGTGATCGCGGGCGAAGGGGCCGAGTGCGAACTCACGGGCCTCGGCAGGGAGGAGGGCGTGAACGGAGGTGAGCAGTCACCGGACCCTCCGCCGGCCCGCCGACGACCCGCGGAGGGCGGCGGCGAGCTGGTCGCGTCGGAGCCGGAACCCGAGCCAGAGTTGCCGTACTCATCACCGTCTTCCCTCTTGACCCGATCCGCATTCGAGGCATCGACACGACGAGGCAACCTACGAGGGTCGCCGCCGGTCACTTGACGAAGGGAGGCGTCCCCGTCGCGGTCGAAGGTGCGATCGACGTCCATCTTCTCTTCGTCGTCTTTGCCGCCGCCGCCGGCCTTGGGGTCCTTGCCTCTCTCCCGCTCGCCTCCCCCACCACCATCGCCCTCCTCCTCCTCTCGTTTCCGCTTCTCGCCCCTGGGAGGCGGGCGTCCATCGCTGGAGTGGTGCGAGTTGGGGGACCCTCCATGGCCACCACGACGACCCTTTCCGTCGTCGTCCTCGAGCCGACGACCGGCGCCCTCCTCCTCGATGTCGCTCATGTCGCGAACCTCCCTCTCCGACGCCTTCTCACGCGTCTGCTTTTGCGACGACGACAACGAGTCGCGATCGGCGCTACCGGGAGCGCTGCTGCGAGCAGGCGACGACGACGACGACGACGACGACGACGACGGCGAAAGCGACGGCGGACGAGGAGCGGGAGCGGCCGGAGGGGGCAGGGGGTGCAGGAAGACGCCGGAGCTGAAGGTGCCGGAGACGACTCCGCTGGCGGCGCCGGTGAACGTGCGCGACGAAGACTGTTGTTCCGGCGAGCGAGCGAAGGCAGCGGCGGCCTTGTCATGACCTCCATCCATCCGAGCGGCGTCGTCGTGGGAGCGTCTGAAAGGAGGCAGACGGGGTCTATCAAAGTCCCTGTCGCGGGCGTCGACGACTGCGCCGGCGGACCACTCCCTAGAGTGCATCGGCGGCGAGACGGGACGGAAGGATGAGGAGGGCCCGGAGTGGATGCGGGTGTGGAAACGCTCTTCTTGCGAGGCACCGGGCGACGACTGGAAGGGATGAACGGGACCGGAGAAAGGGTGGGAGGGCGGATAGCCGTACCTTGCGTCGGCAACCCTAGCCGAGTGCGAATGCTGTCGGGGCGAAGGGGCGGTGTGGGCAGAGGCGTTAGAAGGCGCGGGAGAAGAAAGCGGCGCCACAGGTGGTCCCCCTTGCTGCTGCTGTGGATACGGGCCCTCGACGGAAGACGCCGACGACGCGCCTACGGGCGGCGGCGCGGCGTGCGAAGGACGAGGAGCGGGAGAGGGCCTATCGGTGTGGAAACGCTGGATGGGAGGAAGGGAGAAGGCGGGTTGCGAAGCCGGCGGCGTCGGGTTCGCGGACACGGGAGGACGGGCATGAGAGGAGGGCACGAGCGAGGTCGTATGCATAGGACCGACGTGAGGCGCCGACGGCTCCGGTCTGGCCGGGTGCGACGGACGTGGAGCGCCCGGCTGAGGAGAAGGACCAGGATAGGAGCCATGCTGATGCGACGGAGGCGGAGGATAGCCGGGCGAACGCGGGTCAATGGCCGCCGCCGCCGTCGTGGTGGTGGTGGTGGGAGCTGCGGGGGGAGGAGGACCGTTGCGAGGAGGGACTTGAGAATGCGTCGGAGCGTTTCCGGGAGCGTAGCCCATGAGCTGCTGATAGCGGATGTTGCGGATGTGGGCCAGGTCCGGAGGCTCCCCCGTCTCGTTGTCTCCGCCTGTCAGACGGACCATCTTGGCGACGACGTAAGCCTTCTCGAGCGTCTCAGGCCGGTACAAGTCGGCGCCAAAACCTCCGCCGATGTGCAGCTGGATGCTCCACCAGTCCCACTTGCCGCTACGCTGCCTTAACCTCATGCGCTCTGTGACCCAGACGGTGCCGTTGGCAGGCACCTCGAGGGCTTGGAAAGGCGATCCAAGGACGGTGCGAGCGGAGGCGGGCACGACCTGGGGACGAATGCCGATGGGCGAGAGGAGGGCGGAAAGAAGAGCGGTGAGCGCCTGGTCGTCGTCCGGGTGGAGAAGGGAGAAGAGCGAGGTCTCGAGAAGCTCGGTGGGATAGAAACCGAGAAGGGCGAGGGAGGACTGGGAGATGCGAGCGAGGGAAAGCGTGGTGGACAGGATGATGGTGACCGTCGACGCCGGGTCGGACGGCGTCGCAGGCCGATGCCTCGTGACGGGCCCGGTGGGAGGGAGAGGGGCAGAAGACGCCTGTCCTTGGGCATGCGCTTGCACCTGATCAGCGGGAGGCGGAAGATCGCCGGGGCCTTGCGGATGGACGGGTGTCAGCGGCCTTTCGGATGGTGGCAGACCCGAGCCGCCACTGAAAGATCTGACCGGCGGACGGACAGGGTCCTGTTCGACCGGGTTGTATACGACGGCGGCGGCCGAGATGCTGCGACTGTGTGGCTGCATGGGCTCGCCCCTCGGTCCATCCCATCCTGATCCTGGAACGGACATCTGTTGGGATGACGTCCTGGCTGCCACCGTTTCCCGCGCATGATGTGGTCTCTGAAGGGGTGGAGAATAAAAGTCGGCGAACTCGGTGCGCTGGTCGGCGGGATGGACGGGGTACGTTCCCGCGGGGCCCATCATGGGTGGCGGTGTGTCGGAGTGGGAAAAGCCGTTATAGGAGGGCATGTGAGGCGCCTGAGGCGGCATATTTGCCGTGGCGAGAGGGACTGTGGCGGCGTTGAAAGCTCCGGCGGCGGCCTCCTTGTCCTTGAGTCTCGGTCGACCTCGCTTCTTGTGCTAAAAAGCGCGAAACGAACAGAGACGACGACGACAGCGACAACGACGACGTTCGAATGAGCGGCCACATCCTCGATCCCTGTCGGGCGCAAAAGTCGGATGGGAAGAAGGATACGTACCTGAACGTCATAGCAAGTCGCGCTCTTGCCGAGGTTGACGCAACGATGGCAAGGGCGAGACACTGTCGGCGGTCGGCGGGACGCACGGAGAACGATGAACGACGAACAGGTCAGCGGAGCCAAAGCCTTCCCAACGTCCCCGGCGCTCCCCGACCAAATAGAAATAAAACAAAAAGAGCAAGGGACGATGGGTTACGACTTGAGATGTCAGACATGAGCAACTCACCATCGCAGGCCAGGTGGGCCTTCTTACAATTCAAACACGCGCTCGGGACGTGGCTCTTTGCCGTCTTGCGGGGCGGGCCGCCAAGCATGCGCGTCGTGGCGTCGGCGGAGACGGAAGAGGCGATCGAAGCGCTGGCGCTGCCACCACCACCGCTGCCACTACCACCACCGCTGCCGTGGACGACGAGGGCGTCGTCGGCGACAGGAGGACGATGGTGCGGGAGCGGGTGCGGCTGGGCGGGCGCCATCATGCCCGGTGGAGCAGGGGCTCTTGGCGGGAGGACAGCTGGGGGACCTCTGTCAGCGATACCCGTCGGCAGCGGCGGCTGACCGGGGGCACGCGAGTGCGAAGGCGGCGGGTATGGAGCAGAAGCGGGGTAGAGCCCGTCTGCGGCGGCAGCAGCCCTGAAAAAGGCTTCGTGCGGGGGGCGAGAAGAAGAGGAAGGAGGAACTCCGTCGGCCATGACGGGCGTCGCGGGAGCGGAGATGACCGAGGGCGAGCGCGTGTCGCCGGCGCGCGAAGCCGGTCCGGACGTGTTGGCGGAAGAGGAGCCGGCGCTTGCATCGCCCTCGGCGACGGTCGTGACAGCGCCGTTGACGTTCCCATCCGCCGTCGCGCCTGACGGGGGATGATAAGCGTAAGGGTTGGGCTTGCCAGCGTGAGCGGGGAACCTAGGCGAGAGGTGGTCGCGGCGGAAGGAGGAGGAGGGCGGGGGCCGAGGGATGGCGGAGGGGTAATACGGCGGGGGGGGCGGGCTCTCTGGGGCGCCGACGAGGGGCTGCTGCTGCTGTGGTGGGGGCGGATGTGCGGTTGGAGAGAAGGACTCGGGTAGGTAGGAGGCGCGATGGTGGAGTGCAGGAGAGGGGTCGTGGGGCGCTTGGTTGGGGTACGGGTGGTAAGCAGCAGAGGGGGGTCGATGGGGGTCGGCGTAGTCGTACTGCTGCTGTTGCGGGTGGCCATGCGGCGGCGGCTGGGGAGGGTGATGGTGAGGGTGAGTGTAAGGGTGGTGAGGATAAGGGGCGGAATGGCGTTCGTAAGGATGAGGGGCGTCGGCGTCGTATCGGACGACGCGTGGCGGCGACGGGCGGCGGGAGTGGCGGTCGTGCGACGACGGATGGGCCGAGCTCGAGCTCCCGGGACCGGGACCGGGGCCGTGGTCAGGCCTAGGAACGCGAACGTCGTCCCTGACCGACGGTGGGTGTTCGCGAAGGTGGCGCATGGTCTGTTCTCAAGTCCTTTTCCTCGCCCTCGCCCTCGACCTTGTCCTTGTCCTGATCTTGACGTCGTCGTCCTGTCCTGGACCTCGACGTCGTGCTCGCCGTGCGCTCGCTCGCGGTCTGTCCTGTCCTGTCCGTCTCTTGCGACAAGGGGCGCCGGCGCCGACGAAAGGGGAGGAAAGAAGCGGCGTGACGACGGCGACAAGAGGGGGGCGTGCGGAGAAAAGCGAGGCGCGGCGATGGATGGGTCGGCTGGACTGGGCTGGACGGGGTGCAGGGAGGATGGCGGCGGGAAAGGGAAAAGAAGGGAATCGGGGGATGGGATGGTGGGAGGGGAGGAGGCCGGGGCGGTGCGCGCGAGGGGGCGACGGCGACGGGGGGGTTGATTAAATGGCGGAGGGAGGAGGGCGGCGGATATAGGAGGAAGGCGCGGGCGGGGAGGGCGGAGGAGGATGGTCAGGAAAGGGATGGTCGGGGATGAGATGGGATGGGCGAGAGGAGAAAATGAGGTGGGTGGGTGGGTAGAGTGAGTGGGCTCGAGGGAGGGCCAAGAAAAGAGAGGCAAGCAAGGTCGGATGATAGGAGCACGCGTCGAGTCGAGTCCAACGACAGACGACAATCCAACCGACAGACCGACAGACGACGAGCAGACGACGACGGATCGAGCCGAGCCGAGTCGAGTCGGAAGCAAGGGCGGGAGAAAGGGCGGAAAGGGCGGGGTGGCGATGATGAAGGTGGGACCAAGGGTGTGGGTGGACCTGACCTGGTCGACGACGACCCGTGTCCAATTGTCCAACCGGCAGACGGAAGGGAAGAGAGGGGAAAAAAAGAAGAGGAAAGAGGAAGACGGACGGAGAGATGGAGGCAAAGGTGGTGCGATGCGGGTGTATGTATGGTCGCGCGTGTGTGTGCGCGGAATGGGGGAGGGAAAACGGCGGTCGGTCGGGCGGTGTACGTGAACTATGAAAGAGTAGGCTTTGGGACTAGAGTAGGAAGAAAAGGCAGGCAGGAGCGAAAGGGAAAGCGCCGACGCGAGGGGGCGGCGGAGGGTGGTGGAGGGAGAGAAAGTAAAAGCGACGGCGGCGGGGGAGGGAGGTGTGGGAGAAGTGCAAGTGGATGCGATGCGAGTGGGAGATGAAGGAGATTGAGCGGACAGGGACAGGGACAGGGACAGGGGCGAGGCAAGACAAGACAGGCAGCCAGGCAAATCAAGTCAAGCCAAGGAAAGACAAGACAAGACAAGACGGACGAAACGAGACTAGACAGAACCGCCGCCCACCGCCCATGCCGCGCTTGTCGAGGAGCCCTCGGCGACGGCAACGGGCAACGGGCAACGGGCAACGGCACGGCGGCGCGACGGGTACAGACAGACAGACAGCCAATGCAAGCGAGCCAAAAGCGCTGGTCAGATGGCTCTGCTCCTCTCTGCTCTCGCTTGCGATCGGGTCGAATATCGCGTCGATCGACTGGGGCCGTGGTGGAGAGAGACAGACAGTAAGCGAAGCGAAGGCGTGACGTGACGGCGCACGGCGGAGCGGAGCAGAGCGGAGCGCCCAACCGTTCGTTCCTTTTCTCTTCCCGCTCCCGCTCGCCGCATTCCTGCAGCGATCTAACTAAATTTCTCCTCGGGACACGGGCGACGGGAGCAGAGACAGACACAGGACGAACGGGGACAAGGCAAACCGAGGAGCCGAGGCGGCCGAAAGCGGGTAGGCGGGCGGGCCGGGGAAGGAGGGAGATCGATGTGCGTTATGTGGGTGCGAGCTATAATTTGGCGATCGAAGCGAGCGGCGGGTCCATGCATGCCATGTCTTTGACTTGGACGGCACATCACTCCGCTCGCCTCGCCGCACCACCACAAGCACAAGCACCACTCCCGCCAGTCTCGCATCGCGTTTCGGGGCGCAGCGCACAGCACAGGGAAAATCGATCCGAGACGAGACGGGTCAGGGCTCGCATCGGCCACACAGCCTTATCTGTCTGCGCCGCCAGTCAGTCAGTCACATCGGGTCGCTCGCTGCTGGGGCGGGGAGGCGGAGATTAGAGGGAGCGGATGCGCACGCACACACGCACACACGCACGCACGCATGTCCGCCGGGGACCGGTGGACGGTGGGAAAGTTCGGGCGGAGGAACGGACAGATTGTGGGAAGGAGGGAGGGACGACGACGACGATGACAGTCCCCTCGTGGTGAGGGCGGAGAAGCAACGAGAGAGTGTCGACACACTCTGCCCTCGTCTACGTCTGTGTCTGCGCTGGGCTGCGCGCCCTGTTCTGTTCCCTTTTCGAGCCCACCCTGGCCATGTCATGGCCTCGCTCGCGGTGGATAAATAAACCGTCGGCGTGGGTGTGGCGTCGCGTGGCGTTGCGGTTTTTTTCTTCCTTTTCTCTTCTTTATTATTATCTCGGCTCGGAGGGAGGGACGGACGGGTGAAAACGGAGGAAACGAACCAAAGATGGAAAGGCGTCGGCTGGCCGGCGTAGAGGGGGAAAACAAGGAAGGCGGAGAGCGGCGAGAAAGGGCAAGAGAAAGCGAAAACGACAAAACGGATAAGGAGTGCCGGAGCGGGAAGTAAGCAGGTGCAATAAAAGGCGGGCCCTCTGCTCCCGCTTAGCGCTTAGCGTCGGCTCGGCAGCAATCACACGGCGAAACCCAGCCGACCGGTTCGTTGCCGCCTGATAAACTCCTAAACTCTGGCCGGCCGGAGGGGAAGCCACGCGGCGCCGTCCCGTCCCGCGACCGGTGGCTCCACGACGACGCGAACGTTGTCGTCGTAGCGTAGCGCCCCCTTGGCTGCATCCCGCCCAACGTCCACCCGCTCGCCCGTCACAAGTCAGTGAACCTCCGCTCGTCCGTTCCCCCCTTTCCCCTCCCCGTGTGGGAGCGAGCACGTCATCGACCGACCACAGCACGGTACGGTACGTTACGTTAGGTTACCGCATATCACCTCCTCATCTCGACCGACCGACCCTTCCCAGCATTTCGCATCGGACTGCACTGCATATGCAGGCAAAAAAAAAACAAAAAAAAACAAAAAACAAACCATCGACGAGCGACGAGCGACAAGCGGACCGGACGCGAGACGCAACGCGTTTCCTCCTTTGCTCCGAGCGCGCAGGCGGCGGACAGAGATGAAAAACGGGGTGGGACGGGGCGACGAGCGAACGAGTGAACGCCGCATACATGGAGGTCGGCCGGTCGGCCATGAATGGGACGAGTGATCAGATCAGGTCAGTCGATCCATCCCTGTCCTTCCTTGCCGTCGTCGTCGTTGTCGTCGTCGTCGTATCGGGATCATTCGTCACGCGACACGGCGAAGCGAGCGACAAAAAAAAAGAAAGGATTCTTGTCCCCGGCCAGCGTGCGACCGGTTCGGTTGAATAGAATACAGGAAACTACGGGACGACCGGAACGACGGGGGCGGTCGACGCTTCCTTCCGGTCGTCCGTCGGGACCCTTGCCTGAGACATGTGGCGCCACGACAGCGGCGGCACCGACCGAGGGCGTCCGTCATCCTCCGTCCGATCCAAGCCCGTCCAAGCACCAAGCGAAAAACGCGCCTTCCTTCCGCCTCTGCATTTCCGACTCGAGGGAATTTTCTCGTCGTCTTCACGGCACCACACACGGTTCCGACGAAGAAAGCGTCCGCCGATGGACCCTCGCGGCGGTGGGAGCGAGCGAGCCACGCGCTTCTTCCGCCGTTCGCGCCACGGCACTGCTCGCTGGACGGGGAGGAGCGTTCGTCGTCTCTGTCGTGGCCGGCCCATCATCGCTCCACCGCGTTTTCTCGTCCCTTCAAACGGCTGTCATGCCGTGTCGTTCGTTCGTGCGTTCGTCGTGCACCCCATCGGTGCTGTCCCATGCAGAACATACATTTGCGCGTATCCTCGCTGCCTCCGTGTCGCCCGTTTTGTGCGCGGACGGAGGGCCGTCGTCGCCAATTCGCCTTCAAAGTGACGTTTGAGATTCCCAGGTTTCGCTTGCCTGTCGTGTATGTGCGCATACGTACATGGTGCGCGCTCGTTCGCCTCGTATGGATGGCATAGCATGGCCTGGCCGTCATCAGTTGGGTACACGTACGACAGCGCCGCGGGTGGGAAGTGGGGAGAGATGGAAAGGATCGGGATCTCCTCCTTGGCCACCATCTTAACCATACCACTAGTGGTCAGATGGCAGATCGTTCGCCTTGACGCTCGGCGACGCGGCCGCGGCTGGGAGACGGAGCGGCAGCAGGGCTTGACAGGGATGGTGCGTGTGGAGAATCCTCGATTTGCTTTCGCAAATCGTCGCTTCGCACGCCCTTCGATCTTGGACAGCACCTCGCTCGTCTCGCCGCGTCGACAGGGCACCTCGAAGCGATCTCTGATCTGCCGCCTCCTTCGTCCGACGATCTTCCACGCCGGGCACGCCGGGCACCTTTGTCAGCGACGGGACACGCCCACTTCATCAGGTCGGCCGGCCCCTTTCGTTCTCGGAACGGAGCGGGGGGAGGGGCGGAAATGAATCGACACCGTGCCCCCCATCTCATGCCGACGACCGCGTCACGTCCGGAGAACCTTGTCGCCCCTGGAGATTTCATGTCACTTCAACCCTGGTTTGTCCAACCCGCCGCCCGAAGCGAGCCGTCGTTCCATTGCGTCGATACTTTGCGTCGGACTTTTAAAAAGTCTTATCATGATTTGATCGGCCGCCAACGTTGCTTCGAGCGGCTGGCTCCCTGAATTCGCGTGGAGCCGAGACTCTCCTTGGTTACACCACGCTGCGCACTCGTTCGTTATTTCCCCGACCGGGACGCTATGACGAATACGACTGGTAGTTTAAACGAACCAATGAGATTCGTGCGCATAACCTCGGCTAGTTTGTGACGTGAGAGCGCCTGAGAACGAACGAGGACTAGCTACTTACCCACCCGGCGGCGAGGCGGTGCGCGAACGAAGGGGACGCCTAGTTATGAGCGCGGAAGATGTATAACGCCGGCGACGTCGACCTGGCCAGAGCGTTGTGAGACAGCCGTCCGTCCACCCGCCTCTCTCTGTCTCTGTCTCTCTCTCTCTTTGTCGAGCCATAAGGACGTCCCCATACGCTCGCTGCCACTGACCGGCCCGTCTTCTGCGCTGCGTTGCTCGTGTTGTATTGCGTTACATAATGTTGCGCAGCCGACACGGCCTCGCCTCGCGCGGCGAGGATCGCGTTTCCCCAACAAGTAAGCAAGACAAGTACTCGCCAAGGTCGGGGTCGGAGAAACGAGATGAGCACACAGGGTTGGGCGGCACGTCGGGATTGAGCAAACACGCGGTGTCGGAGCCAGCGGCCGTTGACGTTGAATCGCGAGCACGCTGTCGAACCTAAGCGTGGAGAGCCCGTTGGGCCTGAATCTGTTCATAGTTTGGGTCAGTCAGTCAGTCAGTCAGTCAGTCAGTCAGTCAGTCAGTCAGTCAGTCGATCGGTCGGTTGGTCGGTCGGACGATCCGCATCGCCTTGCGCCTCTCGCTGCACGCCGCGATTGCTCTCAGCTCGTCATCGTCGTCGTTGCCGTTTCGAGCACCGGCGGTGACGGCCCACGGACGGGGTTGTTGTGCGTGTCAAATGTCCGATCGACGACGGGCCATTTGCGGACCTGAGCCTCCGCTCTGGCGTGGGAAGGACCGCGAGCGTGGAAGGCCGAGGCGGGCGGTGGCCACGCCCGGACCCTCCAACGTTCGCCGGTACATTGAACCTACTGTGCTTACAAGACAAAGCGCCCGAGTCGCATTTGCGATCTCCTCGCCTCGGCTCGTCCAAGCCATCGAATACAGGTCGGATGAACCAGCGTCGCTCTTGTCGACCCACCACCAGTCTGTCGTCCTCCCTAGGACACCACCCGTTGCACAACCTTCGTCCGCCGTCCAAATCATCCGCACCGCATAAAGTTAAGGGACGTCCCAGACAATAGCGGTAGCGGCACCGAGCTCGCTGGCTTGGTTACTCCACCCCTCTTCCGTCCTGGCGCGAGCGGCATTGGGGCCACGAGTGTCGTGGACACTCGAGTCCATCGTACTCGAGTGCTACGCCATGATTTCTAATGCACCCGCGCGCGTCCCATCTCTCCTTTCACAACCGCATCTCCCTATTCGCAGACCAAGGCGGAGGGAGGAACATGCGCCACTTCTTTCATAATTTGACTCTCGGCCCAACTCGGGGCCGTCGCCGGTGTGGAGGCTCGCAAGGTATAGACGTCGTCTTCTTTGCGGCCGCGGAGAACGTGAATTTGCGCTGCCCAGAGTGTCACTGGTCAGGGAGGGCAAGGCAGGAAAGAGAAGAGAGAGGATTCGACGTTGACTAGCACAGGGCCTCGGGCTATAAAGCTATAGAGCCAAGCCTAGCGGTGCGCCTTCATCATCCGTACTGGCTGCGGAAATGTCGAGTCGCGACGTCCGAGACTGCTCGGCGTGCGTTCCGCCGAGTCAGTGGCGGGCATGGGACGTAACGTTGGCGAGTAGGACGGGTAAGTACTCGGATCGGAATGGCCTCCATGAAGGGGACCAGTATCCACCAAATCACAGCGCCCATGGTTTCTGGACGTAGCTAGATCCTGAGGGACGCCACCGCGGTGGAAGGCAGGAACGGACTTCGGAAGTAAAACGACCGAAAACGGGCCTGTCCAAGGGTAAAGAGGAAACAGTTAGAAGCCGTAAGGTGCGCGAGCCTCCGTCCGACCCAGACGACGACGCACCGCTCAAGCGCTCTCAAAAAATTGGCCGGCGACGATCGAGGCTGTGGGAACAACGGAGAAAGTGTGAGAAGAGGGAAGAAGAAGCCGTCAAGCTTGCTGCTAAAATGCGACATAGTCATCAGCGAGAGAAAACTGGAGGAACGAAATGAGTGAGATGAGCATGGCCTCGAGAAACGACGTTTAAAACAGCATTTACAAGTTGAAGATAAGAAAAGGTCACCGTGAGCGACTGTCGTCGGTTTTCTGCCGCTCCTGGCCGCCTTGACATTTTATTGTCGTTCGCACCCGATCTCCTTCTTGTGAGCAGCTTTGGAGCTCACGCTTCAAACTTTGAAAAAAGACGGGCCGGAAGGTGGTGTGGAGAGTTTGTGGGTCATCGCTCACGACCCGGAGAATCTTTTCATCCGACCTGAGCGGGAGGGTAAAGAAAGGACCTTGTCATATGCACGGGTGAGATGGGCGCGGCCGGCCCGGTTGGCTGTTGAGAGCTCATGCTTGTTGCGGGTGCGTACAGCGCCTTTGGGTTGAGTGTCGCGTTCGGAAGCGCGATGCAGTGCGCAAAGGTCATTTGGGTCTGCGAAACGAGATGGACGGCGAAACGCCTCAGCCTGGAACGGAGTGTACACATGCTCCTTCGATCCCTTAGGCCGTGGGTCAGTCACCCCCCGTGGATCCTGACAATTAAATCTCGGACAAAACGTCGATTTGGAGGCTCAATCCGCGAGCATATCCATCGTCGCTTAATCGGACTCCTTTTCCGAACCTCTGTTGTGCCAATCATCAGAATCACCGTTTTACGGTGTAGCGACGAACGGTGCCAAAGGGAGGTGCCGGCGCAACTCAGCTAGGGCGTCCTAAACTCTGTCGTTTATTATCACACGGATGAAGACGAAGTTAGCCACGTCCATATTACCTGGCGGATCACCTTGGGCGGCGGCGATTCGTCGACCAGATGAACTGTGGAACGGCTTCGGGTCTTTAATTTAAGCGCGGCCGTCACCGAGACTGGCAGCTCTGTGCCCGAGTGGGGTCTCCGAAAAGCCGACGCAGTAAGACGTAATCTAGGCTCCATGCTCCCGGTGGTGCGTTTGGAAAGGCCGGGACGGGTCGCGTGTTCGTTCGATTCGTCCTTTTGTTCTTTCTCTCTGTCTGTCTTGTGGCTGCGGTCGAACGCGTTTCCGCTCGCGCAAGCAGGATCGTTGTTTCCCTGCACCCTTGCACCCGACTGGCCATACACTGACTTTCGGAAAGCAAATTCTGGTATGAGCTGGCCGGTGGTAGATCTGTCAGGCGGACGGGAAGTCACTTGGTCTCAGGTGAGCACGGAACGCGCTCTCACGAAAGGAAAGCTCCGGAGCCGTCAGCGGGCGAGACAGACAACCTAACACTAGCTTACTTACACATGTTGCACGGTGGGGATGTGAGCTAGGGACGACCTCGTAGAAGTTAACTAGG
This sequence comes from Peribolospora baueri, assembly GCA_029717555.1. Taxonomy (NCBI): domain Eukaryota; kingdom Fungi; phylum Basidiomycota; class Peribolosporomycetes; order Peribolosporales; family Peribolosporaceae; genus Peribolospora; species Peribolospora baueri. Next base: position 76,080 of record JAMDHS010000012.1, read on the forward strand.
ATGGGCTCTAACGTTCTCTTATGGAACCTCTGCCTTGTATGCCCGACAGCTCCGTTGGCTGAGCTGCCCGATCTGCTAAGTGTCACTATCTGCCCGACACCCTCCCTCGTTTCAGGCTTGTCGATAATCAAGTGCGCGCCCCAACTACAGCTCCATCGTTGCATTTGCATTCCTCCTTTCTTTGTCCATTGCCTGCTTGAAGCTTCAGCAGGATATGCTTCACCAAGCATAGCCAGCTTCTACAAAACGCACGAGACGAGCGTAGAGAGAGAGACACGCTGTTGCTGCGGCAAGATCGAATGTGAACTTTCCCGACGCTTGGTATCTCATTGCCGCCATCGAACCAACACCTCTCCGACTCGTGAACTCAGCAAGAAATGCCGCCGACGCCATCCCACAGGGCGAGCAGGGTCAACCTCGACCCGTCCGACGACGAAGAGGACGAAGCATTGCTTGCTTTTGTCCAGGCTTCCAAGTCCTCGCGAACCGGTCCTGACGCCGAAAGGGCACGCGAGCTGGAGCAGGCCAAGATGGCCCAGTTCGAGCGCGGCGTGAACAAAAAGAGCCGGTTCCAGAGGGAGAAGGAGGAGCGCGAGGCGAAGAAGAAGAGGGAGGAGGAGGAGGCGAGCAAGGCTTTCAAGGAATTTGTTGAGGCCTTCGGAGAAGGCAGTGGCAAGGCCGGTGGGACGGCGGCCAAGCCTAAGGGCTTCGTCCGCGCTGGTGGAGCCGGTAAGCAGTTGCCTAGTCGGCACTCTCCGTTCGACGTGTCCCTCTTCCGCTCCACCTTGATTTTCTCGGTCCGCTAAAAGTCATCTCGTCGATGGCCATCGCTGAGGATCCGTCAGACGGTGCCCCTGGCGAAGCATACGTTCCGCCCAATCGTCCTAGCGCTAGCAAAACAGCAAGCAAACCCACCCTTTCCATGTTCGCCGATGACGACGAGCCGGTGTGTCTCTGCTTTGTTCCTTTCACTTCCACCTGTTGGGTACCTATCCAACCTCGCACAATCCCGTCCGACTCTTACAGGAGAATAAACCGGCGCCGAAGGAGCCACCGGGAAAGCGCAAGCGCGCGATCGACTCTTTCCTAGAGGAACTTCAGCGCGATCAAGCGGAACGGGAAGAAAGGCTCAAGTCAAAGTTGGCGCAAAGTGAGTTCTACCGGTCCGCATTTCGGCTCTCTCATCCTCCAGCTGAATGCCACTGGTCTCTGCACAGACCGCGACGGAACACCTCAGTCGATTAGTGCTCTCGCAGGTGAGCCCTTTTCGCTGTTTCTTCCTTCTTTTCACGAATGGCTAAGATGTTCCATTATGCGTTTGATAGCTTTTGAATCGCAGCGCCTAGGCTCACGCGACCTTGGCGACCCGCTCACCACGAACCTATGCGTTCTCAATTTGCCCGCCAACATCTCGGAACAAGTTTTGGGCATGTTCTTTGCAAAGTATGGTCCTATCGGAAGTGTCAAGGTAAGTTGAAGCCGGTTCCATGTAGCTGCGTCATGGTAAGGGCGCTTATGATAGCTCTGTCACCGTGTCACGTCTCCGTATGCAGATTATGTGGCCGCGTGGAGATGATTTCACCCTCGGCGGCGCGGGCGCAGGGATCACGGCCTTCCGCCGGGATCGCTCAGCTGGCCTTACCGGCTTCGTGAGCTTCATGAAGCGTAAAGATGCCGAGTACGCGCTCAAGGAGACAGACGGCATAAACTGGGGCGGCAGCGTCCTCAAAGTGGGCTGGGGGAAGGCCATGCCCTTACCCCCCGTGCCGGTCTATGGTGAGCGAATGTGCGGTTTTCGTCGCTTCTCCTGCTGCACACGTCTAATAGCAGGCAATGGTCTCTTCGCGTGACGCCCCAGTTCTATCCGAGTCTCGTCCGTCTCGTTCTAGATCGCGTTCTCCAAAGCGACACCGTCGTTCATCGCGCTCGACGTCTCCTCATCGCGGAGAGCGCGAGTGGCGGCTGCGATCCAAATCGCCTCGAGCTCGTTTCATGTCGAGCTTGAAGATTGATCCAGAGGTCGAAAAGGTGGTTCGAGCCGTCGCTGCTCGGGTCAAGGAGCATGGCAGGGCTTTCGAAGAAATGGTCCGAGAACGGGAAAAGAACAACGACAAGTTCAAATTCCTTAGGGATGAAGAAGTACGTCCTCCATTTATATCGACGGATCGCCTGTCGGTCGCCCCCGCCGACCATCAATTCTTCTCTTGCCCACAGCTTCCAGAGTACCACCTTTTCAGACTACTTATTGATCACCGCTATCGTCCGCCCTCGCCTCCGCCTGAATTGTTCGACGACGAGGTACGTGCTCGATTTGACGTCTGAACGAGCTTAATTTGGAGATGGCGATTCACTCTCCACATGTCGCCTTCGCGCAGGGCTACGCTTCCTTGTACTCGACCGACTCTGCTGAGGAGTCAGAGCGCGAGCGCGTTCGAAGGGGTAACCTGGGCAGGCTTGCGCGCAAGAGGTTCGAGGCGATGCTTAGGAGCATCACTCTCCGCCGAGAGCGGATCGCGAAAGCAATGTCGTTCGCGTTGGAGCATGCCGACGCTGCCGATGCGGTGAGCGTCTTCTGGCAGAACCCTGCTTGGCGCATGCGTGGAAATTAAATGCTTACCTCTTGATCGTCTCCAATGGGCGCTGGGCGAACCAAAGGTCGCTGATGTGCTCATCCAGTCACTCGCCTTGCCTTCCACGCCTGTACCACGCAAGATCTCGCGTCTCTACGTCGTGTCGGACATCCTCCACAACGCCGCGTCCGTCCCCGCGGCTTGGAAGTATCGGCAGGCCTTTGAGGCTCGCCTTCCGATTGTCTTCGACCATTTCAACGCCATCTATCGTTCCTTCCCTGGTCGGATTAAGGCGGAACAGTTCAGACGGCAGATCACTGCCGTGCTAGAAGTCTGGGATGCCTGGCTGATTTTCCCGCCGGCTACGCTTGACGACCTCAACGCTCGGCTTGTAGGCGCTGGCTTCGTCGGTGGCGAAGACGAAGGGAATGTCGAGGCGTTTTCGGCGGCCCCTGCGGAGGCGCAAAACGCGGAGGAGAAGCCCCCGCCGGTGGGCTTCAAACCGGCGGGCTTCAAGGCCGCGGCGTTTCAACCGGCCACGGCACCATCAGCGGATGATGACGAAGATGTGGATGGCGAGGCGATGGAGGACGTGGACGGAGAGGCGATGGAGGACGTGGATGGCGAAGCTATGGACGAAGGCGACGAGGACATCGACGGCGTGGCCATGTCTTGATCCGAGCTCTCGTTGTCCACGTACTTTGCCTGCCTCAGTGCACTCGTTAAGGTATATATAAGCTACTCGACGCGCTCTCAGCGGACCGAATGACCAAGTCTCGGAGCCTCTGATTTTAGAGGGTTATGAGCCCAGTTGGCACTCAAGGAGGAGTCCTCGACGATGGGTTAGGGTTTTCATGTCACCCCCACTTGAAAGACGGCCTTGCAAGTCTGAGAAGTGCAAGTCTGGGAAGTGGAGCGCGCAGGATTTACAAGCATCATCCCCCACCATCGTCGACAGCCCCGCCATAAATGATCCTGGTGACGACGAACGCGGCCGATACACACATCGCGTAGAGGGGCGAGGCGAAGTAGCAGTACATGAGCTGAACCCAAAAAAGTGGAGTTGGGATGGTCAGTGCGTTCGTTGGAGAGATGCCCTCTGGAGGGAGCTAAATTTCGGTCAGTGGGCTCACCAGACGAGTGATGGTAGCATCCTCTTCCTCTGAGACATGAGCGAGTGACGCGACCTGGAAAGACAAAAGTACGAGATGGAAACACGAGACCATGAACGGCCGGCTGCTTATTAGGCTAGAGACATCGCAGTTGAGATGGTGGGAACATACCGCCGCGAGTGTGATGGCCGGGGGGCCAGCTGGTGCAATGGAGAGCACAAAATCGAGCGCTGGATCGCGGCGGAAGAGGCGAGGGGAGAGGTGGCGCAGCGTCCAGACCGAGCCGATAGAAAGTGCGGACATGAGGAAGAAGCGGCAGGCGATGAGGATCGTCACCGTGGTCGCGGAGATGCTAGCGGAGCTGCATCCGTTCCAAATCAAAAAAAAAAAGGTGAGGGGAGGTTAAGATGAATTGAGGCGTGGATAAAGTAAACATTCGACGTTTCACGCACGTTTCGCGGGAAAGCTTGCCACCAAGCACGAACGCCTGTGTGGCACTGAACAACATGCCAATACTCTCTATACTGTCCGTCACTGTCGACCTGAGCGGAGCATCGGGCTCGACAAAGAGTTGGCGAAGAGGCGGTACCAAGCCGAAGAGGATGGCGAGCAAGCCGGCAAGTAAAGGAGGATTGAGATGACGTTCGAAAAAGCTCTTCACTGCTTGCCATCTGTGGGCCCAACCTGCTGGAGAGGAACGTGGGCCGGGGGATGCCTGCCCTGAGGGGAGCCGCAAAGGGAGGGACATGGGCGACGTGGGCGGTGTTAAGGGGCTCCACAGATCGGTTACAAGCCTGCCTAGGTCTGTCGTCGACCTTGACACGGAGTGCCACGGGGTGGGCACAACGAGAGGGGTGCCATGGCTCAGCATCTCGGACTCTCCGCCCGGTGGCAACGGCTCATATTGATCAAGCGGCAGCCTGGCAAAGTCGTCCTCAGACAAGGGGCTCCGTGATGATAATTGTCCAGAAATACTTGCGGCGTCGGTATAGGAATGAGAGCGCTGGAGAAGAGGCGATTCTTCATTCACCACTAGCCTCGAGGTTGGCGGTATGACTGGCGGGGACGGGTGTTGGCTATCGGGTCGTTGGGTCGTCGGGAGCGCTGGCGTGCCGCGCCGGGATGAGCGATGGCTCACGGACCGTCGGCCGGTCATGAGGTGAGGTCCAATGGCGAATCTAACCTCTCGAGAAGAGGGACGTCGGTGTCAAAGCTCAAGAAGTCACCCGCCCTGTTGGGTCCCCGAACGAAGGCGAGACTAGAAACTGGCGTTGAGGTGAGGTTTCGAACTCACTTGAAAATGTTCTGCACCAAAGAATTGATCAAGATGTATGTTCTGGTCCGTGTCAAAACGGCATCCACCGTGTCGTCGGGACCACAACGGAGAACGTCTAACTTGCCCATCTTGGACAGAGACTGGACTAAGAGAATCGGCAGGGCGGTAGACTGGTAGATATGCGAGGGCGAGGGCGATCTATTCAGCCTTATCAACCCACCACTTCCGTCTTGGACCCAACAAAGAAAGGCACAGCTCACATTATTGAACACGAGTGCGATCGGTAGCCATGCGGGCATGCCTGCCCATCTGCGCAAGGCAAGGCCGAGGCACATGGGCACGCTCATGTAAAAGATGCAGAACGCTGGGATGATCCAGTATGACATGAGGTTTGACGGCGTCACCTGTTCTGCGATCTCTGAGAACAGCAGCGCAGGCAGGTAGATCGAGGCGCATAGGGCATTGATGTTCTGCGATGCGGGCGGGCGGATGACGGGACAGGCATGTGGAGTAGGTCCAGACATCAGAAGAGAGAGAAACGACGAAACACGCGCGCTCACCCGCTCTCCTTCGGCCGTCAGCCAGTTGCGTTTCCGAGCGATGAAGCCATACAGCATGACCAGCAGGGCCGAAATCGAAGCCTGAAGGGGACGACGAACAAGCGAACACCCAGGTCAGCAAACACGAACTAGGTTATTTTTTTTAACCGAGCGCCCTCCCGCAAAAGACGCTCACGCCCGCCGAAGCTCGCACAGTTCCGAATACCGTCTTCTTGTCCATGCATGGAGTTATGCTGCTGCAAGACGCTGGCTCCCTGGAGGGAAAAAAGGTGTGGGGGGGGGAAAAAGGTCAGCTAGGACCCATCGGCGACGTCCGTTGTTTTTTGTCGTGCGCGCATGCGCTTATTCAGTACTCGGCGCGTCTGCGGGGGGCTCGGGGGGAAGGCATCGGCAAGGACAGACGATGCCGTAGCATGATGTTCGACTTTTTTTTTCTTAGTCTGTCTCAAGCGTTACGTAGGGGTTGTTCAGTCAGGGAGTTGAGTGAGTGAGTGAATCGAGTGTGAAAAAGAGCATGGTTGATATGGCTTGGTAAGAGGAGGGAACAGACCTGAGACCGCACTGCAACGACGAGCATGGGGAAGCAAGCAGGGAGAAGTAGAGCCGCCGGCCGAAACGTCGACGCGGGGATAGGAGCCGGACGACTCGTCACGTGTGCATAGGCACAACAAAAACCCACACCGCATCCAGGATAATGCAATGCGAATTCTTTTCATGGTTGCGGTCCCGCTGGGCGGGCGAACGACGAGGTGAGGTGACATGGCATGACGGACGACACGGGACGGTGACACGCAGGGCGAGACCGGAAAGGAGCGAAAGAAGGAAGATGGGAATAAGCAAGGTGGGTGGGTGGATGAGTGGGGTGGCACGAGTCGAAGGACGAGCGGTAGCGATTAGGCGGGGACACGATGATGACGACGATGACGACGATGACGATGATGCCGACGACGACGATGACAAAAGAGGGAGGGGATCATGATCGGCGGACAGACTTGGCCTGTTTGACAAGCAACTCCTTGGCGGCCAACACAGCCTGCCGGGACCCGCGAACGAGGATGAGACCGGTCGAGTTGCGGGGCACCTCCACCTCTGCGCCCGATTCGGCTTGTACGCTCGACAGACCTGCCCCTCCGCGGCCGATGATCCTCGGAATGGCCGAGCGTTCGACGATCAGCTTACCCGTGCAGCTCGCTCCCTCGGCGCGCTTCATCGCGCTCTCGATTCGTTTTCGCGCCCCTTCCACGCCTTCCCGGTCTCGGCCCGTGAGCGTCCACTCGATGACGGTCTGATCGCCCTCCGCCGCCGCCGACGGCTCGTCCTCCTCTTCCAACTCCCAGGACATGTCGTCCTCATCGCCTCGCTCCTCCTCATCCGCGTCGATACGGGCGGCGGTGGCGGACACTTCATTCGCGCCGCTCCCGTTTGCCGTCGTCGCCTTTTTCTTCTCCGGCTTGGGCACCTTGGGATGATCGACGTTGACTTGGTGCTCGATGCGGAGCGTGCGGAACAGCAGCGGCGTGCCAACCTTGTGGTGAAGGGAGACGGGCATGGAGAGGGTGTCCGAGGCGGACGGGTGAGACTCGGCCACATCTGCGGCCGCCTTCTTGGCGTTTTCGAGCGCGCCGAGGATCTTCACGACGCTCTTCGGGTCCACGTTCGCCAGCTCGTCCGCGTTGGTAGGCTCGCCGGCCGACTCGTAGTCTCGCCAGGTGGGGAGGAAGAGCCGCACCTCGTGTTTGGCCTGAAGCTCCTGGAACCGGGAGCCACCGCGGCCGACGAGGGCGCGCTGCTGCGAAGGGGCGACGACGATGCCGTAGACGACGCGCTCGGAGAGGGCTTTGGCGGCCGCCTCCAGCTCGTCCTTGATCTTGGTGGCCAATTCGCGAGGGCCGCGGACGACGACTCTGTCCATCTCCTTATCGCCTCGTCGCGGGAAGAGGACGAGCTGAGAGGAAGCGCGGGCGTCGGAGGGACCGCCAGCCTTGACGACAAGGTCCCGAATAGCCGAACCTCCGGCACCGATGAGGGTACGGTGGTGGGCAGGGTCGATGGTGATGACGAACGAGGCCTCGCCGTCGACCTCCTTAGCAATGGCCACGATCTTGTCCTTGGCCGCCGCGATGGCCTTCTTGGTTCCGCGCAGCTTGATGGTCGTCACGCCGGCCTTGTCGCCGTCGCGGTCAACGTCGATCTGCGCCTCGGTCTCCTCGCGGATCTGATTGATGTTCGCGCCGCCCTTGCCCATGATCCGGGCCACGCTCTTTGTGCTCACGGGCACCTCAACCACGTTGTTGTGCTCCTTCTCATACTCCAGCAGCTCCATCAGCTCAGCCTTGGCGCCCGCCACGCCCTTCTTCCCGCCCTTGATCACCACTTCGTCCGCCTTCTGAGCCGAACCACCACCGGCGCCAGCACTGCTGGCGTCCCCGTTGGCGCTGCGGTCCTTGGGAAAGTTAATCCGGACGGAGTAAGTCTCCTGCAGCCTCGTGACGTACTTGCCGCCAGAGCCGATCATGCTCGCATGAAGGTGAGCGGGGATATTAACCGTCGCCGTCGTCTCGTCGGCCAGGCGCTCGACCTGCGTTTGGATGCGCCTCTGCGCCTCCTGGACGGCCTCTTTGCGGCCCGTCAGCGTCACCTTGGTCTTGGCCGCGCTCGCTTTCTTTTTGGACGCCGCGCTGGCGCCGGTGCCAGCAGGCTTGCCTCCGCGGACGTCTTCGGCAGGCTCACTGAAATCAACGCGGACGCCGAGCTCGTTACGCAGCTTGGTGACCGTGGCACCGCCCTTGCCGACGAGGTGGGGCACGTGAGACGCGTCGATGGAGAGCTCGGCGACGTGACCGTTGACGATGGCGTCTTGCTCCGCCTCGTCTGCGATGCGCCGGATCTCCTTGGCCACGCGCTCGACCTCTATGCTTGGCCCGCGAATCACCACCTCATCCTCTCCAACCGGCTTGGCGCCCTTGGGAGGGGCGGGCGAGCCGGCCTTGGGCCGGCCGACCTTGATGGAGACGAGGCGCTCCTCTCCGATGAGCGCGTTGAGCGTCGTACCGTTGGGGCCGATGATGTGTCGGTGGTGCTTGGCGTGCACGGTCAGCGTCTCGGTGCGAATGTCGGCGACGTCCTTGGCGAGTTCGAGGAGCTCCTGTCGGACGCCGTTAAGAATCTCTTGCACCTTGGCGTCCCGCGCCTTGCGGTCGTTCGGCAGCTGAGACGTCACGGCCGGGCTGGCGAGGACGAGGAGGACGTCGTCGCGGTCCTCGCCCTCGGAAGGGAAGACAATGTCGACGCCGGTGCTCTCAAACTTTTTGAGGTTCTGCCCCTTGCGACCGATGAGGAAGCGGTGCAGGAGCGACTCGATCTCGACGGTGGAGACGAACGTAGGCGGGACGGACTTGACGAGGGCCATGATATCCCCTCGGACCTTGGACACCTCGGCGTGGTCCGCACCGACGATCTCAATCACGATCTGGCCCAACGTCTCGATGGCCGCCGGCCGAGGCGGGTAGACCTGGACGCCCTGGACGCGAGGAAGCTTGCCGTTGCGGACGAGCCAGCGGAGAAGATTCTTTCCGTACGAAAGCGGGTCGTAGGTGCCGTAAGCGGAGCGGTGAGCAGAGGTGAGATCGACGGTCTCCACCTGCATCTTGTTCGCCTTCTCCATGACCGCCTGGAGACCGGTGGGCAGGCTCGACTGGGGCCCGCGGAGGGTGACCGAGTCGGAAGGGTCGTCGATGGGAGCGAGCTCGATCGAGCAGCCGGTGGCCGCCAAGACGTCGTTGGCACCGTCTCCGACGAGGAAGCGATGCTGTCTCTTCGGGCAGCTGATGGTGAGCGTTCGCAGAGTGCGCTTCAGCTCATCGTGCAGGGCGTCAATGGCCTCGACGACCTTGCCGACGGCGTCCCTGTCTCCGGAGACGACGATGGCGAGATCCTTCTCCCTCCTTTGTTTGTCCTCTTCGCCTTCCTCCTCTCCACCGGGAGCGGGATGGCTCAAGAACGCGGCGCGAGGTGGGACGCGGACGCTGACGACGCCCTGGCCCTCCTCCTGCTCGAGCCTGGCGGCGTTGGCGCCCTTGGGACCGGCGATGAAGGGGTAGTACTCGTGACCGATGTGGGTGAGGCGGGTCGTGATCTTGCTCGTGCGCTCGTTGACGATGGCCTGGATGAGCGACTGGGCTTCCTTGGCGTGGATCTCGTCGCCTTCGATGGTGATCGCGATCTGTGCCTCGTCCTCGAGTAGGTCGTCCGACGGGGCTGCTGCTGCCGGCTTGGCCTCCTCGGCGGGGTCGCGGGGCGGGATGTGAATCCGGACGCCGGTCTGGTCAATGATCTGCTTGAGGTTGCGACCTGGTCCGAGCGCAGGCGATTGGAAAGGGAACGAAATTCAGCGTGGGCGCGCGCGCTTCACGTGGGGCGGTGGATCGGATCGGATAAGGAACGGCGACAACGATCTCCTCGCCTACACACCTTTAGAACCGATGATGTATGCACGAAGCGATGCGGGTACGTTGAGCGAGAGGGTGACCTGTTGGAGATGAGGAACGAATAGCGGCACGTTAGAAAAGCTCTGCCACCGAAAAGCTTCGCAAACACTGACGTAGCAGTAGCGGCACTCACGTTCCTGGCGAGCTGGACCTGGAGCTCCTTCTTGGCCTTTTTGACGTCGGCCTCGTTGGCGCCCTTGATGACAAAGGTGGTGGAGCCGGTCTTGCGGGTCGTGCTCGCCTCGACGTGGGCCTTGGTGCGCTGCATGACCCTCTGCATGACGGCGCCGAGGCGGGGCAGGGCGTCTTCTGGAATGGCGACGGTGAGCGTCTCGGAGTGGGATGCGCGCTGGATCACCGGTGTGGGCGAGCTCCAAGCGGGGGCGGCGGCGGGGGCTGCATGGCCGTTGGCGTGGCCGGCGGCAGGGGTGGAACGACCGGAGGCGGAGGCGAAGGTCGGCTTGGACTTGGCTCCCCACTTGGCGGGAGTGGCGGGAGCGGCGGCGGCGGCGAGAGAGGGGAAGGCGGCCTCGGAGGAGACGTCGAGAGGGGCGGCTGCTTCGGCGTTCCTGCGAGTGGACGAGGGGGCGTGACGGGGTTCGACGTCGTCGTCCTTGAGAGCCGGGAACGGATCCTCCATAGGCGCCTGGGCTTGGGCTTGGGCGGCGGAGGAGGAGGGAGCGCCTTGGTCGTGAAGACGGGCGAGGTCGGCAGCAGAGAGGGTTGCCATGATGGCGGCGAGACGGCGGGGGGTACCTTGAGCAGTTGTGCGATGGCGACGGGTGCGACGAAGACGTGAGCTGGCTGCGCTCGAGCTCGCGAGTGAGGGCTACTCGGAGCGGGAGCGGACGACGGGGGACGAGGAGGAGGAGGAGGGGGAGTGGACGACCGCGAAGGGGCGTTGAGGGGAAGAAGGAAGGAGTGACGATGGCGAGTGGAGAGCGGCGGTGCTGGCGCCTCGACTCGACTGCCAACGCACTCGGCGCCGCAGCAGCTCCCCGGCCGGCGTCCTTGGCTGCCGGGCGAGTTAAAGGAGATTACAAAACGGCATTATCCCCTCGACCCACGTCCCTATTCGCCTTGTATTCCCGCCCGACGTCCGTCCGGCTCGGGTCGCACGAGGGATGAATGAGAGCGGCGAGGGAGGATGGATGGAGGACGGATTCGTTCCGACTACCACCATCATACATCATCATCCATTTTATCCTTTTCCACCCGTCCTCGTCCTTCTTCTCGCCGCCTTCCTTCCCACTGCCGTCCGCCGATGGTGCCTTGCCTTGTGTCGGCGGCGTATGTGGATCCGATATGTTGGAAAGAGTATGTAGTAGCGTGATCGCCGTGTGAATACAACGAGGCGTGGCCGAGAGAATGGGTGTCGCGGGGACGAGGGAGAGAAAGGGGACGAAGGGGAACGGGCCGAGAAAGGCAAGGCCGGCGTTGCCATCGCCGACGTCCTCGCTGTTCGCTCGCTGGCCGCCGGTGCGGGGGCGTGCGAGGCGGACAATGGATGTGGGAGGCCGTCTGTGGAAGGACATGGACCGCTCGGCTCGGCTTGCTTGGCGACGAGCACAAGCACGTCGTCTCGTGTCCGGCAGCGTGGCGTCTATACGACTGCGTTTCGTGGTCTCGCTTCGTTTGATCGCGTCGCCGTCGGATCGGTTCACCGTTGGCCGACGTCGGCGTCGTCGTCTTCGCCAGCGAGCCAGCGCGTAAGCCAGCGAACGAGACGGGACCACCCGAGTGAATCGATTCGGCTCGGCTCAACTGAACTGGAGGACGCCGTCGCCGTCGCCGCCGCTGTCGCCGTCGCCGTCGCTGTTGTGGATGATGAGCAAAGGCGGAGCGAGGACAAAGAGCGTCATCGTCTGCCACCGTCGCCGCCGCCCCGTGTCCGTCGTCGCTTTCGCTTCTTCCACGCCGCCTCGCCAACCGGCTTCCTTCCTTTTCCCGTCCGCGTCGGCCGTCGTCCGCCGTTTCCGTCCCCGTCCCCGTTTTCCACCCGTCGCCATCCTCCTCTCCGCTCGTCGTCGTCGCCAGCCATCGCCATCGCCGTCGCCGTCGCCGTCGCCGTCGCTGTCGAGTCGCCCGTCGACGACGCCCACCATCCTCCCTCTTCTCTCCACCTCCTCCTCACCGCCGTCATCCGCGCGTGTCCACTCCCCCCTCACCCCATCCCTCCCTTCCGCTCCTCACCTCGCGACAACGTACATGGTCGCTCGGGCATCGCATACCACGGACACTCATACACCCCACCTCGCACATTCATCCCCTCCCCTCCCGCCTTCCCACCGCCTTCGCTCCCTTTCGCTCCCCTTTCCTTTCCCTCCTGCTCGCCCACCCACTTCGCTGCCGTCGTCAAGAGATAAGAGATGCAAGGTGAGAGTGAGACTACCGCCCGCTTCTCCGGCCTCTGCACCTCGCCCGTTCCCGGACCGAAGCGCGAGCGCGCGTCTCCCTCTCGTCTCGTCTCCCTCTCGCTCACTGGTCGACCTCCCGCGCCGTTGCTTGTCCCCCCCGTCTTCCTCCAGACTCCACCATACACCCCGCCCCACCAGCACCACCACGGCTGACCGCCCACCCCGTCCCACTGCCGGCGCCAGGAGCACTCGCGGCCCAGAACGGCATCAAGAAGATGCCCGCGAGCAACGACGTCGCCGTCGCTGCCAAGCTGGTTGCTGAAGGCGGGGCGAGCTCGGCCGCGGAGGCCCGTACCAACGGTCACGCTCTCCCTCGGCTCGAGGGGCAGCAGCAGATCAAGGCCAACGGCTCTTCCTTGGTACCTCCCTCTCCCACGTCCGACCTGTCCGCTCACTCTCCCATCTCAGCCAGCCTTGCGGTGACGGTCCCCACCCCAGCCTTACAAACATCCCAACCCCCATCAGCGACTCCCTCCTCCCCCACGACCGAAATCTCCCCCGCGGACGCCGACGCCGACGAGGAAGAGCAGGAACAGGAACTCGACGATCCGCCGGGCAGCGAGCAGGAACACGAACACGACGATCCGCCGAGCAGCTCGGAGGAGGAGGACGCGGCGGCCAAGCCGGACGACCTCGACGCCGATGGCGACTTCGAGCTCGCTGATGAGCCACAGCTTGGACGGGGAAAAGTGGACGAGGACGAGGACCAGGACGAGGATGCAGAAGAAGAGGCGGACACCGACGATAAGGGCGCCCGCCTGCCCGCCGGACCGAGGCCATCCGGAGGGGCGCCGCCGACGACGAAGAAGACAAAGTTGAAAAAACGCGGCTTTGCAGATGCAGAGGCTGATCCCGCTTTGTATGGCTTGAGGCGGTCGGTGAGTCGCCAGCCCGTGGCCTTTTTCTTCTTTTTTTTTTATCCCTTCGTCTCTTCTTTTTTTGTCTTTTTTGATTTCTCCTTTCGCTCGGCCTCTTTTCTTCTTTTTTTGTCTTTTTGGTTTCTCCTTTCGCTTGGCCTCTTTTCTTCTTTTTTTTTTTGTCTTTTTTGGTTTCTCCTTTCGCTTGGCCTCTTTTCTTTTCTTTTTCTTTTTCTTTTTTAGTCTTTTTGATTTCTTCGTTCGCATGGCCTCTTTTCTTCTTTTTTTTTAATTGTCCTTTTGCCCTTCCTCTCTCGCCTCTTTTCTTTTTTTTGTCTTTTTTGTTTTCTCCGGACGTTTCGGCGGTCGAGGAACCGATGCACGGGTGCTGACGACCGGGCTTCTTTCTCGTCCTCGCTCCTCGGTGCAGGGACGTGAGCGAGCAAAACCTCAGGTGAGTCCACCGATCGCTCTCAAGCGCTCGTAACGCCCGGACGCTGAACGAGGCGCATACATTCCTATCTTGTCCTTCACCATCGCTCGTAGGTATACACCGGCATGGAGACCTCGGACGACGACGATGATGATGAGATCCGCGGCTATGCGCCCAGCAAGCCGTCCAAAAAGGGGAAAGCCAAGGGTGAGCACGTCGATGGAAGGTGGCCGTACGTACATACGTTTTACCGTCTTGTCTGACGTGGTCCGCCTCTCCTCCTCGCCACAAAGACACCTCCAACGGCACCTTTCCCTCTCGTTCCCTCGCTACGCCCGGCTCTTCCGAATCCGACGAGGACTACGGCGCACGCTCTAAAAAGGCCGGCATGGGCCGCTCCCGCAAGCGCTCCCGACTCTATTCCCCTGGCGCCACCGCCATCCCCGCTGTCTCATCGGGCGCCGGCGTCGGCGCGGCCGGCGCGGGACCAGCGTCCGCGTCCGGCCACCTCGGAGGCGAGTTTGCGGACGTGACGCGAATCTCTGCGAGGAACGGAAAGCGGATTCCGAACTATAATGAGGAAAGCATGGCGCTCGACTTGAGCGACGAGGAGGACGAGGAGTATTATCCTGCGCAGGTTCTGGTTCAAGAGGGTGAGCGAGCGGTCGAGCGTCGTCTTTCTCCGCATGGTCCCGATCGCTCACCTGCGTCCTGGACGCTATCCCTCTCGTTCGCCCGCCTTTTTCGTTTTTTGTCTCGCAGAAGAGACGGACGTCATAGACGGCGTGTTCGGTCACGAGCGCGACGAGGAGCACTGTGAGTCGAGTCGGCCTGGCCTTGCCGCCCGAGGACGATTCGGAAAGCTGGAAGGAGTCGCTGACATCTTCGACCTTTGATTCCCCTCGGCGTCATCCAGTGGACGATCCAGAAGACATTCCGACGGTCAACCTCCGTTTCCTGATCAAGTGGAAGGACTACTCTCATCTCCACAACACGATGGAGCTCTACGAGTTCCTCAAGCGCTTTAAAGGCTTCAAGCGCGTCGAGAATTATATCCGACAGGTCTGGCAGCCGCAGAATGCCATCCTCAAGGACCCCACAACGAGCAGGGAAGATCTCGAGGCACTGGAGATCGACAAGGAGAGGCAGAAAGAGGTCCTCGAGAGCTTCCAGACCGTCGAGCGCATCGTCGCCCAGCGCGACGCGCCCGCGAACAAGGACGTGCCGTACCCGCACCTGAGCTACTTTGTCAAGTGGAAGGGCCTTTGGTATGCGGAGTGCACATGGGAGGTGAATGGCTGTCTCGTAACGCTCGCCTTGCGTATCCTACACGTCACTCACTCTTCTCGTTCGCCTTCCGTGTCCCACACGTCACTCACTCGTCTCCTTATCGCCTCGCGTAATCGTCTGACCGTCTGCCAGTCTCACGATGACATCAAGAAGATCGCTCCGAACGCCATCGAGAGCTATCTCAAGCGCGCCGCTTCGCCCATGGTCCCTGCCAACTCTACCAATTACGGAAGGGAGAGACCGGCGTACCAGCGCATGACCGAACAGCCCGAGTACATGAAGGTCGGAGGCACACTCAAGGACTTTCAGGTCACCGGCCTCAACTGGCTCGCTTATAATTGGAGCCGGTTCGCTAATGGGATTTTGGCCGACGAGGTGAGGTTTCGCTTTTCGTTTTGAAGCTACCGCCGGACTGCCAAGGGATGGGATGGGATGGTCCGAGTCACTGATGGACTTTCTCGCCGTTTCGCCTCTGTCCAGATGGGTCTCGGCAAGACGGTGCAGACAGTCTGCTTCCTCTCCTGGCTTTGTCACACGGCCCGTCAGTACGGACCGCACCTCGTCGTCGTGCCTCTGTCCACCATCCCCGCCTGGCAGACCACCTTTGAGACCTGGGCGCCGGATCTCAACGTGGTGACGTACATGGGTAACAGCAAGAGCCGTCAGATCATCCGCGACTTTGAGTTCGGCCCGCTCAAGAGGCTCCGGTTCAACGTCCTCATCACCACGTACGAGTTCATCTTGAAGGACAAAGCGGACCTCGGGCAGATCAAGTGGCAGTTCATGGCCGTCGACGAAGTGAGCGACGAAACGCGGCGGTTCTTTCGCCTACTCCTGCGCTTCATGCTCAATGGACTGCCCTCTTCGTTTTCTCCCGCTTGTTCTCTAGGCCCACCGGCTCAAGAACTCGGAGGCTCAGTTGTACGACTGTTTGAGCGGCTTCCACACCTCGGGAAAGCTCCTCATCACCGGCACTCCTCTTCAGAACACGGTAAAAGGTGAGTGGTGGGCCGTCTGATAGGATTGACCGCGGCGCGCTAGTTATTTGTAGCCTTTCTACGCGGACTGAACGTACTTTTGTCGGTCGTCTCCGTTTCTTTCATAGAACTTCTCGCCCTGCTCCACTTCCTCCGACCGGAACAGTTCCAACTCACGAGCGATTTTGACATGAACGACTTTGATCAAGCAAAGATCAAGGATTTGCACGACAAGCTGGAGAACGTGATGATCCGAAGGTTGAAGCGTGACGTGATCAAGGAGCTGCCCACCAAATCGGAGAGGATCCTGCGCGTGGAGATGAGCGCACTGCAGAGGCAGATGTACAAGGCCATCTTGACGAAGAACTTTAGCTTGCTCAACGGCACCAACACGGCTCAGTTTAGCTTGCTTAACATTGCCATCGAGCTCAAGAAGTGAGTTGCGGAGCCCCGGGGTGAGGGTCGGGGTGGAGGGATGCCTTCTTTGGGGGCCGGGGGCCCGGGGGGGGGGGGGGGGGGATGCCTCCTTTCGAACCGTTTTTATGGTGCGCCGCGCGTCGGTCTGGCTCGGCGGGCTGACTTTGTCATCGATTGCTTTTACTCGCCTTCTCGTCGTCGCTCAGAGCGTCCAATCATCCCGTGAGTAGATGGTTCCACGCTGGCTGGCGTTCATGCGTTCGTAGCTTCTCTCGGTTGACGCAACAAAAATTGCCGTCGTTTGCTTCGCAACAGTACCTCTTCAATGGCGCCGAGAAAAAGACGGACAGTCGAGAGGATACGCTCCGTGGGCTCGTCATGCATTCTGGCAAGATGGTCCTACTCGACAAGTTGCTGGTTAGGTTGAAGCAGGATGGCCACAGGGTCCTCATCTTCAGCCAAGTGAGTTTCGAAGGCGAAGCGGGGGGAGCACCTGGATTGTGAGACACTTACTGGCTTGCTCGGACGGCGCTGTTTTGTCTCCTTTGTGCAGATGGTGCGCATGTTGGACATCCTCTCCGACTACTTGTCTCTGCGAGGCTATATCTTCCAGCGGCTCGATGGCACGATCTCCTCGGAGATGCGTCGCAAGGCGATCGAGCATTTCAACGCTCCCGGTTCGCCGGACTTTGCCTTCCTCCTCTCCACTCGTGCCGGCGGGCTCG
Organism: Peribolospora baueri; assembly: GCA_029717555.1. NCBI lineage: Eukaryota > Fungi > Basidiomycota > Peribolosporomycetes > Peribolosporales > Peribolosporaceae > Peribolospora > Peribolospora baueri. The sequence continues at coordinate 93,201 of JAMDHS010000012.1, forward strand.
GCATCAACCTTGAGACGGCCGACACGGTCATCATCTTCGACAGTGATTGGAACCCACAGAACGACTTGCAGGCCATGGCGCGTGCTCATCGACTCAATTCCAAATTCCACGTCAGCGTCTTCCGCTTCCTCACCAAGGACACGGTCGAGGAGGACGTCCTGGAGCGCGCTATGAGGAAGATGGTCCTCGAGGCTGCCATCATCTCCCAAATGGACACGTGCGTAGTCTTCGTCGAGGAGGAGCGAACGCGGATGTACGCTCCGGATGCTTACTCTTCTTCTTCTCGCATTTTGGACAGATCTGGTGCTACGTTTTCCCCCAAGGCGTCGACCGCCAACAAGGCCAACAATTTCAGCAAGGAAGAGCTGAGTGCCATCCTCAAGTTCGGTGCGCAGAACATGTTCAAACACGATGACAACGACGAACAGCAGAAAAAGCTGGACGCTATGGACCTTGACGACATCCTCAGCCGCGCCGAAGCGCACGAGACGCAGGGCGATCCGACTGGCGCCTCCGCTGGCGGTCAAGGCTTCCTCGAGTCGTTCGCCGCTGTCCAGGACTTCAAAGCGGACGATATGAACTGGGAAGACATCATTCCCGTGGAGGAGAGGCAGAAGATAGAGGAAGAGGAGCAGCAGAAGGCCGCGGCCGAGCAGGCCGAGCTTCAAAGCCGTCGACGGGCCGCCGCACAGGTCGCGCCGGGCACGTACGAAGGCGCTGACGGCCCCGATCCCGGTGCGTCAAAGTCTTCGGACGGAGGCGAAGGCAACAAGAAGCGGCAGACGGGTCCACGTAAATCGGCGGCGCAGCGCTCGATGGAGATGAAGGAGAGGGACGTGCGCGTCCTCGTCCGCGGCATTCAGCGGTGGGGCGACCCACAGTATCGGTATGAGCAGACGGTCACCGAGGGTAGGCTGCAGGACAAGAACCGGGCCGTCATTCTAGAAATAGCCGAGGAACTCTTGAACATTTGCGAAAAGGCCATCGACGACCATGCGGCGTCTATGAAAGCAAAGCAGGAGGCAGGCGAGGAAATCTCGTCTGCGCTCAAGCAGAAGGCCGTCCTTGTCGACTATCGCAAGGTCGGAAACATTAACGCGGAGACGGTGAGTTTTTACATTCTACCGATTTTCTCCTCTCCCCCGCTTCTCTTTCCCCTGCATCTCGACTGGCCCGGCTCGGTGTCCATCGTCTCGGTTCTGACGACCGTCATCGCGTTATATATCGTGTTCGCGCAGTTTGTGTCTCGGTATAGAGACCTGCGCTTGCTTGCGGAGACTCTGGACAAGGTACCGGATATTTTGGACTGGAACATCCCCGTCGAGCATCTCAAGGCGACCTTGAACTGGACCGGCGGATGGGGACCTCAGGAAGATTCTAAACTTCTCGTCGGCATCTTCAAGTACGGTTTCGGCGGCTGGGAGGCGATCCAGGCTGATCCGGACCTCGGTATGGAAGGCAAATTCTTCCTCGAGGACAACAAGGCGAAGAACGAGGAGGGCAAGGCCAAGGCGATCCCCAACGCCATCCACCTCGTTCGCCGGGGCGACTATCTCCTCAAGGTGCTTCGCGAGTACGACGAGAACCTGAAAAACTATCAGCGAACCGTGCAGCAGCAGGTTCAGACCGGGTCGTCGTCGTCGTCGTCCAAGAAGTCGGCCAAAGGTCGCGCGAGCGACTCTCCTGCGCCCTCCACCGCGAGCGCCAAGGGTGCCAAAGGGACGAGTGCGGAGGAGACGGGTCGGAAACGGCGAAGGACGCCGACGTTCACAGATTCTTCGGACGAGAAGAGCGCTTATTCGAGCATGGACGAGGTGAGGACTCCGATCGCGATCGCCCGCAGTGGATGGTGAGAGGAGGGCCAGGGAGGCTATGGCGCTGATGTTGCCTGTCTTATCGCGCAGACCGAGTGCAAAGAGCTCCTGCGACCAGTCAAGAAGGAGCTCAAACAGCTCAAACAGGGTACCGATCACCTTCCCCGGGCCGAGAAGGTGCAAGTGCTCAAGAGCTGCCTGTCCGCCATCGGCGCGCGTATCGACTATGTCGTCAAGAACGAGGTGGACGCGAAGTCGGCGAAGGAGAAGCAAAAGTGGCGGAAACATCTTTGGGTCTTTTGTTCCTTCTTCTGGCCCAGAAAGGTGAGCAGGCCACCTCCGCCCGGGTGCCGCACTCGTTCTCACCCTGGTGTGCCAAGCCCAAAATCTGACGACCATCCGTGTTCTTCACGCCAGGTACAATGGTCGAAGCTCGAAAGCATCTTCCAGAAGCTCGTCGGGAACGGGGCGTCGACGGCGATGGAGAGCGGCAGTCCTCCGCGCAAGGCGCCGCGATTGACTTAGAAAAAGCGGTTCCTGTCACCCTTTTCTCTTTTTTTTTATGTTTTTTTCTTGATACATTAGCCTCGAGCGACGCTGCTTTCGTGCACACAGATTACGCTGCTTTCTTGTTTTCTCTTTTTCTCAACCTCGCTCCTTTCCTCTCCTTTGCTCCTTTCATCCATCGGTCGGTTCACGCTACGGGCTCTCCCCTTCCTCCTCGTTGCTCCGTGTACAACATCCCATGTGACGCTCGCTGGCCTCTTCTCGCTCGCCGTAGCATACCGCACAGTCCCCCACCCGCCTAGCTGGAGCTCAGGGTTTCTTTCCCTCGTCTGCCTCTTCTGTCGGCCTCGCCAGTGGGTCGGTAGTTGAGATGTACTGTGAATGCCGCTCGTCTTGTTATCCCTTTCATGCATTCTATATGACTAGAAGGACTCTTGACGATGTTACTCGTACGCCACTCGAGTCCGTCCGATACGCAGAGCGCGACAATTCCCCGCGATCGCGGCAGCGGCGACTCCGCACCTCTGGACGATCCACGGCGCCAAGACCGATGGTGGTGGCGATAAGGAGCGCCTGGGTCGACGGCGGAGAGCGACAGACAGACGGATGATGAGCTGGTTTCACCGGAGAAAAAAGGAAGACCGACGAGGCCCTTCATGCGGGGGGGAGGGGTGGTTGTCTGAAAGCTAAGGTACATTCTATCGCGTCGACGATCGAGCATTTCGCCCGTCTCGGACGCAGACGGCAGGTGGGAAGACGTTCCGTTCCGTTGGATCACTTAATCTACATACACTACACGCTCATCTTCATTTCGATCTTTCCGTGCGGTTTGTAACCGTCGACGACAAAGTCCTCGTACCGGTACGCGTCGACGCCGCCAGCGCTCTCCACTTCCTCCCTACTCCTAGCGATGCGCACCTTGGGAAACGGCTTGGGCTCGCGCTCGAGCTGCACGCGCAGAGCATCGACATGATCGAGGTAGACATGCGCGTCACCGGCCTGAAGGATGAATTCGTGTGGCTCAGTGTCGGTGAGGTGGGCGATGAGATGGGTGAGCAGGGCGTAGGAGGCAATGTTGAATGGCACGCCGAGGCCTAGGTCGCAGGAGCGTTGGTACATGAGGCAAGACAGCCGCGGTCGTTGAGGGGAAGAGATGGAGGACGAGGAGGAGGGTTGAGGAAGTGAGACGAAGAATTGACAGAACATGTGGCACGGCGGGAGAGCCATCTGGGGTATATCTGCGTGTGAGACGGAAAGAAATGACGCCCGGTCACCATCGGCTCACACAAGAGATGAAGCTCTGACGGCTCGGACCACAGAGACTATCCCACCTGCAGGGTTCCACGCGCTGAGAATGATCCTTCGATCCGTCGGGTTGTGTTTGATCTTGTGAATCACCTCGTTGAGCTGGTCGACGCCCTGGCCGGTGTAGTCGGCGTCGCAATCGGTGTAAGTAGCGCCAAAGTGCCTCCATTGGAAACCGTATACCGGGCCCAAATCGCCCTCTCTGCGATGTCCAAGGCCCTGCTTCTCCAAAAATTCCTTCGAACCGTTGCCATCCCAGATGTGTACGCCCTTTGCGGAGAGCAGCTTGGAGTCCGTGCGGCCCTGGACGAACCAGAGGAGCTCCTCAAGCACACCCCGGAGGAAGACGCGTTTCGTGGTAAGCAGCGGCAAGGTGCCGTCCGCTAGAGAAAAGCGTAGTGAAGGGGGGGCGAAGACAGCGAGCGTGCCGGTGCCCGTTCTGTCGCCTCGGCGTTCGCCTTCGTCCATGACTCTTCGGATGAGGTCAAGGTACTGGTACTCCTCGTGCCGGCGGCCGAGAGCATTCTCGCTGTGGCCATTTGAGGCCGTCTGACACGCTGGGCCAGTGGAAAGCTCGCCGTCTGCCATGATTGCTGCCGGAGGAGGATGTGATGGTGGATGGTTGCGATGTCCCGTCGAGCGCGCGTGAGCGCGTCCGATTCATTTACGCGTGCATGTGGCCTTCGTGGCCCTCCGCACGTGACGTTCCTTTGTGCGCGCCAGGGGGACGCGAACGCTCCCGGCTGCGGCAGCTCTCAACAAACTGGGAATGCCTGCTTCGAGGGCGAACTGTGAGACAACCAACCGAGCGGATCTCGTCCACACCGACCGACCGATTTACGCAATGCAGCCGCCTCCGAGCACATAGTATTTGGCTCTCCTTTATTCAATATACCCTTGTCCCTTTGTCGGGGACCGATTCAATCGTGACGACTCTCCTTTCGTCTTCCCCCACTCTTACCCTCAACCCCGCCCCGCACGATGGCATCAAGGACACCAGGCACAGGGCCCCAGGGCGAAAGCCGCCCACCGAATCAGCCCCGGCAGTCTTCCGCCAATTCGGTGGCTACCATGTTTGACCAATACGAGTCTTTGGACGTGATCGGAAATGGCACGTTCGGCATCATCCGGAAGGTTAGGAGGAAGTCCGACGGTGAGGTGAGCGATGATTGTCCAGCGTATGCGTATGAGAGGAAGAGCCTCCCCGGACGGAAGTATGAGAAAGCGTATTTTCGCGGCAAATAATGCTGACTCTTCCTTCTTGCATATTTGACCAGGTATTTGCCCGCAAGGAGCTCAATTTCGAACGCATGCCGGAGAGGGACCGAAAACAAATCGTAGCGGAGGTGTACGTCCCCTGAGCTCCCAGTGACCATCCAAGAATTCGATGAATTTACTCATATTTTCCTTGCGTTTTTGATGTGCTTACTTGTCTTGACAGTAATATCCTCCGAACACTGAACCACGACAACATCGTCCGGTACATCGAGCGCTTCGTCGATGCCGAAAATGGCATGCTCTACATCGTCATGGAGTATTGCGAGGGAGGGGACCTGGGGAGCGTCATCAAGAAGTGTCGAAAAATGAAGTGAGCAGCCTTTGGCTTCATTTTGGCGCGACAAACGGTCTGATTCACCGTGCTGGTGCATGCCGGGTTTAGTCGATATCTGCCCGAAGACACCGTCTGGATGTACCTCGCCCAGCTCGTTTCGGCGCTCGACACCTGCCATTACCGAGTTGCTGCTGCCTCCACAACGCCAGCGCAGGGTGCTGCACCCAACGGTGCGGGCGCACAGCCTCGGAACACACCGACGCTGTTGCCTGCCATTTTGCATAGGGACCTCAAGCCGGAAAATGGTTAAGTCGGATTCTGTCTCTCCGTTGTCAACAGTGCATGGTACTTTGGCGAGCTTTTCGGTCAGCCAAAGCAATTTACTGATTTCGTGGGTGCTTTTTGTTCTTTTATTTTTTAGTGTTCCTCGACAAGGATGACAATGTCAAGCTGGGAGACTTTGGCTTGTCGAAACAGATGGGCCCAGCGTGTTTCGCGCAAACCTACGTCGGCGTGAGTGAGAAGCGGACACCACTCTTGGAGGTCGGCCGAAGTCTTGCTGACAGCCGTTTTGGACTCTGGAACTCGAAATATAGACACCTTACTACATGTCTCCCGAGCTGGCTACCGGCTCACCTTATGACATCAAGTCAGACGTTTGGGCATTGGGCTGTATTGCGTACGAATTGTGCGCCTTGATGTGAGTCTTCCTTTTCATTTTACCTTTTGCTCGCCACGCACTTACGGTCATTGCACCATGCCTTTACAGGCCTCCTTTCGACGCATCCTCTCAAGCCGAGCTGACGCAGAAGATCAAGCGGGGTTTGGTTCCTGAGCTTCCGCGCGGATTCTCGCCCGGCCTCAGCGTGGTCATAAGAAGCATGCTGCAATTAGATGTGAGCTCGCTTTTCCCTGCTGCGAGCAGTAGTCAGCGTCTCCTACCGGCACGAGGTCATTGACATGCTTCTTTCGTGTTCAGCCGGCAAAACGACCAACCACTCGAGATCTCCTGAGTCATATGCAAATTAAAGCAGCAAACCGATTGGTAGAGGCCACCAAGCTGTGAGTCCTGACCGATGCTAGCCCGCACTTTGTTGTGGATTGTCCTTCTTATCCCATCATACGGTTTCTTCTCTTTTCGTGCCAGTCGCAATTTCTTACGTGGCGAAAAACTCGCTTACTCTCAGAAAGCGGAAGACCTTTCCTGCCGCGAGGCAAAGCTTCAAGAAGCACTAGCGAGTCTTTCGACGCGAGAAGCCGAGGTGGCAGCGCGGGAGCAGGCCTCTGCGGCGGCCATGGAGCAAGCGGAGACTTACGCACGGCGCGTCAAGGAGCGCGAGGAGGAATTATCGTCCAAATGGGAGGAATGGAACAAGGAGGTCATCGCCACGAGGGCGCAACTGGCCGCGGAGCTACGAGAGAGGAGAAAGAGCGCCAAGGTGTTGACGAAGGAGCCGAACTTGGAGATGGAGAATGATACGCTCGACCGAGAGAAGGGGACCGTGGACACGGATGGCGAACCAGATAAGGGGCCCGTCATGAACGAGAATATGGACCCGTACGTTTCGCCCACCGTGGACCGTTCCATGAAGTCTGCAGTTTTTACGGGCCGAAATCAGACTCCAGCCCGGGCGGATAGGCTACCGCTCTCACCGCGTCGTCAAAAGTCCATGTGAGTCGCCGGAGAACTAGACGAACGAAGGGAACGAAGGGAGTGAGCTGCCGCGGTGAGAGCTTTTCACGGATTGACTTTAATGCCTTGCTTATTACAGGGATCTGGGGACGCCGGCATCTGTCCTGTCTCTCATGGACGTAGACACGCCGTACCGACGGTTTGATGATGAAGGCACGCCATCAAAGGTCCCCGTTCCCGCAGCGTCCGCATTATCGAGAAGACTCACCAATGGCCCTCGTTCTTCTTCTGCTCGGCGTCTGCAAGACCTAATCAGCTCCGGTGGCAATACGGCTGGCTTGGCTTCCGTCAACCACCTCGGCGCCGCCGTCGATAAGGAAAGAGAGAGGCTACGAACTCTGGGCTTGGGCAGTCGGCGTTCAAGAAGCAGCTGGAACTTGCTTGAGGAAGAGGCTGAGCGGTCACAAGATGAGGAAGATGGGGTGAACAACGACAACGAGGAGAACGGATCTGACGACTTACCAGCTCGGCCCCGCACCACCAGCCGCCCTTCAGCACCAGCGGTCCTGCAACAACACCAAGCCGCCTCAGCACGAGCACCAGAGCCAGTATATGACCTGGACGACGAAGAGAATCTCCCATCGCCGTTTCTGCGCAAGGCCGAGATTTTGCTCGGTAAATCCGCCACGGCTGAGGCCGCCGCTTCAAACCATAAGGGCATGACCGAGCTGAGGAGGAGGGCGACGATGGCGAACGCGGAGAGGGCGCGGGAGAGGAGGAAAAGCATGGGTATCGTGGGCACTTCTTCTCCATCTCTAGATACAGCCGAGGCGTTCTCGTCGCCGTCGACGGCCCCTATCCAACAAGTCGCCTTCCCTTCGCTCTCCAAAGCTCCTACGTCGACGTCCACACCGGACGGCGGAGGCGCCTCCGCCGTCGTGGCCGGCGCAAGGAGGACTCGTCTGTCTCTTGCTGCGCGCCGACTGTCGGCTGTTGACAGTGCTATTGGCAGTTCTGGTTCGCTTTTAGCGACCGCCTCTTCTCGAGCACCGGTGGGAGCGCCTAGGTCTTCCGCCGCTGCTGTCAGGGTTGGTCCAGCGAGAGTAGGGACAAGATCATAATCCTTGTTGTGGACAGCATTTTTTTTTTCTTTTTGGCTTTCGTCCTCGCGTTTTGCTTTCATCTCCTGCCTTGCGTCTTGCTGTGCTTTCTCTCGGATGGGCTCCCTCTCGTTCGGACGATCCTCCCTTCCGTGGACCTAAACAGTAATATATTCGTTGCATTCGACCATTGCCGAGAGCCGCTGGGCATGAGTTGCAGTGGCCCGAGCGCGCGTGGTCGCCGACCTCCGCGTTTGTCCGATGGAAGAAAGGTCGCGCCACGATCAGGTCGGACGTCTGGACGACGGTTCCCTTTCCAACTTCACCCCACCCGCCGACGTCTTGCACCTTTGCCACAACGTGTCCTGAATGTCAGAACCAGCGGCAGCGACACCTGCGCCCCTGTTGCTGTACGTCTGGGGCGAGAAGCATGGTCTTCCATCGTGAGTGTCGGGCACTGTTTGCGAGACTAGCTTCCAGAACATGCAGGGACTCTTACGAGGCTATGGGCAGAGGCTTCGTAGGAAACTAACTCCCTAACGGTCTTGTTTTTTTCTTTTTTTTTTATCTTCTATCGGTCTTGTGTCCTGTAACTCTTTGTTCCCTTATTCCTCGTCTTAATCTGCACCGCTTTTGCTACCTTACGGACCCACAGCGTCGACCCAAGCTGCTTGGCTGCTGCGTCCCTTCTGCAAGCGACCGTGCCAGATCAATTTGCCATCGTAGAATGTAATGACCCTGACATCTCTCCCAGTGGTATGTATAATTATTTTCTTCTGGTGAATACTGTTGTCACGGACCTCTCGGAAGAGGTCAACTCTTATAACTTCGTCTTGTCTTCCCGAGCAGGGCAGCTCCCTTTCCTCCGCGATGGGCCCACGATCTTCTGCGGTTTTCATGAAATCGCTGCTCACTTGAACAAGAGGCACCTCTCTGACGATTCGGAAGCCTTGGGTGACAGGAGACTGACATCACGTCAGTTGGGCGATTTAGCTGCCTACACGGCTTTCGTTGAGGATGGCTTGGCGGATTTGGTTGTGAGTGCAAGACCAGTATCCCTCCGCTGCCTTTTAACTATGCGGTTCGCATGCCTTGTGAAATTTTGACGCAAGGCCTTCGGTATGCTCTTTCTTCATCAGGCACACACGCTCTTTTCTCTTCCCCAAAACTGGCTCCTCTTCACCAGATCCCTCTACGCGTCCCTTCTACCAATACCTTCTCGGTACTACGTTCCTTCTCGCTTGCGCTCCTCCATAAAGACACGCCTGATCACTAGCGGGATATGGGGTCTTGGTGGAGAGGCAGAAAAGGAAGTGGAGGAAGAGAGGAAGCGAAGAGAACAAGGGTGGAGGCTCATGGTGGAGAAGGGAAAAGGTGTCATGGGCCGAGACGAGGTAGAAAAGGCGAGGAAAGAGTTTGAGAAGCAGAAGGTAAGCGGTGGCGGGAGAGCCCGGTTATCTACTGAATGGCCCTATCTTCGTCTCGTCCAAGGATCTTATTTTCGGTCTCCACTATCTCTTTTCGAAACGTCTCTGCCGGGCGTCCTGTACAGGTCGCCACCCTGGCCCGGGAGACTTTCTCAGTGTTCTCTTCTGCGCTGTCCAAGTCAAGCACGCCTTACTTCTTCTCCTCTGCACGAGCGACGACGCTGGACATCCTTCTCTTTTCCTACCTCGCACCTGTTCTCTTCTTCCCCCTGCCCGCTCCTGTCCTCTCTGACCTCCTCCGCTCCTCATTTCCGGACCTCGTCGCCCACTCCGAGCACCTCCGTCGCGAGCTGTGGCCTCCACGGGACGAGACGATCGCCACGCGGAGTTGGCCTCGCAAGCTCGATTCGGAGCCGACCACTATGTTGGGTCTCGTGAAGAGCCTGGGAGCCCTCCCGGGCGCGCTGTGGGGAGCCCTCCCGGCCAATCCCCTCTCGCCCACCTCGCGGCCGAAGCGGAGACGGGAGGGTGCGGGCGGATACGACAAAGGCGGCGAGGGGGAAGGCAAACAGTTCAGCGAGGCGGAGAAGAAGCTCAGGAGACGAAGGTTGTGGTGGATCGTCTTGGCGAGCGTAGGCAGCGTTGCTTATCTTTTCGCTAGTGGTATCTTGTCGGTCGAAGTAGGACGGGAGGAAGAAGACGATGATTATCAAATGGTGGAGGAGGACGAGGAAGAGGACGAGGACGATGAGATGGAGGAGGACGAGGAGGATTGAGGAAATTAATGTCATGGTACCAAGAACTATGCGTCGTACGTTATTATTTTCTGAACTTAGAAGGTCTCGTCCCCATACCTGTCCATCACGCATTCCTCGATGGGAATAGTTCAATTGCATTCCATTGTGCCCGAACCTGAGCATCTACCCGTAATTCAACTCGCCGCTCATTCGGTTCCCGGATCCAGGCGGGCAGCTCAGTCCTTTAGGCCGGTATTGGCAGCCCCAGATTGACGTGCAAGCGGGACACGATCTCCAAGTACTTCGGCTCGTTCTCCGGCGTTACTATACCGTGGCGGATGAAGAAGTCGATCAAGACTGAGTGGCAGGAGCGTGCATCAGAGCCGGAGGGAAAGAACAGAAGTGAGCATGCATGCAACTCTTCTTAGAAATCGCCTACCAAGACATCATACACCTGAACAAAAGACGTGGATCGGAACACACCTAGGGCGGTATTCGGTTTGAACTCTCCGGAATGCATCCTGGGCAGGATCTCTTCAACCGACAGAAGCTCGAACGATTCAGCTTCGCCATCGGTCGGTGTAAGCTTGATGTCGGCCGAAGGTAGGGCGAGATCATAGATGTATCTGAGGCCGTCAGGATAGAAGGACGTGGCGTGTAGACACTTTATCAGAGCTTGGTCGTGATGCATGCAGACGACGCGTGCGACGTCGCAGGCGAACCACTGAAGCATCGAACTCACTGAAGCTCGGGCTGAACTCTGGACGGAGACTCGGCCGAGCCCTTGGTAAGGTAGAAATAGGATACGGCGCCGGCGGGTTTGAGGTGCTTCTTCACCAAAGCCTCGTCCAGGCCAGCTTCTTCCCCGCACTCCTTGACGATGGTGTCGAAAGGAGAGTAGCCATGGGAGATACCACCGGCGACCTAGAGAGGGCGCGCGTGGGTGGATCAGTATGAGGTTGATTGAAGGTGTCCACGGCGAGGACTCACGCTATTATCGAGATAGCCGGGCCACCTGCGCCGTGGAGAACACGCTGTTCAGCCTCATCCTCGGTGAGCACCTCAAGACTTATATGTGCCTTGATTAAATACTCACGTCGGTTTGGTCTTTGCCCTGCGAGGGACCCAAATACGCATGTCCGGGGTGTATGCTGCAAACGCATTCCATCAAAGGCAGAGAAAAAAGTTCACGGTCATCCTCGACGAGTCAAGAGGTGGAAGGAATAACCACCAAGTCGGCTCTTGGGCAGGACTCCCGATTGACTTACCCGTCAAGTGCACGCCAAACGTAGTGAGTCCAAACAAGGCGCAGGCCGCCCTCTCCATCGCGAAGATGGGTTGGCTTGGCTGGGTGGGAGATGTAGCTGGGCCGTAGATCGTATATAATTCGTCTCGCCAGCCTGGAAGCAAAAGTGGAAATGGACGAAATGAATCGCTTTGACTGAATGCCACCGGCAGAGAGCAGCCCTGTGGGGACGAGCGATGGAAGATGATAAAGACACACCGTCCAGCTCCTCCTTGAACATGCCCCGCTCCCGCCAGCCGCTGACTGTCTCTGCCACCAAAGAGCAGCGCTCATCAAAGGTCCGGACGTTGTCCGCGAAGGACGCGCTCACAAGCGCTGCAAAGTTCCTTTCTCGCCAGAGTTTCCAAGCTGGCGCTTGACCGGCTTTCGCTCGCTGGATGTTGTCAAGCTCGAGTGCTTTTATCACGTCGGGTTGGACATATCCGATGGTATGTTTCTGCGATGCAGAAGGCGAGCTCTCGCCGTCAGCAGGGTGTTCGAAGAGGAAGGGGATGGTGCCCGAAGTGGAGGAAGGGCGCCAGTTGTCGCATGCTCCGATAACTGGGAGCAGAGTGGTCGGGGCCATGTTTGGCGGGCGAGTCGGGCGAGACCGTCGCCTTGGCTTCGGTATGGAGGTGGACAAGAGGGACGACCTGGGACGTGGAGGATGTGATCGAAGAGCGAAGCTAAGCTCGCCCGTCACCACCATCACCGTCGGAGGGCACCATGGCTGCCGACCCAACGACAGCGGGTCAGAAGAGTTTCTTTGAAAGGGAGAGGGACAAGCTCATTGGAGAGATTGCAGAGGTGAGTGTTTGTTTGCCTGTTTTCGTCTGTCGGCTTCGCTGCCACCCTAACTCTCGGTTGTGACGGCGAGCTGACCACCCGGCGTCGTTGCTCACCCTCCCTCTTCGCTTAATCTCGCCGTGCAGGGCCTCGAGACACTCCTCTCAACGTCGAACACTCTCAATCGAAAGCTAGAAGAGTCTATCAGCGTTGGGAAAGAATTTGAGCCCATCGCGGGACTCTGGGGTCGCTTCTCGGAGCTCATGACCGCTGCTGGCGTGCCCGATCCCACTCGCGATAACGACGGCGGCGGGCCGTCAGACGCCACGAACGCGGCCAGCGGACAGCTTGGAGAAGAGAGGGATGTCCTGATGCAGTCGTTGCCTAGAGGTGTCGCACCAGGAGGTGGAACGGTGTACGGTCGAGAGACGTAGCTCGACGGGGCAGTCGCCTACGCGACTGTACGACTTTGAATCCTATTCATTCCCAAGGAGAACGACGTAGCTAGCACTGGCCGGCCTCTTTTCCTTGCTTCTTTCACCTGTGTCTCCTTGCTCTCGGCGCATATACCCAGCTGGTGCTCGTCGGCGTGAGCGGTCGTTGCCGGACGGGCGGATTCCATCCCGACTGCGTCTCTTCGGAAGTTGTTTACGCGTGCGAACAAGCGCGTCGAATGACGACGCGTACGGGAAACTGAATCGTCGCTCGACTCACCACTGCGAACAATCAGCAGCGTGTGGGCCCTCGTCGTAGCACGTCGTGACTACCATGGGCACCCCGACCCCTGGACCGAGCACTGCTTATGCGGTCACACAGGTGGGGAGCAAACTGCGTCTCGTGCTGTCGCCTTCGTGCATGACTGAAACTTTGCCGGTCAATACTTACTCAAACCACTGGCCGCCGTCGTCCTCGTGCGCCGCTCCTGTCCCGGCCGAACGTAGCACTACACATGTCTTTACACGGCTGACAAGCACAAGTCCAAAACTAACCGACTCTGGCATGACGGGTGAGCAGCGGGATGTCTAAGTCCTCCCATAACAGATTACTGATGATGGGCACCCTACCTACCTTTGGCCTACACGCAGCAAGTTGGCCTTCCACACGTTCAATCGACGGGTGAGGATTGGGCGTTCGGTGTGCTATTGCCGACGTATCTTCTCATTCCTTTCCCTTGCTTCTCCGATTTGTTCTTTCTCTCCTCCCCTCTCTCTCTCTCCGGTGCCGTTAGCTCATCCTCCGTGATTTGTACAACCTCGAGATCGACGCCATTTTCTATCCGCGATCGCCCGGGCAAAGGAAAACGGGCAATGGCGAAGGCAGCGTGCTCTTTGATACGGACGACGAGATAGAGATGGAGGAGCATCTCGTAACGATCGACAGTTTTCAGGGGCTGTCTAAAACGGTGGGTGCTCGGTGCTGACTGAAATTCCCCTCGTTCACTGATTGCCGGCGTATCCAGATTCACCAGAAGCTCGATTTTCCTCACCTCTTTGAACTTGTCCGTATTGTACCAGGACGTTACAGATGTCATTGCCCCAGCGGGCCGGCGGAAAAGAAAGGCCGGACATGAGCCGACGGACAATCTGATAGAATCTGGTATCAGCCCTCGCGGAGTCCAGGCGTCGGGAGGAAGAAGCGGTTGGTTCAGCCCTCGAAAGCGCGCGGAGCGAGGCTCGCCTGCAGCTCTTAGGCGGGTGGAGGACTTATCGTCAGGACCGATAGCGGGCGTCAGCACGACGGCGGGCGGTCAACGACCCTCGACTGGGTCATCGCCACGTCAAGTGCACCAGTCGGCGGTCTCGGCGGGCACTCCCTCGGCAAAGGCGGTGGCGCTTCCGAAATCCGTGTCGAGGACACTCTTGAGCCCCTTCCGAACTCCGTCCCGAACGATCAATACAGCGGGGACGAACAGTCAAGACGAGCGTTCAGGAACGACGTCGACCTCTATGGCACAAAATCGAACGGAGGAGAAACAAGTCGAGGCGCCGGCACCTCTTCCGAGGAGTCGCAAACCGCGACTTTGACATCCCCGAGCGTGCGCGCAGCGAGGAGCGGACATCCTCGGCCGGAGAAGGCGATGGGCAGCGGATCGGAGGCCAGCGGGTCACTGGCGGTGGGGCCAGGAAGGGACTGATGGAGTCCCGCGACCGGAACCGATCTGCGATGACCTTTTGCGTCCCTGGTGTTCCACTGTAGGATATGTGGTGGATCCTTGGAAGAAGGACGCTGAGGTCTCTGTTTGGTTGGGACCGAACCGGAGACAGCTCCAGAGGCCCTGTCGCGGGGAGCTCGCCTCTACCAGAACGACCGAACCGCGGACGTGTCGACCGAGGCGAGATTAGTTTCCCATTAAGTGAACCGGCGCCCCCCCCCCCCCCCCCCCCCGCCCTCCCTTTCTTAATGATGACGACCGTGCAACCGGGTGACCACGACGGCACGGCCGATGCTGGCTTGCGCTTTCATCAGTGGCCGCCGTGTTTCGCACTCCCCTCAAAACTTGCTCAGAACACGATGGAATGAATGCATTGGTCGGGCAGATCGGAGTGACGGAACGAGGAGAGGCGAGAGACGCGTCCGTATCTCGCCATGGACCGATGTGGACAGGGGCAGACGTAGAATGAGGGGGTATCGCCGAAGAAAAGATGGAAAGGCGGGACAAAAAGTACAGAATATACTACATGAGGGAGAGCGAGAGGAAGAATCGCGACAAGAGAAGAGGAGGGAAATGCAACAGAGGGAAAGTTCGCAGTTCGGGGTCCGTGGGCCTCGCATCGTGCAGCCAGCACACTTCTGGCGCTCGTCCGGCCCTTTTCCTCAAGTAGGCTGCACCTCCGGCCCAGCGCTGACGCCTGTGATGGCAGGTATGACGAGGTCCCGAAAGACGCGCAGCCTAGCGTTCCTTGTGACGAACAAATTCCTCGAAGGCGTGGCCAACGGCAGGGGGCGGAAGTTGCGCGCTGCTTTGAGGATCTCATCCAGTTCCGCGTCGACGTCCAGTTCCGCGTCGTCTGCTCCGTCGTCGTCGCTCCCTCCACCACCGCCTTTGCCCGTGCCCCCGCCTCCTGGCCCACCTCCCCCGCCACCGCCTCCACCACCACCACCACCAGCTCCAGAAGTCGCCTGAGCCGCTTTTTTGTCCTTCTTCTTCGGCTTCTTCTCACCCGCAAGTCCGCCCTGCATTCCGCCGGCCATGTAGTAAGACGATTTATGTGCGTGCTTCTCGTAGATGTGCGGATTGTGCACCTTCTGCCATTGGAGGTAGAGCCAGTCGTACGGCGCCGAGCGGCCGACGACAGAACGCTTTGCGCTCATCGAGTGGGACTTGCAGGTCAGAGAGCGCGAGCAGGGAAGGCCCTTGTCGTTGATTACTCCGCACTGAGTGTTGAGATCAACGGCGCCTGGCAAGGGAAAAGACGAGGCATGCAAGTCAGGAAATCGCTCGCCCCCAAAGGGCTCCTTGAACAGAAAAGCCATCGACCACCCGGCCGCGCGCTCACCCTTAAGCTTCCTCCCGCCCTTCTTCTTCTCCTTCTTGGTCTCCTCCTCTCCGCCCTCCTTCCCATCTCCCTTCTTGCGCTTCTTCCCCTTCTTACGGGGCGATCCCTCCATTGTGCTCGATTCGGATGCTACCGTACGAAGCGGAGGGGTGCAGACGAAGACATCGTGCAGGAGACGGGTAACAGATTAAAGAGAGAGCGACGGGTGAATGAAATGCGCAGTCTTCAAATTCACTCGGCTCTGAAGCAGGCACCATCCATGTACAACTTGGAGAGAACTCTTGCCATGCCACGGCATGAGAACGAGAGGTCCGCGCTCCGAACTCACCATCCGATCCCCGTCGCCTCCTCTCCTCAAGAGATGGTCCCTCCCTAATCCTACGGCAGTTCTCTGTAACGCCGGCCGTGGAAATTGCAAAAGGGGGGTGAGGAACAGACAGAGAACGCAAAGAAGAGGGCTTCATATCAGCCTTGTCATCCGGTCGCCGAGCGCTCGGCTCATCCGGTGGATTGGCTGGCGGATCCTGGTCGACTTTCGGCCCCCCTGGGTCCATACGTCGATCCGAGAAGGTGGACGATCGGCGAGGTGAAACGAAGCGCTGAGCGCACGCACCGAGATGCTTGCCCAGAGCGATGGCGAGCACGGGTCTGCTGCAGTCCTTGCATTCCACTACCGTCAACTCGTCCTCGAGCGGCCACATGCCGAAGGTGAGGAGGTCGTCCGGCTCGATCGCGTTGGCGAAGTAGTCTGGTTGGGAGGGGGAGACTACGTCGACAGCGGGAGAGAGACGAGTACGACGGGAAGGGGCGCGGACCGGGGATATCGTATGAGAAACGGGTGTTGGATGGACGGCGGGCATGAAGAAAGGAACGACGTACAATAAGCTTGTGCGAGGCAGCGTTCCACAATGGCGACTGCGCACTCCCAAGCTCACCTGGATTCCTCTTTCCAACTTCCTCGATCTCAGCCCAGGAAAATCGTGTGGGAGCCTCCATTTCGCGAGAGTCGTCTTGGGGTAGGGGTGGGGAGAATAAAGGGCACCGGAGCTTCCCGCGGGTGGGTTAATTCGCCGGCGGTCTTGGTTAGTACTGGTGGGAGATGGTGGGAGATGGTAGGAGAGGAAGGAGACTCGACGCGTTTCGTTCACTCCTGGTTGGCGGGTTGCGCTGCTCGACGACTTGTAGAACTCATATCGAGAGGCGGGCATGTCGCCATCATTCGACAGCCAAGCTTTGGCTACGCCCGTCTGCTTGCGCCTCAGCGCACGTCGCTCATCCTGTAGCTACACCGGGAATCCATGCAGAGACTGCTCTGGCTCTTGACGCGGCGAGACGTCGTGGATGCACGCCATGCCCATATCGACACAGGAGATCGACGACACATAGCACTTTTTATTCCACCGGATCCTCTAATGACAAAAATCAGGCTCGGAAACATGCATGCCGCCGTTGACGTTGACATGACATGTCGTCGACGCTCTGCTCTTGACGCTACACTCCACGCCCTCCCACATCGAAGGCCGACCTGCCCACGGCATCGTCAATGCTCTCCCCGTTGCTTCTTGGCCGACTCCTTGAGCTTGTCGACGTTAGCTGGGTGGGTGAGGTTGTCAAAAGCGACGTAGGCGGTGAAGGCGACGATGGCGATGCCGAGCCCGGGGAAAAGGTTGCGGAACATGTTGCGCTGGGAGAATATCGGGTGTCGGCGCCATGCCTCGCGCTTCGCCCAGGGGTCGCGGTATTGTGTGGACATCTGGTGGAGATGGGAAGGACAGGAAGAGAAGAGGACGTGGATGAGGAAGGAGGATTAGAGCGACGGACAGGTGACGGGGAAAGTCAGGGAGGGGCTGGGCCGACCTTGGAGGAACTTTCTCGTCTTCCCGTTCTTCTTCTTCGTCTCCGCTTTCGTCAGCAAAATGGAGGAAGTCCCGTGAAGGTCGAGCAGCGGCTGTCGCGGCAGACGAAGGGCGCGGTAGAAAGCAAGAGGGTGAGCGTGCCATTGCGTGGCTTGGCGATGGAGGGCTACAAGTACGCAGGCTCTCTCCTTCTCGCTTACATACTCGCTCGCCTCGCTCACCCACTCGATCACTCAATCACTCACTCACCTATCAGGAGCTAGCTCGACGGCGGGCGGGGTAGTGGCGACGACGGCGTTTCCGACTCCCTTTGGCCGGTTGGTTGGATGGAAAGAGCAAGTGAGTGAGTGGTCGACGTCGGTTGGCTGACTTCGCCCAGCTCGTCCGCTCTCGCCGCTCGGGCAGACCGGGCAGACACCAAGCGGAGGTGAGACTGCCCGTTAAACACCGCCAAACACCGCCAAACGGCGCTCGAGGGGGCAAGTTGGTTAAATTTCGCTAAGTCCTCATTTTGTCCTTCTCTGCCCTCTACCCTCCGACCCCTACGCAGTCCCACTATTTGGTCGCCCTTCCTCCTTGTTCCTCCATCTCTGTCTTTCGACCCGCTCGTCCCTCTTGCCGCCCTCCCTCCTTCTCCCTTTCCCGCCTTCCTTCGTCAAGATGGACGTCGATGCGGAGCTCAGCCCCGGTAAGGTCAAGCGCGAGGACTCTTCGGATGGCGAGCCCCTCGCCATCAAGTCTAAGGTCAACGGCACTTCTGGCGTCAAGCGGAACCAAGCCATCGCGAATGACAGTAGCGATCTCAGCAGCGAGGACGATAAACCACTGGTGGGTTGAGTCGACGGACCCTGCTCTCGTCTGACCCGCCAATTCGTACTTCATTAGCGGCGCGTCTTCTGACACGTGTTGGATCGCTCGATTGTACTCCCCTTCTCCCTCAATCCCCTCCCGTCCGTTCGACCCAGGCGAAACGCGTGAAATCCAACGGAGCGCAGGCCAGGTCGGCTCCCGTCAAGCCTAAGGTGGAGAGCGATTCCGATTCTGATTCGGAAGATGACAAGCCGCTGGCAAGGAAATCCTCGGCCAGGACGGCCAAGACCACGCCTGTTCCCAACACCACCACCACCGCCGATGCCCGTCCAAAGCGCGAGAGCGCTGTCGCGGCATCGAAGCTCAAGATGAAGGAGGAGGACTCTTCCGCCTCGGACTCTGAGGACGATATGCCACTCAAGAAGAGAGCCAAATCCGTGTCATCGACGCCTGCTAAGAAAGGTGGCCTGTCCAGAGCTACCTCGACGGCCTCGACGCCTCGACTTAAAGAGACATCGACGTCGGCCGAGGCAGCGGGCGAGGATGAGGACGAGCAGGGCGGTGAGGGCGTGGACGCTGAGAAGTGGAAGCAGATGACTGAGGGAGACGGCTCGATCCGCTGGACGAGGCTCGAGCACAACGGCGTCACTTTCCCGCCTCCTTATCAACCCTTGCCGAAGAACGTCAAGATGAAGTACGACGGTGAGCGATCCGCCCCCGGAAGGAGCAGGGCGAGGCCGAACTGGCTTCTCTAACATTTCCTGTCCTCCGTGCGCGCATCTTGTTGATCCTACGTACTTTGATCAGGCAAGCCACTGGAGCTCCCTCCGGAATCCGAAGAGGTGGCATACTTTTATGCGCAGATGCTCGAGACACCGCACGTCAACCCCGATGAAGTGACGAGGTCGAAGCTCAAGGACCCAGACCTGTTCAAAAAGAACTTTTTCAACGACTTCAAGGATATCCTTCGAAAGCATCCTCCGGTAGGTCTCATAGTCGTATGGAGACGGTTGACTCGCGCTCAGGAGATGGGCGACTGCTCGCAGGTCTTGTCTGATGCTCAATGCTTCCGTCTCCTCTCCCTCACACCGCACATACAGCGGGACGGCACGAAGGTGACCTCTCTCGAGAAATGCGACTTTCGTCCGATGTGGGAGTACTGGGAGGAGGAAAAGGCCAAGAAGAAGAGCATGACAGCGGCGCAGAAGAAGGCGCTCAAGCAGGCGAAGGACGAAATAGAGAAGCCGTACACACATTGCCTCATGGATGGCAAGGAGGAGAAGGTTGGCAACTTTCGCCTCGAGCCTCCGAGTCTCTTTCGTGGGCGCGGCGATCACCCTAAGAGGGGCAAGGTCAAGGTGAGCCTGGAGGGCAGGCCGGCTCTCGACTCATCTCTGCTCTTCTCGACCGCATTGGTTGAATCCTCATGCTTGGTTTCGCCCATTCCCCAGCAACGCATCATGCCGGAGCAGATTACGATCAATATAGGCAGAGAGACAAAGGTGCCTGAACCTCCAGCTGGTCACCGATGGGCGAGCGTGATCCACAATCAGACAGTCACCTGGTTGGCGCATTGGAAGGAGAACATCAACGGCAGTGAGTGCTCATCCCCCTTGCCGTTGGCAGAGGTGACGTCAGGTGACTTGCACGATCACGGCGCAACATGCATATTCATTTGCATTTGCGCGGTCATATCCAACAGACGCAAAGTATGTCTTCCTAGCACCTACGAGCACCATCAAGGCCAGGAGTGATGAGGCCAAGTATGAGAAGGCTCGCGAGCTCAAGGTCAGTTTGCTTTGAATGGATGTGCATCGTACAGAGATGAATGGCTTCGCTGACACGCCTTCCGTCGGCCGTGCTCGATCGCTACTTGTCACAGAAACACATTGAGCGGATCCGCCGAGATTACACTAACAATCTCTCAAACAAGATCATGAAGGACCGTCAGCTGGCGACGGCTGTCTACTTCATCGATCAGTACGCCCTGCGTGCGGGTAACGAGAAGGGCGAGGACGAGGCGGACACGGTGGGATGCTGCTCCTTGAAGCGGGAGCATCTGACGCTTTACCCAGGAGCCGGACCAGATGGGAAGGATCAAATCAAGCTCGAGTTCTTGGGCAAGGACTCAATCCGATACGTCAACACCATCACCGTCGAGAAGCGCATATTTAAGAACCTCGTACACTTCCTGCAGACGACGGACGAGAAGGGACGGAAAGGTCAGAAGAGCGAGGGAGATCTCATCTTCGACCGCGTCTCGGTGAGTGGCTTGGGTTCGCCGGCCTTCATTATTTCGTCTCGTCCGAGGGTACGGGTTGCAAACGTTGTCTGAATACTTTCAATCCGATCTCCCTCCATACCTTTTCTTGTAGACCACGGACGTGAACAAGTGGCTCCAGTCCCACATGGCCGGCCTGACCGCAAAGGTGTTCCGTACCTACAATGCCTCGGTGACGATGGAGAGAGAGCTCGGAGCGCTCACTCAGGCGGATGCGACCGAGGCCGAGAAAGTGCTGGCATATAACCGCGCCAACCGACGGGTGGCCATTCTTTGGTGAGCGCCGCAGAGCATGGGGACGCCGGATCGATTTCCTTCCTTTTAATTGAAAACGACTCACTCTTGGATTAACACTTCCATCGATCTCGTGTAGTAACCACCAGCGGACAGTCGCGGCATCGCATGCACAGGGCATGCAGAAGATGACGGACAGGGTGAGCAGGCGTTGGCAAGCTAGTCGTCACTTTCCTTTTTCTCGCACAGGCACCGATGCGCTTGCTCGTGTCGGTATTGACGCGCTTCCTTCATCGCACCGCAGCTGCGCGCGCTGAAATACGAGCGCCGCAAGCTCCGACACCAACTGCACAAGCTGACGACGGATCAGAAGGACGCCAAGGCGGACAACAAGCCCGAGTCGGGGGACAAGAAGCTGGTGAAGGACGCAGAGTCGGATCTGGATGACGAGTGGATCGCGCAGTACGAAGACAACCTTTACGAGCAGAAGACGGAGAAGTTGAAGGCCAAGTTTGAGAAGGATCAGGTACTCAAGGCGGAAGAGTGAGTTTTGGTTTCGCCGGTCGACGCCACTCGCTTTCCACTGCTCTGCCTTTCTGAGGCGGCGCAAAGACGGAGGCGGCGATCCCTTGTCAGCTTCGTTGATGCATGCGATACTGTCCCGTTGCCGACCTCGCAGTGATGACAAGAGGATGACGAAAGAGCAGCTCGACGAGAAGCTGGGAGCGCTCAAGGAGGAGTTCGCACGACTGAAGAAAGAGCGTGGCAAGACCAAGGCCGACGGAGGCGTGTCGGCGGCGAGCGTTAGGAAGAAGCTAGCGACCATGGATAAGAGGATCGAGAAGTTTAGGACGCAGATGTGAGTCCGCTGTGATCTCTTCACTTGCGGTGCCGCTCGCCGTTCACCACGTTGGACACTGTGGACGGACCGACCGTGTTAACCTAACCATGTCGCTACCGTGCGTATAGGACGGACAAAGACGAGAACAAGGAGACATCGCTCGGAACGTCCAAGATGAACTACATCGTAAGTAGTTCCCTGCGGTTGTTGGCCTCCTCATTTCTACTGCCGAGGCGGTTCTCTGAGTACAAATAAATGGATTGATTGGTGAATGGTGTTATAGGACCCTCGAATCACGTTCGCTTGGTGCAAGAAATATGACGTCCCCATCTCGCGAGTGTTCGCCAAAACGCTCCAGGACAAATGTGCGTCCCTTCCGTCGCTTCTCAGCTGTCCTTTATGGGTGTCGCCTCGCCCTCGTGCTGCTCTTGCTGAACTGAACTGAACTGGCTGCGGACCCTGTTTCGCTCCTCGTCGGTCCTCCCTCGTCCGCCAGTCGCTTGGGCCAAGGATGTGGACGAGGGTTACAAATTCTGAAGAGGTCCTTCCGCGGCCCTTTCCACTGTCCTCGTAATTTTGGTCCGGTCGGACTCCCATTTCTAGAACTCGCAATACGGATTTCCCACCCGCTTAAAACTGCGTCTCTTTCCTTTCTATGCTCCGTTCTCAGCCCGGCGAGGCACCCTTCTCGATTTTCCCTCTTTCTTTTCCAAACTTTTTTGACATTCGCAAGTTGCTCACGCCCATCATCTCGCCTTTTCTCAAACCCTTTCCGTCCGTCCGCCTCGGGATTCCGACAAGATATTAAAAAAAAAATTGAAGATCGGAGAAGAGAAGATGGAGCGGTGTTTCTCGCTGTATTACTAGGCAATCTAGGCAACTCCCATGTTCCCCTCCGGTCGCCAATGTTTGTTGTAGACAGGATATTTGGCTGGATTAAGGGGGGTCAACGGGGTAAGATGATTTCGCTTCGAACGGTATTGAGGTATCGAATGAGATATCGGCCGGGGACGGGCGGTCAGACGTGCTCTAGTCATGGATGAACGACGATGGAAACACGGGAAAGGGGCATCTAAGGTCGTCGTCGTGTCGCCTGATGCCGAGAGCGTTTGTTCCGTTCCTCCCATTCCGCTTCCTCTCAGCCCCAGGTCCCGAGAAACATCGCATCACTTGAGCGCGACGGCGGCCTTAATGAAGAGGGTGAATATGGAGCCCATGCCGAGCCCGAAGGCGATCGAGCGCAAGAAGGCCAGCTTTTCCGAATTGGTGTAGATGTAGAGGAGAGCTGTGAAGGAGTGCGATGTGCGATGCGACGGGATGAAGGTATGCGAGGCGGAGGAGGTGAGCGCTGAGCTCTAGTTCGAGGACGACCGGCCGCGCCAGCTGGAGTGTGTCCGTGGCCGATGACGCACGAGAGGAAGGAAAGAAGGGGACGATAGCCGAACTGGCAGCCAGGCGGACGGAAGAGGGGAAAGGCTAATAAGACTCACAGTACGCGATGCGAGAAGCGACGTAGAAGAAGGCGAGCTTGTTGAGCAGCGCGGGATCGAGCTTGACCACGCTGCCGGCCAAGACGGCGGTGGCGAAGAGGGGGAGGTTCTGCACACGTGTGCACGGTGGGGGAGGAGGGGGAAGAAAGAACGTCGACGGTCAGTGTCGGCGTCGAGGCCAGGGAGGGACGCGGAAGATGAATGTGCACAAGCAAGCACGGTCTGGAGGGAGACTTGGCTGGGGATAGCGCACCTCGAAAGTGTTTTGCTGAGCCGCCTCGGCCCTGATGATCCTGTAGTGGGCGGGCGTCTTGACCTGGGCTCTGTTCAGCGCGGCCACGTATCCGCGAGGGCTAGAGGGTCCATCACACCGGACGGAGGAGGGACGAAGGAGGGCGGGTTGAGCAAGACAGGGAGAGAGCAGCAAGAGCATCGTCATCGAACGGCCCGCGCCATTCCTTCCTCGAAACGCTCACTTCGCATTCTGGAAGCCCGGCACGTCCTTGCTTATCTTGGAGGTGATGATAGCGTACCAGTGCGTCGTCATCCCCACCATGAAAGCGGCGGGCTAGGGGGGCAACGCACAGATTGGGAAAGAGGGAGAACGGGTTGGGAGCGAGGTGAGCGAATAGACCGCGCGCCGATCCCGATCTCGACACGTGAAAGTGCAGACAGAAGAAGGCAGGGCGTGCTCACGACCGCCAGAAGGGAGTAGTTGGTGTGGGCGAATTCAGCGAGGGAAGACATGATGTCTGGAATGGGGAGAGAGAGACGAAGAGGAAGCGTGGAGGTAAAGAATAAAAGGTCAAGGTGATCGTCGTTCTTGTGCGTGCTGGGTTGGGGGACTGACGAGGCCTTAGCCGGCGTGCGTCACCGGGAAGATTAGCCGGCGTCATCCACGAAGCCTTCTTCCCCGTACATTCGTCATCCGTGTAGGCTGGTCGGTTGGTTCGCCGGCGTGGGCCATGTCAGCTAGTAGTCTGTTAGTTATCGCGATCCACGACGCCTTTGGTGGGACCACTTCGAGCAGGCTTCCGTTGGGTCCCGCCAGCTCTGGTCGGAGCACGAGAGGCAGACAGATGGTGGAAGATGCACGGTGGTCACTGGTGTCAACGCTCGGACCTCTCACCCACGTTTCGCCCGGTGTGAGCTCGACTTGGGCCCAGCGGCAGCGATACACGAAAACGTATCTATCGAGTGTCTTCGTTTCTTCGCTAACCCTCCGCCGTCCTCGTTCGCTCTTCCTCAACTTTCACTCGCCAGCAGACGGACATGGAACTCTCTGCTGTGCCAAGCACCGCTTGAGGATTGGCCAAATAAGCCGTTTCACGCGCAAGCCTCTTCATGGTTTCACTCTCGGAGCCCCAAGCGACGGCACCTGAGATTCGATCCGGCCGTCAAGCGAGCGAGCGAGACTGCGCTCCGTCGTCAGGTCTAACTAAGCTGCGCGCATGTCGTCATCTAGGACTACCAACCTCGTCCGGCGTTCCAGCCCGCCTCGAGCCGGATGCACCGACGGCCGCCGTCCTGTCTCCATCTTCGAGCCTCGCCAGGGCTTCCACGTCCGACTGGTGACTCCATGGGCGGCGAAGCCTGATAAAGTCCCGCGCTGGCGTTCAGCTCCCGGCCAAGGTCGCCTCAAGTCGCTGCACTGCCTCCAGGCGGCCGTATGCCTTGCACGGCGTCTGTCGTCGTGCCCGCCCTCGCCTTGCCCGCTTCACTCGGACGAGGTCTCGCGAAAATTCGCCAAGTCGCGCGGTGGCTGTGTTAGTTTCCATCGTCGAGGAAGGCGTCAGACGGCGAGAGCGTCGGTCGAAGAGCGGGCCTAGGAAGCAGGAATGAACGCTAGTCATAACATGGTATCGCGCTCGTCTATCCAGCGCTACGGGCTGAAATGCATGGACATCCATATATCATCCGGCCTCTCGTGCCCTGCGACGCTCCACCGTCCTTCCTCAGTCGTCCCAGATGTCGTCGTCATCGTCCGCTATTGCGGCCCTGCCAAAGCCCATAATGGGCTTCTGTGTTGATGCACGTTGTGGTGGTTGGATCACACCTGGGACGTTGAGGGGGGGAGGGGAAAAGAGAGGTAAGAGCGGATTAAGCAGAGGCGCAAGATGGCACGTGCGTCCAGACGTAAACGTCGGTAGGAGAAGCCTGCCTAGATCTAATCACCGCTTTGACTCAATCGTAGCTCGAGAGACGAGGTGGTGAAGTTGTCCGTATTGCCCACGTCTTCGAAGCCCACAATCCTGATAGAGAGTGAGAGGAGCAGAGCAAGGGAGGGATGGCTAGTGAGAATCTCATATGGCGCACGAAGAGGATGGACTTTCTAAGCCTCAAAGGACACCGGCACATTCCGAAGAAGAGAGGCGCGATTGTGTGCAAAGGCTCGGGTCAGAACGCACCTGTCCTTGGTCGCACCGTCCACGAAACATATCACGCAAGGCAGGACCTTGATGCCCAAGCGCTCCACGAGCCAGGGCACAGACTCAACGAACACCTTTATGAACCGAGTCTTAAAGTGTCGCGGTGCGATTTGCTGGCGACGGCGAGACGATGGAGAAGAAGAGAGGAGAGGGTGAGAGACGAAGCTTGGTCAGGACAGTCGCTTCGTCCTGACTTTTGCCTGCTCGTCGGCACCGGCCCCAAGGAAAGCCCCCCGGCTCGTCTCAAGCGACTCACCTCAAGGTGCTTATCCATGATCTTACACCTCGTGAAATCCCGATGATAAAAGTGCACGACGCAGAA
The DNA here is from genome assembly GCA_029717555.1 of Peribolospora baueri. Taxonomy (NCBI): domain Eukaryota; kingdom Fungi; phylum Basidiomycota; class Peribolosporomycetes; order Peribolosporales; family Peribolosporaceae; genus Peribolospora; species Peribolospora baueri. The sequence goes on from JAMDHS010000012.1 coordinate 119,107, forward strand.
CTTCTCCTTGGCGGTCACGTTCATCACCTCCTTCTCGTTCGTGATCTCTGAGAGCACACCGTGCGAGGACTCGCGCATGTCGCGCACTCGGGACATTCTTCGGAGGCCAAGAACGAGGATAGTAAGTGGATGGGGAACACGAGGACGGACTTGTAGGAAGGCGCAAGGACGTTTGCAACGCCGCGCGGAGGAAGGTCAGGTCGAAAGGAAAGACAGGACCACTCACTCTGTTTTCAATTGCTCCAACCTTGCCTCCCTAAACTGGATGTAGTCAAACCCATGCGATCCATCTTCCTCCCTCTCCAGTTCTTCCAGCAGCTCAGAGTCGCTTATCTCGTCGTCGTCGTCCGCGGCCCCTGCACCTTTTCTTCCCTCGTCTTCCTCGTTCCCCTTCTCCGCATACTGCCCCCACCCTCCCGCCGAACCCTGGATCTTGCCCTTGCCCACTGGCGGAGGAGAGGCGGAACGTGCACGCGCCGTGATGGAGCCATGGAGCGAGTCTGCCAGCTCTGTGAGCGGCGCGGCGTCGATGTCTTCCTCTTTAGGCACGGCGTAGAGCGGTCTGAGTAGTTTGACGGGCGGGCGGGAGAAGGTGAAGAGAATTTGGGGGATCGAATGTTTAGACCTTTCGTCCTTCCTCCCCCTCGCCTCGTAAAAGCGCTGCTCATGGGACCCACTCTGACATTCTTGAGATTGTGTCGCCGCGCCCGGGCGAGGATAAGATATGAATATCCTCGGTCGTCGTCTGTCACCGCTGGACCGAGAAGAACGATCGCACCCCCCATCTCGCCCGCGCATCCGTCCTCGCCGCAGCTTTTCTTAATCACACATGCAAAGTTTGTAATTGTGGGCTTGAAATTTGGAAGACCCGAGTTGTGCCCCGTGCGTTGTCGCAGCGCTGGAAAGAAGCCTCGGAATTCAAACCTCCATGACTGCCTTCTCGTCACCTCGCCTTGCCGTTCCCGTCTTTTGTAGCCAGGTGACCCCCCAGACGGCCAAGCTCGCCATGTCGCCTACGCTCAGTCTCTCGGCGCTCCTGCCTACGCCGACGACGCTTCTCCTCCGCTTCCTCTCCATCGGCCCGATCCCAGCACACATTGCCTTCGTCATGGACGGCAACAGGCGCTGGGCCACCTCGCATCACCGGGACGTCAAGGAAGGGCACAAGGACGGCTTCGAGGCGCTTAAGCGGGTGCTCGAGATGTGTCTCGAGTTGCACGGTCTTCGAGCCGTCTCCGTGTACGCCTTTGCCATCGAGAACTTTCACAGACCGAGGGAGGAGGTGGAGACGCTGATGGGCATGGCCAAGACCAAGCTGATTGAGATGTGCGGGCACGGGTGCGTACAAAGGGAGAAGGGGATTTCCAGTTGGAGATCACACAGTGTCCCCCAGCGGCTCATCTTTTTGTGCTCCAACTTTCTTCATGACCCATTTCCCCCTCGCTCCTTCCCTTCTCGTTCAGCGAGCTCATAGCGAGACATAACGTGCGAGTGAAAATCGTGGGGGCGAGACATCTTTTACCCCCGGACGTGCGGGCAGCGATGGAGGAGGTGGAGGGGATAACGGCCAGCCATACGGGGTGAGTTGTCGTCCGTCCTCATCATTACATTTGTTATGTCCCACCTGCCCCCAAGGACGCGCTGCATCCAACGCTGACCCGAAACTTGCCGCCGCCCGCATCTCGTTCATCAAGAACGACGCTGAACATCTGCATGCCTTACGCCTCCCGAGACGAGATGGCTTCCGCCATTCGACTATCCATCCAAGACAAGCTCATCGACGCCGGCACGCCCTCTTCTCCTTCTCCTTCCCCCCCCTCTTGTCCCGATACGCAGACGCTGACACCGACGTTGACATCGACGACTGTCCCCTGTCCCCCCACCTCGGCGGGTACGACCCCGATCACCGTGCAAGACATCGCCGATCACCTTCAGATCTCGCCCACGGACCCGCAAGTGGACGTGCTCGTGCGCACGTCTGGCGTGAGCAGGTTGAGCGACTTTCTGCTCTGGCAGGTGAGTCCGGTTGGCGGTCGACTTGTGTGAGCACCAGGTGGCATTACGGGAAGGATTCCAGCCTGGAACGGTTCGGTCTCGCCCAGTCGGGCCTTTTTCTTTGGGACGGGTCCAGAGGAGGAAAGGAAGGCGGTGTGTTCTGACCTCTGACGGAAAGAAGAAAAGCGCAATCTGTTCCCGTATTTTGCGAATTCCGTCCAGCTATAAGGCCATCAAACTGACGCTCTTCCATTCGCGACTCTCACATTCGTCTCCATTCCCCTCGCCTCTTGTCTCCTCTCCTCGCGTCCCCCTCTCCCCGAACTGACCGGCGAAACCAGTGCAACTCGACGACGCAAATCCATTTTGTATCTTCCTACTGGCCCTCCTTCGGCCTCCGAGACTTGGTTCCCATCCTGCTACACTTCCAGCGCGAGGTGTGGTGGCGAAAAATGTCCGCATGGTGGTTTGCGGAGGAGGGGGACGGGGAGGGTAGGACGGGTGAAGGGGAAGGGGGAAGGGAAAGGAAGCGGGACGGTTCGGAGAGGCAGACGTACAAGGGGCGATGACGAAGATCCCTTTCCGTTCCTTTCCTGTCGCGTTGTACGCATTCTCGCTATGACAACCCCCTCCCCCCAGGAGAGACGCGACGCGATGCGACGCGACGTGTGGCGAATAGCGGACGCCATGTTCCGTTCGTCCCCAACCCCTCGAAGCTTGATGGCTGTGGCCGTAAGGTCGAATGAAAAGTGGGAGGCGCATGACTTTGATGAAAGGGTGAATGGCTCGTCTCAGATGGAAGGAAAACGTGGCTGGGGCGGTTGAGTTTTGCTTCAGGGAGGAGGAATAGGGAGATGGGAATGCTCGGACCGCGTCTGACATGGGTACGCCTTTTACGCCGCTGCGAGCCAGGTTATGGGAGCCGGCCGTCGGACGGAGAGACGAGCGATATACGCGCTGCCTCCGGGTCGAGAAACGACGTCCATCGACCGTCGTCATCATGTGTCGTCGTCTCGTCTTGTCGTCCGAGCGTCACCCTGGATCGCTTTTGGATGGCCAGTCGAAGCTGCGTACGTTCAGACGTGAGCGGTGTGGCGGAACGAACAAAGAAGAGAGCTGTAGGTCAGTTCATTTCAACAAAAGTTTCTTTTGCGGGACGTCATCATAGAGGTTTCCCAGATCGGACGACCATCGATTCGAACGTGGGGGCAGGGGGTCCTCGAACGACGTCGCTATCCCAAAGTGAATGAAAAATTCAACCGAGGCAGACCCTCTCAAATGGGCAACAGCGCACCGTCTCTAGCCACGAGCTCTAGTATACCGGCATTCGTCCCCCTTGTTTATTGACACCCTAGTCAAAAACAATGAGGTACACAACATTGCCGGTAAACCTCTGTCACTCCAGGTCAAACGGACCCTAGCTTTCAATATGAAGTTTATTCCGAAATCTAGAATGTCAGACGCCGAATGGTCAGGTGACGTATGTGCGGTAAGTCGCGTGGCTAGCATTAGGGTCGTAATCCAACTGCACGCGTTTAACGCGACTCTCCCTTGGATAGATCTCTTGTTTGACGCGTTGAAAAGGTCACCGAGGCTCTTCTTCTGCTGCTTTGTTTTATCCCTGGGTTTATCCTTGGATGGCCTGGAAGGTTCCGAGGATTGGGGTACATGCAGCGATGACCTGCTGGAAGTGGCCTTGGAGGTACTACTAGCGGTTTCAGAAGAAGGTCCTGAGGTAGGGAGGGTACTGCTACGCAGTCGCCTCTCCACTACCTCGTTAACCATTTCCTGTAAAGTCGTTGAGCCATGAGTATTAATGACATCATGTTGACTGCGTAGGAAAGGGTTCAGCTCTAACCACGCTTACGTGACCTCGTGCCTGGTGAAGCGCAGGACGAGGGCGTGGTCGGGAAGGAAGGGGCGCTCGACGAAGGCGCGCTCGCAGCTCTCCTTGTTACTCCTCCAGTTCCGGAGGAAGAACCAGAGAATGCTCTTCTCACGGTCGAAGAAGGTGGTCGAGAACGACTCGACGCACCCGCTCCTACCGAACAGCTCCTTCTTGGCCCAGCATCTTGCCACGGTCCGCTTGAGCAGCCTGGCGAAGGTGAACAAGAAGGGTAGTCGAGGTAGACGAGGTGCGTGGCTTTGGACAATGTGAGGTCCAGAACGTGCGAGTAGAAGCCGTCCACCGTGCAGGAAGGGTGCTGGCGCAGCGTCGCCTCGACGTCCGACCGGAACTCGGGCCAGGGCACCTCGACCCAGTCGTCGCGAGACGATCGAGCTCGACGTGGGCGATGCCCAGCGCATCCGCAAGCTGCTTCGCGAGCGTGGACTGTGGGGACGCGAAGTCAAAGTCAGCCGTGTCAAAAAGAAGGGCGATCAAGCCAGTGAGCAACCACGAGGAAAAACATTTAGTCACAAGAGCGACTCGTAAAGGGGGAGGCGGAAGAGAGAGGATGCACGAGGAGCGCGTGGATTCGACTAGCTAGCTACCTTTCCCGAGCCACACATGCCGATGATGACGATCCGGATCGCGGGCGATGAGTTGGTCGGCGTCGTCTTCGACGATGTGGATGCCATGGCGAGCGGGTGTTGGCCGGAAAGGTCAAGACTTGGCCTTGGCCCCTCGACCAGGGCCCGAGTGGTCCACTTTTTATGGCCGTCGATGTCGACGAGCCAAAGGAATGACTCGATCCACCATCACGTGGCGCGTAGTGCTCGCAGTGTGGCAGTCCCGCGCGCTCGGGCAACCCATGCGGCAGTCACGATACGACGTCCAACCAGGAGAGGACATGGACGACACGACGACCCGACGACGACGACGACAACCGGGACGAAGGAAGGAAAAGGCGATTCGACGAGAGCAGCTTCCGTGTCATGGAGTGGGATGAGATGAGAGGGATTGGATACATTGTCGATGTACGTGACACGAGAGAAGAGCTTGTAAGGCACGGCGGGGTCGAGGAACCATTTCAAAGAAACGAAGGGCACAAAGCCAAACTGGACGCGGAAGGATGGGACACAAATAAGGACAAGGACAGACGATTGCACCAACGCAAGGGTTCAAGCGGCGACGGCGACGGGCTTGCTCTCCGTCAGCGTCTCCATGCCCTCGCCTTTGCCGTTCAACACGTTGAGATCTACGAGCGCGCTGTCCACCTCCTCGCCCCTCTCCTTCCTCAAGGCCTTGACGGCGCGGCACTCCTGCACAAAGTCGGAGAACATGCCGATCGTGTCCAGGGGTCCTCCCGCCGACTCGGGGTGGAACTGCACGCCCCAGATCTTCTTGCCCGAATCGTTCGTGCTCTTCACACCCTCCACCGAAGCGTCATTGGCGTTGATGAAGAAGGGCTCCCAGCCGTCGGGGAACTTGTCCTCGAGCGTGAGGGCATACTGGTGGTTCTGGCTCGTAATGTAGCATCGGCCCGCTTTAATCGAGGCAGCGTCGGCGAGGGCGAGCACGGGCTGGTTGTGGCCGCGATTGCCGAAGCGCATGCGGTGTGTCTTGAGACCGGCGGCCATGCCGATAATCTGGTTGCCCATGCAGATGCCAAAGATGGGTCGCTCGCCCCATTCTGGCGAGTTCATCACCTTGCGCACATTGGACGCTGCCAGGCTGCAGTGCTGCGGGTCGCCAGGACCGTTGGAGAGAAAGAGACCGTCGAAGGAAGACATGATCGTCGACATGTCCGTGTCCCACGGCAGCACGGTCACAGACGCGCCGCGACGGACGAGCGAGCGGAGGATGTTGGCCTTGGTGCCGAAGTCGAGCACGGCGATCTTGACGTCGCCGGTGGGGTTGAGCGTGTAGGCCTGCTTGGTGGACACCTTGGCCACCTGGTTGTCTTCCGTCGGGTCCCAGTACTCGCTCACGGGGTCGAGGTGCGAGGGTCCGACAGCGAGCTTACCGAGCGTGGTGCCTTGCTCGCGAAGGACGCTCGTGATGGCGCGCGTGTCGACGCCGGTGATGCCCGGGATGCCGTAGCGGTGGCACCACTCTGACAGGCTGTTTACGGCGGTGTAGTGGCTGTACCGGTCCGCGAGGTCAGCCACGATCACACCGGCGACCTGAACTTTACGCGACTCGAGGAGACATCCGACGTCGATGCCGTCACCGAAGCCGTACGAGCCACTGGCGGAGGGCGAGGCATAGTTGTCCGGGACGCCGTAGTTGCCGATCATGGGTGTGGTGAAGACGAGGATCTGGCCGTCGTACGACGGGTCTGTCAGAGACTCAGTGTAGGAGGTGATCGAGGTGGAGAAGACGGTCTCTCCGAACGACGAACGAGGGGCGCCGAACGCACGGCCGGTGAACTTCTCGCCCGACTTGAGATGCAGCGTTGCGGGTAGGTGAGGGTGCGAAGGCGGCTGGGTGGACGGGCGATAGCCGGACTCGACGGTAGCGAAGGCGCGAGAAGGGCCAACGGTCGCACGAGCGAAGACGGCCGAACGAAGGACGCCGACGTTCGCAGCGCTGGGACGGAGGAGGGCAATCATTCTGCTTATTTGAGAGAGAGGGGTTGGAAGATAGTTGAAGAAAGAAGACGAAGAACTGGCGTTGCCTGTTTGTCAAGTTCAAATGTAACCGAGACTCTTGTAGCTGAAACCCGAGGGAGCAAAGAGGGGGGGTTTAACAGGGACGGGTGAGCATGGAGAAACTCTGGCAAAAGCACGGCGGCTCCCGTCACTCACACAGCGTCGGAAATGTAACTGGTTAGAAGAGGAAGGAAAGGAAGACAAGGAAGGAAGGAAGGAAGGAAGGAAAGGATGAGCGGTCCGTAGACTCGATGGGGGCCATGCTCTTCGATGATGATAAGGTCGTGCTCGCGGTCGCCGTGCTGGACACGGGGCACGCCGTTGCGCAAGGAGCGGGCAGGCTCGAGCGAGCCATGGGCGCGGACTACTCACTCGTCGCGAGTGTTTTGAGCGAACACCATCGAGTGGTCGACGGGGAGGGCCGGGTGGAGAAGCTAAGAAGGCGGGAGGGTGCTGAGGTGGTGGTGGTGCGAAAGAGCGATGCAGAACGAAGAAGGGGTTCGTTTCGCTTGACTCTTCCTCGTCCCCCTTTTTTCTTCTTCCTCCATTCCGGCCGCTCCCATTGGCTCCGGCGCGCAGGAGGACGCCTATCGCGGCCGCAAGTATACGTGTACCGCGCGTACGAAAGTACAAAAGTAGATTACGTGGATCGCAAGTGAGAGCGAACGTCGGATTACAGCCGCCGTAAGTGCGACATTGGCTTACGTGACCTGCGCCGCAAGTAGAGTATGCATATACGCAAAGTAGATTATCAGCGTGTGCAGCACTGCTGTCAGCCGGAGAGAGGCGAAGGCCGATCGGAAGAGAAGAGGCGGCAACAGGCAGACGAGCAGAGCAAAGAAAGACAGACAGGCAAGGCGACCGAAGACAAGACCCGCGCGAAGACCGACCGGACCGACCGTCGACCACCATCACCTCCTTGTGGACGACGAACGACGACGGAGACCATCCTCGTCTGACCCCCTCTTGCTATCCGTGAGTTACACCACCATCCACAGCTCCGCCCTGCCGTCGCCATAGCTCGCGGCGGGCGGGCGGACGGACGGACGAGCGCATGTGGACGGGAGGAAGGAGAGAAGGAAGGAGGGACAGAAGGAAGGAGTGAAGGACGGAAGGAAGGAAGGAAGGGAATAAGGAAGGATGCACGGATGACGAAGAGCGAGGCGAGAGAGGAGGAAGGGAAGGGAGGAGGAAGAACATGTCCGGCAGGCACATGACATGATGACCATTGCGCGCATGCAGAAAGAACCAGTCGCACTTCACTCACCGCCGCGCCCATCTTGCTCGCCACCCTTCCCTCACAGCCCTCTCTTCCATCGTTCCTCCAGCACACGCAAGGGAACATCAGCTCCTTCATGTCCACAACCCCATCCGGCCAGCCGTCCCAGTCGACACAGGCGAATGCAAAACCGAGCCTAGCAGGCGTCAGGCTCAAGGCCAGGAAGGGCGTCCAGCGCTCCCAGGCAAAGTACGAACCAGACGGTGAGTGACGGCGTCGTCTCAACGATCCCTCGTCGGCTTCTGCGGTCGACCCCGCTTTGGATGCTTGCGTCCATGCATGGCAAGGTTCATCGATGGACGGATGGACGGATGGGTGGATGGGCCCACGTCTGCAGGAGGAAGGCCGGGTAATCGGAAAAGAGGGGGAGAGAGGGCCCGGGTTTGGAGGCCGGATCCCTTCGTTCCCTTAGACCTTGGAGCTCACCGGAGTCGTCGTCGTCTCACTCCCTGTCTGTCGCACAGTGTTCCGGGATCAACTCTACAAGCAACTAGAATCAGTGCCCCCCTCCGACTTTGACGCCATCACTCTAAAGCTCGACCAAGCCGGCAACACCCTCGACTATCGCCGATATGCTGACCCGCTGTTCGAGATCTTCCTCGTCGGTGGCCTGCTCGCCCCTGGAGGGCAGTTCGTCGATGACGACGCCCCGCCTAGCCCTTTCAGCATCGCCAACGTCAAGGAACCCGTTGACGTTGCAGAGGTGAAGAAATACATCGACGTTCTCAACAAGCTCATTCGGAGGTCAGTCGCCCGTTCGTCCCGACGGCCCTAGCGTATTTTGTTGCTTTCCCCTAGGCTGAACGGCCCCCGTCCCCCCCTCCATGTCTTCCATCCTCCCTGGACGCCCACAGGTACAAATACCTTCAGAAGCCTCTCGAGGAGTCGACGCTCAAAGGCGTGCTCCAGTACATCAACCGCTTCTCCAAGGAGCTCGACGAGAAACTGGCCATCGCCACAGCGCTCATGATGTCTACCGGTCTCGTCAGCGCCAGCGTTCTGTCCACCTTGCAGAAGGAACATCTGGTTAAAGATGGTGAGCGTTGTGGGTGCCTAATGGGGAGCCGGTCGTTGTGCGCCCGTAGATGTTTCGCATTCTTATCGAATGGGGCTCTCCCGCGTCAGACCTGGCACTCCACTTCATCGACCAGGTCTTCCGTACCTACCTGAACGAAGCTTCCATCGACCACCTTGCTGCGTCGCTGAAGCGGGGCGGCATCTACGATCTCCTCCTCTTTTGGCCCACCACCAAGCGCGACGATTCTTCCGTCGTCGTTCGCCACTTTAAGGAGGTCGGCTTGCCCCAGGTCGCTGAGCATTGGCAGAGGAGGCAGGTCAACGCGATCAAGGAGCAGACGTTGGAGGGGCTCAAGGAAATGGTCAGGAATGAAGAAGAGCCTAAGGACGTGAGTTTGAGCTTGGAGCTGTCTAGACGACTTTGGTGGGCGACCGCTCACCTCCCTTTGCCTATTTTCGCCGTCTTTGGGCCGGCAGATCATCGCGAACCTCAGGGGACAGCTTGCGGTTCACCCGATCGCCGAGCATGACTTTGTCTCCCTCGTCTGGCAGGGTCTCATGGACGGCGTCGATTGGAGCTCGAGGTCGGATCAGATCGAGGCTTTCTGTCTCAAGGAGGTGAACGTGAGTGGACAGGGGTGGATGGATTCGTTGGTTCAACGACCACTTGGGCAGCGACGTGCTTTTCGAATCGCCTCGTGCCGTGCCGTGCCGTGCCGTGCCATGGCGAACCATTTGCTCACTTTTGTCCGTGACTCGACGGCCCGGTCAGAAAAACTCGCCGATCTTGGAAGCGTTCACAAAGGGCGCGCGTACCGAAGTGGCGCTCATCTGCGCGATTCAGGTGTACTGCTACGAGGACACGAGGATCATCAAGACGTTCCCTCAGATCTTGAAGGTGAGTGGTCGGAGTCGGTGAACCGGACCGGGGGTGAGTGAAGTGCTGACGGTTTGCGGTTTTTCGTCGTTCGGCTCGGCTGGCAGGTACTGTACAACCGCGACGTGATTTCGGACCAAGCGATCCTGTACTGGGCGCAGAAGGGCTCGAAGCCGCAGGGAAGGCAGCACTTCCTCAAGGCGACTGAGCTGCTGGTCAAGGTGCGTTTCGGTGTATGGCGAGGCGAGCTCGCTATCGTGCCGTCTAAGCGTCGGTTTCGGTCTATGGGTCGGACGTCATTGACTCGACCATCGTCTCATGACCGATCCAGTTCCTCCAAGAGCAGGACGACAGCGACGAAGAGGAGGAGGAGTAGGAGCGGACTGCGACGTGAAGCGTTCGATTTGCAGGAGCACCCGCCGGTGGGAGGCGAGCGAGCTTGGAAGGGGTACCTCGGCGTCATCGTCATGGTGATACGGTCCGGTAGGACGTGAAGGATGCGGGGAGAAAGAGGAGGTGACTTGTAACGGATGTGTCGGTTTGAATGTCCATCGGAGGTGTGCTCCACAAAAATCGTCCCATCCTCGTTTGACACACAGTCCAATCCATGAAATGATCCTCCTAACTGAACAGAAACAAACTGAACCGATTGGGATTGCATTGACGGACGAACGAAGTCGACGTTGGCACACCAAGGTAGAAGATGATGATCATCATCTCCGTCGGGATAAATGGATCGATAGATATTTAGATGGACACAAGATTGCGATTCACATCCTCTTCCTCCTCGCTTCCTTCACGTCATCGGACCGCACGACGACGACGCCGACGAGGCCATGAAATAATCGAATCGAAACGAACTGAACCGGTTGGGATTGCATTGACACCAAGGTAGGTAAGATGATGATGATGATGATCATCATCATCATCATGTCCGTCAGGATAAATGGATGGATCCCTTCCCTTCGCTTCACTTCTTTGCGTCTCTGCTTTGCGTTGTAGCAAGCGACCGCATCGCGCAGGCACGGCCGTTTTCGATCGACGCGCGCCCGTCTGTGTTTGTGTGTTTGTCTCAGTGCCGGCCAGGGGAGGGAGGGTTATTGGAGCGGCGCGACATGATATGATATGGCATGGCATGGCATGGCGAGGCGAGACGAGACGAGACGAGGCCAAGAGGGCGGATAAAAAAATAAAAAGTAAAATTCAGGTTGGTAGTCAGGCACGGCGGTGATGGAGGACGGATGACGGATGAGGTGACGAAGGCGTGAGTGGGAGCGGTGCGCGCGTGGGCGGAGCGCGTCGCGACGCGGAGGCGGAAGGGAGGCGGGGCGAGGGAGGGAGGCAGTCCGTTTTCGTTTTCGTTTGTGGGAGGGACGGACGGACAGACGGATAGAGGGGACGAGGGGCTGTCGCGGCGATGGCATGTATGTACGTGACGGCGACGAAGGCGACACAGGACGCGCATAGAGAGGACACGGATGGACATTCACGTCGACCGACACGACACGCGCCCGCGCCATGTCGACGACGACGACGACGACGACGATGACGCCCAGCCCGCTCGCTCGTGCCACGGCCCCTGCGTTGAAGCCAGCGGGAGCGGGACCTGGTGCGGAGCGTCCGGTCGTCCGACGAACCGAGCCGTCCGGACGGTCGTGCGCATAGGTGGGCTGGCCGTCGTCGCTCACCGGCGCGCTCGCGGGGGCTCTTTGGTCGTATGCTGGACTGGAGGGATACGGAATGCGTGCATGCGGTGCGATCCTCGACTCCATTTCGGGCTCGGATTTTATTTTGTTCTATTCGTCGTCGTCGGTCGTCTTCGTTCGTCGTCGTCGTCGACCTCGTCGGCGTCGTCGGCGTCGTCGGCGTCGTCGGCGTCGTCGGCCTCGTCGTCTTCCTTCATGCCCGCTCGCAGGTTCCGGCTCGTCGGCTCGTCGGCTCGACGGCGCGTCTGTGTGTGTCGTCGAGGCGCGTCCCGGCCGGGCGGCGAGGAGGGGCAGGAACTAGCCAGCCAAAGCAGCCAGCCAGCGGGCAGGCCCAAAGTCAGGCCAGGCCAAGCCAGTCAGAACCGAAGCTGAGGGAAGCAGAGTCACGCGAGTCCAGACCGCGACCGAGACCGGGCGGGCCGGGCGGGGAGAGAAGAAAGAGGGAGGCGAGGCGGGCGGGGCATGGACGGACGGACGAGGAAGGCGAGGCGAGGAGGCGATGGTCGGATGATGACGACGGCGTTCAACGACGACGACAACGACAACGACAACGACACCCATCTATCCACCTTCCTCCTCTTTCTCTTCCTCTTGCCTCCCTTCCACCACCACCCCACCGCACCCACCAATTCCCCCACGCTCCTTTCTTCCTCCACACGCAGATTTCGCGTCGTAGATCATCCGTCCGCCCTAAGAGACTCACGATCAGGACTAGCGCCCGGTCCCCGTCCCATCACCCACTACACTACTCCCCCCCACCACATGATTCTCCCCGTTCCCCTTCCCTCTCTCTTTTTCTAAGACGCTCCCTCTTCGAGCGCCCCTCGGATACCCCACACCCACACCCTCTTTACAGCGCACAACACGCGTAGGCGACAAGACAAGCACGGGACGAGCGCGATACACCCTGCGCAACGCATACACGCATTCGCATTTGCATACACAAGCAGTCCAGCCCACGCCTGAGGCATAGAACAAAGAAAAAAAATGGTCAGGCCGCCACCCCCGCTCTACGGCAACATCCACGCCACGACGAGCACAGATGCCTTCATGAACGACGTGCCCCCGACGCCGCATACTCCTCAGACGCCGCGCACGCCTAACCTGCCCCTCTCCCCCGGCCGGTGGGAGACCACGCCGCTCTCCTCGCCCTATCGCGACGATCCCTCCAACGCCAGCCAGTACTCCCTCCTCGCCGCAAAGGAGGGATGGCCCCCCTCGCCCACCGTCCCCAGCACCCCCGGCACGCCGTCCACCTTTCCAAGGGGTAGCAGAGGCAGCTACGGCGGCACGCCCCTCGTCGCCTTCCAGGTCTACGACGCACCCGCCAAAGGAGGGAAGAAGACCCTCTTCGGCAAGCCCCTCTGGGCCGTCCTCGGCTTGATCTTGGGCGGCATCGTCATCGTCGCCGTCGCCGTGGGCGTCGGCGTCTCCCTCGCCGTCTCCAACTCCCGTCATTATGCCACCTCGGCCGCTACCCAGACCAGCGGAGGCGCCGTCGGCCCGAACGCGAACAAGACGGGAGACGCGCTCAAGACGCTCCCTCGGTGGGACTGGACGTCGACGGACCAAAAGGTCATCGGCGTCGGCCTAGGCAGCTGGCTCGTCGTCGAGAGGTGGCTCAACGAGGACTGGTTCGTCCAGCAAGCCGGTCCCGACGCCTGGGACGAGTGGTCCTTTTCTCAGATCCTCGGCCAGGACAAGGCGAAACAGGTCCTGGCGGAGCACTGGGATACCTGGTGCGTTTCGCCATCGTTCATCGACATGGGTCGAATTTCCGTCTTCCGTCGGCCGAGTTCGATCGATTTTTCCCCGTTCCTCCATGGACCGTATCCGCTCACCGACCCTCCTTCACACAGGGTCACCGAGGACATGTTCGATACCTTCAAGCAATACGGCATCAACACCGTCCGTATCCCCACCGGCTTTTGGGCGTGGATCCCGACCGCCCCGGGCGAACCCTACGTCGCCCAAGCCGGCCAACTGGATCGTGTCGAGAGGGCCCTGAGGTTAGCGCTTTTTTCTCATCGCTAATAAACGAGGCATCCGCCCTGAGCTCATCTCGCATTCCTTCCATCCATCAGCTGGGCTCACGACCGCGGCATGTACGTGCTCATCGACCTGCACGGTATGCCCGGAAACCAAGACGGCGATCAACTCACCGGTCACAATACCAGCCAGGTACGTCGTAGGGTGAAGCGGACGACCAGGTTGTCCCATCCTCTCATCTCATCTCCTCTTCCCCTTGACGCGTGCGTGCCCCCTCTCCGCAGATCGAGTTCTTCACGCCGGAGAACCAGGTGCGAGCGGATGCGATGCTGCGCGCGGCAATCGACTGGGTCGAGAAATCGCCGTACAGGAGCGCCATCAGCGGCCTCGCCATCTGTAACGAGCCTCGTCCGTGAGTGGGCGGGACGGCGAATCCCCGCACCCGGTACCAAAGCTCTGACCTGCTTTCGTCCCTCCCGACGACAGCACTTCCAATATTAACTTTGCTGTCCTCCGCGCCTACTACGACCGCGCTTGGGCAGCAATCACGAACATGAGCGACCCCGTTCGTGAGTTCAGTCTTCCCGTCGTCCTACAACGCGTTTTTTGTCTTGTGCTCACATAGATCGTACCTTTCCTTTCCTTTCCTTTCCTTTTCGCCATCGTCGACCGACCGACGCTGACCTGCGATAGCCATGCTTTTCCACCACGGCTACCCGCACGACGGCGCGCCACAGGCGGATCGTTTGGCATACTGGCTTGACTGGGTGCAGGGCAAGGATCCACATCTGCTCGTGATGGAGGACCACCCGTACCCGGGCATGTTCCCGCCCCAAACCGACATGGGAAGCATCACGGGACAAGTGTGCTCCAACTCGCAGCACTATGAGGGATACCCCATCCCCATCGCTATCACCGAGTGGTCCGTCGCCAGCGGCATCGCGTACAATTTGGGTTGGGACGCACAGTTTTACGCTCAGCAGCTCCAGTCGTACTCGTGGTCTGGCGGTGAGTATGGTCGAGCTAGTGTCGCCACCGACCGGCATGGCGTACGTACGTACCGACGAGGTCGTCATTACTTAACTCCTGCCTTGTTCGCCTTCCATGGGTCACGTTCTGTTCAGGTTCCACGTTCTGGAGCCACAAGAGCACCAACTCATCCAACCCTGTTCTCGCCGCCGCGCCGTATATCATGTTCGGCTACTCCTTCCTTGACCTCGTCGCCGCCGGTGTCATCCCCAAGGCCACCTCGCTCACCGTCGGAAAGTCAGGCTACCAAAGCTACATGAATGCCCTGCCCGCCCAGAATGCGTGCGGCCCGAACCCGGGCGAGGGCTGGGCCAACATTACCACCTCGCCGACCACCACCACCGTCGGCGCCGTCCAGTCCGCCGCAGCCGCCCCCCTCTCCGTATGGCCGAGCCTGTCGACCACCCCGTGGGCGCCCGGGACGAAATCGGGCGTCACCTGGCCCCGCAGGACGGCCGGGGCCGGGGTCGGTCCGCGGCGGAAGAAGCACCATTGAAACGCCTGCCCGCTCAGGTGTGACTTTGCGTCGCGCCCTCCGGCGCTTGACTGGGCTGGCTGGCTCGATGCGCCTCCAGCTCGGTTCGCTCTCGAGATTATTCTTCTTCTTCTTTTTTTTGCGGTGCCTTGTTTTCCTCCCCTCTCCTCTCTAACTCTTCTCTCATCGCGCTGGACACTCCCTGGAACACTCCCTCTCTTCTGTCTTCTCACCTCACCTCTCGCTCTCGCTCTTCGCTCTCCTCTCCTCGTCACACCTTGTCGCTTTCGCATTCACTCATGCGCGCCTCCCTCCTGTCTCGACGCCGTGCCGTGCCGTGTAACTAAAGTAGGATTGGGGGGGGGTTTGGAGCGGAGCCGGATCTGTCCTTTCACTACCTCTCTGTTTGTTTTTACTCTCCGCCTCCCCTCATCCCGTGTACTTTTTTTTTTTTTTTCTTGATCGTTTCTCGACCGAGTTACAAGTAGGAACACTCCGGTACAAGTACTATCGCCGCTCCTCCCACCGCACCGCCGCCACGTGCCAAAAAAGCGAATTCAAGCAAACACGTTCCTGTCCGCAAGCTCATCCTCAGGCAACCGAACAGCCTCCATCTTCCTCTTCCTCTCCTCTTCCGCCGCCTTGCGCTCGCCAAACTTGGTACCCTTGGCCAGGCGTTGTTGGTGTCGGATGGCGTTGGGGGAGACGTATTCTGTAAGGGGTGTCCAGATCAAGTCAGTCACGCTTCCGGGGGCCGTAAAGAGAAAGAGAGAAAGAAAGAAAGAAAGAAGAAAAAAAGAAAAAGAAAAAGAAAAAGCAAAAAAGCTCACCAGAATTTTCAAACACGACAGCGCCATTGAAAGACCCTTCAAAGATCTTGATGGGCGTCAAGACGAGACGCGGCCCAATCTCTGTTAGCGTTGTCTTTGGCGTTGGCTTGTCCCTGCCTTTTTTCTTTCCCTTGCCCTTCTCCTTGGTCTTGCCCTCGCCGTCCTCGTCTTCGCCATCGACATCGGTAAAGCCGGCATGAGTATCTTTCTCAATGATTTGAAAGTTGCGGAACCATATCTTGTTGTCCACCCAGGAGAAACTGAGGACGTGGTCGACGAACGGCTTGGATCGTCGAGCGCTTTTGGGCACGCCGAAGATCTGTGGACGGAGGTGGCGGTGGAGGAGAAGAAGAGCAAGTCAATAAAAACCAAACAAGCACGACACGGGCCGGCCGGCAAAAATCAAAGAACCACGACATGGAAAGGGAGAGGGAGGACCAAAGCTCGCAGCGCCCTTTATCAGACCCGCTCATCCATCGACACTCACATGCGACAGGAGCTCCTTCATCAATCGCAGATGCGGCTGGCCATCAAACGTCTTGTCAAAACTCAACAACGGCCGACTGCCCTTGAGACAGTTGCCCGTCATCTTCAGCTCGTCCATGGTGTGAATGTTCTGAACGTGCATCTTGACGCTCGGTCCGTTTGGCGTTTTGGACATCCACATGTAGAGGTCCTGGTGCCGGCGCGCCTCAAAGTAGAGCGTGTTGTTGCAGTTGTACAGCTCGGCCAGCTCGTTGAGCATCAGTAGGTTCGACTTGGAGTCCAGCTTGGAATCTGGCGCCGCGGGGCGAGGTAGACATGTCAGACGGCCAGCTCTCGTTTCGTTGACGTGACGACCGATGTCCGCATGCTCACCTTTCTTGGCGTGAGGCATCAGCGCCTCGAGATCGTTCATCAAGTGTCTCATACGAAAGGTGATCCCCCTCGAAGACAAGAGTAGCACCCTCTGCTTGTTCTTTTTTAACGGCGCCGTCCCGCCGCCCACCACCACATCCTCCAGATCCCCCTCCGCCTTGCGCTTCCCCTTCTCCTTTGCCTTGAGTTTGGCCTCGTTCTTCTTTTGAGCTGCGAGCACGGTGGCCATGACGGGTTGATATGAATGCTTCGTCGTCTCCCTCCGCCCATCCGTGTCGCATCGCGAAGACGACCCAAAAGCTGCGGCAAGTGCGGGGTTCCCACGGTCAGCGAGCGCACTGGCCGCGATCGCCCATCTTGACCTTGACCTGCCAGTCCCAAGTCGAAGGCGGCGGCCCACTCCCCACCCGAAGCTCCCCTAGGCATCGCACCGCTTCGCTCGCTCGAGCGGCCAATGCATCCTCTCCATCACCTCAATTTTTTGCAGGTGCTTCGCTCAACCCGAGTGCAGACGCGGCACTGATGCGTGCCATGGCTTCGCCCAACGGCCGCCAGTCCTCGTCTCCCAACGGCGGCCCCCACCCTTACCGACTCGAAAACGAAGACGAAGCCGGGCCCACGAGCCGAGGGGAAGATGATCTGGTTGGAAAGAAGGTGGCCAGCGGGGCCGGCGATGGTGGTCTGAGCAATGATCTGGCAGACCCAGGAAGCGCGCGCGACGAGGATGAAGATGAGCAGTTCGTCTACCCCGGCGACGACGCGGCCGAAGTGGAAGAGGAAGAGGAGGCGTTCACCTACAAGACGAGGGTGGATGAGGTCTTACCGGATGAGGAGGGGGAGGCCAGTAGCGAGGTTGCTCGTCGAATGGCTGCGGACGAGGACAGTGACGAGGAGGTTCGGTACCGTCGTCAAGTCGGCGAAGAAGAACGGGACGACGAGTCCGTGTCTTCTCGCACCGTGGATGACAGGCCGGGCATGGGAGTAGTGAGTGTACGGCGGAACGTCTGCTTCACAACGGTCCTGTCTCTGATCACGACATTGGCTTCACTTGGCTCTTTACCCGCAGGCTCCCTCCTCCATCTCGTCAGCCAACGGAGGGCAGTCCAGACCGCAATCCTACATCTCCCTCGACGAATCGTCCGCCTTTGGTGGCGATACTTCTCAGTACTCTCCTCTGCCCCCCCTGCGCCCCGCCATGCACCCTTCCGTGTCTCGTCTGCGCTCTGCCTTTTCTCGCAATTCGTCGGCCGTGTCCGTGATATCCTCCAACCCCAGAAGCGCCTCGTTCAGCTCCTTTGCTTCGTTGCGCGGCCCCTCCGCACCGCAGAACATGCGCATGCCGTCCACGCCGTCGATGTCTTCCCTAAAGACTTCCGCATCTATTCTTCCGCTATTCCCATACGCCTCCTCGGACGAGAAAGGCAAATCCCCGGAAACACCCGCCAGCCCAATGACCCCAACGTCGACGTATGACGCGCAGCTCCGACGGGATCCATTCCAGTTCTCCCCGCTTCGGAGCTTGTCTGCTCAGATTTACCCGGTGTCCAAAGCCGCCAAGCTCACGGCGTTGAACGCTTATGGTACTCCCACCGTCATGGCAGTTAGTGGCGTTATTGCCGTCGGTACGAGCAGGGGCTGGGTGATGGTCTTCGAGTACAATCAAGACCTACGATGCATATGCGGCACAGATAGTCTAGGTGAGCCTTGCTTGAGTCTGGGTCGTGTCACCCCTTTCGTCCTCCAAGCGCTAAACTTTTACTTACTCTTATTCGCCAGCGAAAGAAAGCGGCGCTGTGACGGCGCTGGCCATCAGCCACGACCACACCTTTGTCGGTGTCGGTCACGAAAGGGGACACGTCCGCTTGTATGAGTTGCAGAAACCCAACGTCCCAGCTCGTTCCGTCGCGCCCGTCACCCGGGCCGAAGTGGCCTCTGGTCGACGCGAGGGTCATCTCGCAGGCTCCAAGATCTTGCACATTGCCTTTGTTGCCGCTCGTCACACCGCCATCGTTACCGCAGACGAATACGGCTTGAGTTTCTATCACGCGCTCGGCAAAGTCCTCATGGTCTCCGCCAACGACACCCTGCGCATCCTTGGACGCTATCCGGATCCGCTTCCGTCACGACCTATCCCAGACGGCCATCGCAGGCCACCACGTAAACCTTCGACTATCTTTGCCATGGCACCCTTGCCGTTGGGGCTTGTTCCGCACATGGCCGAGCGGTATCAGTTCATCGCACTCCTGACGCCAGCCAAGCTCGTCATTGTAGGCCTCAAGCCCGCGCCTCGGACATGGTTTCGCCGCATGGCTCCCAGAGGCGTCCGAGGAGGCGGTATCGGCAAGGCGTCGGGCCTGCAAACGGAGACTGGTGCGGCGAACGGTGCTCCGGGCGAGATGGCTAGGGACGAGGCGATCGACGGCTTTCGCGAGGCTTTCTTACGGAGCGACTCATTAGACGCTGAACCTGCGGACGACGAGTTGGCAGGAACCCTCGCCTGGTACCCGAGCCGCGAGCTCAAAGGAAACGACGCGTCGACTCTGACCTCGGACAAGACCTCGGAAGGCGCCACTTTTTCATCCCTTGGTCCTGTCCTCGCCTATTCGTTCGGCCGTCGTATTTTCATCTTACACTTCGCTGTCGTCAAGGTGCAGAAGCGGCAGGCGGGCGCGACGCCCCCAAACGGTTCGGAAACCCCGCGGCGCTCTGAACCTGAGGCGCAACGGGTTGATATACGGGAAGGGCAATCGTTCCAAGAGGAGGACACAGTTGTGGCTATGCAGTGGTTGTCTCAACATGTGTGTCCACGTCCGCGTATGAGTCCAAACGCAGCGGCCGGTCCGAAGCTCACGATTGTTCTCTTGATACTATGCACAGCTGCTCCTCGTCATGACGCGCCAATCCCTCTCCCTTTACGACCTTCGCAAGGGCTCTCGCTCCGAGAAGCAAGGCCTGGATTTCTGGACACATGACGTACTTGCCCACGACTGGTATCGCAGGGCTCTGCGCGGCCGTGGTAGCGGAACAGACGAGGATGATCAAGCTCGAGTGGCCGAATCAAGGGCTCATAGTTTTCGTTGTTACAAGGGAAAGGTTTTCCTTCTGGTGAGTCGCTATAGCCGGTATTCTCGGGCACACATGTACCGTAAACTGACACACAATCAATAACCTCGTCTCGAAGACGCGGACAGGCGTCCTCGTCGGTACGCTGGTCTCGTGGGCGGATCGCATCCTGGCTTGCGTTCGAAAGGGCGATTTCTTGCAAGCCATCGACTTGGCGACATCCTTCTACACTGGCGAGGCAGACGGTTCAACCGTTGGCCTCCCGGACGATCGCGACAGAGTGCAGGCCATTGTGGGCGAGAAACTGCGAAGCCTCATGACTGCATCTGTCCAGTACGCGTTTGCGGAAGAGCGCATGACGGACGGCACGCACGACTCACCGGATGGCCGAGGCGTGGACCGAACGCCGCTGTTCGAGGGCCTAGTTGCAACGGTGGCTCGCGCTTGCCTGGCTCTCAACCACTGGGACTTTCTCTTTGAGGACCTTTATGAGCGATACCGGGAGAACGGCATCCAGGGTATCTTCGTTTCTCAGCTGGAACCCTTCGTCATGAACGGCTTCGTTCGCCAAGTACCGCCCAACATCGTACAGCAGCTCATCCAGTATCACGCCACGCGAGAGCAGTACGACCGAGCGGAAACTATCATCTGGCATGTGGACCCTCTTTGCCTCGACCTTGATCAGGCACTAAGTCTCTGCCAGACACACCGGCTCTACGATGCTCTCATTTACGTCTATACTCGCGCCATACGCGACTTCGTGTCCCCTGTCGTCGAGCTCCTCGGGCTGATCCGGCAGGTTCAACGGAGTCGAAGACAACGTCCGCGACGAGTGGGCGATGCCAATGGCGACGCCAGCATGGACACTTCCATCGAGGCGATGGAGGCGGCCGCGAGAAACGCGTACAAGCTGTTTCGCTACCTTTCCGATGTCCTCACTGGACTCGAGTACCCCAGCCAGGAACCATTGTCAGAGGAGGAAGCGCTTACGGCCAAGTCGACCATCTACTCGTTTTTCTTCTCCGGACACACAGTCCGTTGGCCACCAGGCGCCAGTGGGCGGGATGTTCCGGCGTCAGAGGAAGATGGGGAGCCCGAGTCCACTTACCCTTACCTTCGACTCGTGGTGCGCTTCGATGCCGAAGCGTTCCTGGACGCTCTGGACAGCGCCTTCGAGGACTCTTTCCTCAACGACGATGCCGCTAACAAGCATGTCAACCGGCAACTCATTGTCAATATCCTCCTCGACATCATGGACTCGTCAGGGTTCACGCCATCGGACATCACCTTTCTTCAAATTTTCGTCGCACGCAACCTGCCTAAATACCCCCAGTTCGTCCTTCTTAAACCTTCAATATTGCATCGTCTCCTCGTCGGTCTGACAGTCAGTCCGGACCAAAGCACACGGGACGATCGCCAGCTGGCGGTGGAATACCTGCTTTCCGTCTACACACCCCATGATGGGGACCGCATACTGGAGCTGTTCGAGAGGGCTGGCTTCTTCCGCATTCTTCGATCGGCATACCGATCTGAAAAGGCGTGGGGGAGCCTCCTCTCGACGTACCTGCGCGATCCGGACGTCGGCAACGACATTTTCATTCACGCCGCCGACGTCCTTGCGATGAGCTCTCGAGATAGCAAGCAGGTTGACCGAGAAGCTTCCCTGACCGTTATGGATGCGGTCCCGCAATTGATCGACGCCGGCGTTCGACAGACGGCCATCCTGGTCGATCGCTTCCTCCCCGAACTGCATGATGACGTCGTGAGCCGTCTCGCCGATTCCGAGCACAAGCAGTTCGCTTATCTGCGTTGCTTCTTGGAGCCGGAGGCGAGCTTGGACGAGGCGGAGGAGCAGGCAGGGGATGAGCCGCTTCTGGGAAACTCTGGTCTGCAGCAAGCAGCCGATCATCTCAACACTGCCGCTCGCAGCCTCTACATCACGCTGCTCAGCAGACATGACCCGCGCGGCGTTTTGCGTAACCTCGATGCGCAGCCACGAGACTTCTTCGACCTCGAGCATGTCGTCTCGACATGTCGAGATGGAGAGGTGTTCGACGCCATGCTGTGGGCTATTGATCGGCAGGGGGAGCCGATGGCTGCTTTCGATGCTCTCGATGAGGTTGTCTCAAGTCTTACGCAACTCCTCACGAAAGCGCTTTATAATGAGGAGGCTACGGCCGTCGCGGAAGCCCGAGCACGGCAGCAACGGCTTCTGGAGCAGCTACAGAGTGTGGCGAGCATGGGCGCACGGCTATGCGTCGAGCACTCGAAGCTCGTTCCGCAGCCCTCTGATTTCCACAGCGGTGAACTTTGGTTCCGCCTACTCCACAGCCTCGTTCACCTCGTGCAAGCTGTCGCTCAGACCTGCCAGCCGTTGGCCGGGCCCGATTGGGTGGTCATGAGCAATGAGGAGAAAGTTCGAGCACAGCAAGCGGCAGAGGTCCTCGAACAGTGCCGCGGCTTCATGCAACAGTCACTCTCTTCCCTAGTAAGCACCACTTCAACGTCTTCAATATCGTTTCCCCTACTCTTCAAGCGACTCGTCGAGGCTGGCAGCTCGATCCACCAGGACGATTCGTACTCATTCTCCGACGACGCGCCGCGGGGTGGCTTCTACGCCGAGTTCCGATCGATTCTATCTGGGATGTTGGACACGTACCGTCACGAGGAGAACCTTTTGCGAATCACCAACCGCCTTTTCGATCGGGACCTCTTCAACCACGTCGAGGAGCTACACGTTCAGAGGCTGCGCGGTTGGAGGATGAAAGGCTCCAGGGGGGCGCCACCGGCGTGCGCAAAATGCGGAGAAGTGATTGGCGAACCGGTTTCTGGAGGACGAAAGGCCGCTCGGGGTTGGCAGAGATTGGAACCATTGACGCCGCGAACCCCACACACGCCTCGGACACCTCGGACACCCAACGGGCATCCGCCCGTCTCACCTGGCTTCGTCGACAAGGGCAAAGCTGTCGATCGCACCGGCACCTCGCAGACGTATTACGACGAGCAGGAGGGTTTCCGGTGGGATCGCCGACCGTCGCATCACGAGGAAGAGGAAGAGGGAGAGGACGATCTGGAAGATCATGCGGTAGTCATACTCATGAATGGGGTTGTCTATCATCGTCGCTGCGTCCCAGCGGATCTGGCCATGCGGATAGATGAGCAGCGGCAGTGACGCCAGATCAGACAGCAGGACAGATCATCCCTATGCTTTCGACCGTCTACTGCCAGACGCCAGAAGACGTTTTCCTTCCTCTTTCTCGCTCTTGCTTTCCTCGATCTTTCTGCTTCTCCTATTCGCTCAGAGCATCGCTTCACATACCCCTATCCCACGTATACTAGGTATTCCGAACCTCGCTCCACGCTTTGCTTGCGCCATGCGCGCGCGTTATTCGTATCCCGTATCTATCACTTCACTTCAGAGACCTCTCTCACTCTGACTAAAGTCTCTCGAGACTCGGGCGGAGTGAAGAAAGGGAGGGGAGGAGAGAGGAAGCCGGCCGGTGCATCGGATCGTGTCTTCGCGTGCCTAGCACTATTAACATAACGACGTCCTATTAACATAACGACGTCTGCAAAACTTGATTACGTAAAAATATATCTTGAGTTGTCGAATATTCGTCTTGCCTGTCCGAATGGTTTTCCTGCAACCCTTCAGACAATACATTGCTAATAAAGCATTTAGGTAATCTTGCCACCTAGACCATACCCTGTCAAAAAAAGAGAAGATCTCGAGACTGACCATGCCATATCTCGCCTTCTGAATGGTGCAAAGTTCTGGTTAGCATACTCGTAAACCTTTCTAAGGTCGCCGTAATTCTGTTGACTTTGAGATGGTACTGTAACGACTTAAGAGGCTCAGTGTATTCCAATTTCCAAGGGGACAACCCGGGCGGACGGTGATGACCCCTCTGCCACGCCAGACCTAACCTACACGTCACTAGGGGCACATGAACCTGCACGTGACCCCCTGCGCGTGAGGGAGTGCCGCTACAGGTACATCTTGAAGAGAGACATTCGTACGTCTTGCGACGGATCCCCGTCAAGCAATGTGAATCTTGCTTGTCGCGGTCCTGTATAACTTTGCCGCGGTAAGGGTTAGGGTAGTCAGCCCGCTTCCGCTTGATCCGTGTTTTCTTTCTTGCTCGGGAGTCAGTCTCCTACGTCCATCCGCCAGCGACACTGGGGCGGCAGCCGTATCGGCCGCGTCTCACCGAAGAGCTTTCTTCGTGTCTACGTGTCAACGATGGCGAAATCCGCAAGAATCCCGAAATTGACCATATCCGGCACTCCAATACCCTTCCCGTCGCCCTGAGGCGCACGGTACCCATCCTCTGGATCAATCCACATGAAGCGAGAGGGCTGAGTAGGCGCGTCGATCGTGAGAAGCTTTTTGATCCACAAGAATCGCATCGGCCGCACCGCCGCTTGTGTGCTCCCCAGCTCGACTCTATCAAGTCGCCGAACCGCCAACTCCGACCGGGATGTTCTTCGGCTAGCTTCGCCAAAGGTTGCTTGGGTAAAGGGAGGAAGGCGCCCCTCGAAAATGGACGAGGCAGGCTTGAAGATCGCTTGGCCGGCGACGGCGACGACGACGACGACGACGACGCGGAGAGGGCGTGGTTCGAGGAGCAAGCCGCCGCGGGGACGTTGCCGGAGGGGATCGACGTCGCGCTTTGGACGGCTTGCGTGGAGGCAGAGGAGAGGCATCGGAAGGAGATGAGGGCTTGGATACCGAGGGACTGGAACAGCCGGCGACGGTGGGATGTTTTGCTCGTCGACGAACACGTCCCTGACGATATTCGAAAGATACATCATATCGTTCGACCTTATCCTCTTGGGTTCGTACTGGCGTGGTTGTAAAGGATTTGTAATTCAATGAGACCGAACAGGCACGTCGACAAAGTAGGGCAAATTACTCACAAATTCCATCACGGGAAACTTCGCTTGCCCTAGTCCGTGCAGGTCAGTCGCTCTCCCCATCGCCCACATACTTTAGGCGGTCGCTTTGAGCGCGCCGTTCTTCACGGCCAAGTCTGTTTCTGGGGCTGCCTCTCTCGCCTTTCGAGCCATCTCTACCTCGAAATAGTTGGAGAATCGTGTGCAGAGAGTGGGCGGTATCGCAAACGAGATGGTGTCCCAAAACACAAAAAGGAAAGTATCAACGGCGCAAGACATGGACCCACTACGAGGGCCTCCCTCATCCTTCCGCGCCCCCCACGGGAGCCCCAACTTGACCTTGGCCTTTTTGGAGCCTTTCACCCGCGTACGGGGTAGGTACCATGCCGCGCCCTCGACCTTGATCATAATCTCAACTGGGGCGAACGGCGCCTGGGGACCTTGGGAGTACAAGTCCTTGCCCTCATGCCGCCGCGGTTACATCGGCTCTGGAGGCTGGTTTCCCCTTGCCGTGCTTTTTGTTCGCGCCTTTCTTCGTTGGGGCCTTCCGACGAGGGGGGACAGCGACGAGTTCGATAGGTGTCTGCGAACCGGACACGTACTCCTCGTGTTCCACTTGTAATGCCCCTCGATGTTCGCGTCCGAGAAGCGGTATTGAAGAGCCCCAGTCATGACAGGATGGATGGTCTAGTGGGCAAGATTACCTAAAAGCTTTATCAATGCATTGTCTGCAGGGTTGCAGGAAAACCATTCGGACAGTCAAGACGAATGTTCGACACCTTGAGATTAATGTTTGGGTAAGCAAGATGAATGTTCGGCAAATGGATGTTTGACACCTTAAGATTAATGTTTAAGCAAGCAAAATGAATGTTCGACAACTCCAAATTGATGTTTAGGTAAGCAAGGTTAATGTCTGGGTAAGAATGTTTCACAGACATCGTTTTGTTAATAGTAGGGCATGCCTACACGCCGATCAGAAAGGAAAGGTGTCGGGGAACCTCCCGGCGGGGTCTTCCTGATTTGATTTGGCATCGGGGACAGACGCTCTCGAAGATATTCTTGTGGAACGCTCACGAGCGAACGCTCTGCGAGGGGACGGGATCGCGCTTCTTCAAGTCGAGTCGGAGAGGAGAGGATGGAACGTGGGGTCGGGGCCACAAGAGACGGAAGGAGGTGTCGTCGGGCACATGGCGCCACCACGCATGTTCACTTTCGCTTCGCTTCGCTTTCGTGGCTGTGGCCATGACCGCATGAGGGGGAAAGGAGAAAAAAAGGACCATCATACTGGAAAAAAAGGGCTCCCGTAGATAAACAAACGTAAAACGAACGGAAACGCGGGACGCGAAAAAAGGTACATCGACACGACAACGTATCAACACAGCGTTAGTACACATCAACCTATCGTCGGGGATAGGCGTTACAGAGCGGAGCGGTCGGCCGATCCGTCGTTGACAAACAAGATAAAAGGGAAAAAGGGGGGAAAGGAAAAAAGAAAAGAGAAGGGTATGGGGCGGGAGACAAGGGGGCGAGTCATAGTTCTTGGGTATGGGGTATATGCGGTCGGCGTCGGCGCGGTGGCGAGGGGAGGGCGCGCAACTGTTCCGATTCAGGGTTGTTGAGAAGAGACGGGAGAAAGGCGCACGAACGGACGGGGAAGTATGGATGGAGGGCCGAGGCAAGGTAAGCCAAGCCAAGTTAAGTTGAGCGGAGTCGGGAGCCACCGAGAGACGACGAGAGGGAACGGTCTGACGAGCGAGGGCCGTTCGAACCGAGCGAGACTGGCCTACCACGCCGGGGGTCTCTGCTTATCGGGGTTATCGCATTCCGCAAGCGGCGGTGTGACGACGTGAGCGGGTTGGTCGCCGAG
This sequence comes from Peribolospora baueri, assembly GCA_029717555.1. Classification (NCBI taxonomy): domain Eukaryota; kingdom Fungi; phylum Basidiomycota; class Peribolosporomycetes; order Peribolosporales; family Peribolosporaceae; genus Peribolospora; species Peribolospora baueri. Next base: position 145,524 of record JAMDHS010000012.1, read on the forward strand.
TCACACGTCTTCGCGCTCAGTACTTGGGGCGGCGGCCCCAAGGGCGGTAGGAGTCTGCGTGGATGGAAGGAGAGACAGAAGAAGGAAAGAAGAGGAAGACGAAGGCGAGAGAGGAGAAGGATGAGCACGCGGACGATATCAAAGGGAAGAAAGGACACGACCGGACGACGGTTGGATGCACTCACAACCGCTGTAATAATCGCCGCGTTTCTTGCTTCTCGTGTGGCCAAAGCACACGGTGACTGAGGCGAGAAGGAGAGCGACGAGCGCCGCTAGGACCATCCAGATGGCCGGACCCAGCGTGGCGGTGGCATCGGTGACGTCGTCGTTGATCTTGTGGCCTGTATGGAGAGGTTGGCGGGAAGTGTTAGAGGAAAAAAAACGAGGATCGACGCCTCCTCCCCCACGGGGAGGCCAGAGAAGGCGAATAAGCAGGGGCACACTCACGAAGGGTAACGAAGCATCCCAAGTCCAACGCGAGCGCGAGCGCGGTGACGAGGGCGGCAAGGAAAGAGAGTAAGGCGGCGATGAGGTCGAGGACAACCGAGTTGCTCAGGGCAAAAAGCCAGGCAACAAAGGTGAAGGCCGCTGCGATGGGGTTGATGACGAGTGACTTGGCGAGTGCCTCGGAGATGACTGCGCCCACTTGACCTTCGCCTGGGAAGATGCGACTACCAGAGGCTGGAGGCCAGGGGAGGAGATGCGAGCGGGAGATAAAAACAAGGCAAGGCGGAGGGTTGAATTTGGTGAAGTAATTAGGAGAGGGGTTAGGAGAGGGGTTGGAAGCTCACTCAAGCCATATCCGAGCTGCTTTGGGGTGCAAGACCAGGCGTCCGAACCCGATGCTTGGGAGCAGATGGACCAGATTCCCCACTGAGCGGCGCAGCAGTGGCCATGGAACAGCGAGAGAGGAGGGAGGGAAAGGTCAGCAGGGCGCGATCCGACGATGCGTCGCTGTCTCTGTCGCTCCACGGGGAGTCAGCCGCTTCGCGTCGCATCGCATCGCGTCGCTCCCGTCGCTCACCCTGACTTGAACGTTGGAACTGGAGCTGAAACCGTTGGTGCCGAGGACGGCCTTGAGGTAGTATATGGAGTGGATATAGGGCTCAGAGATGGAGACCTGCGGGAGGAAGCGGAGGCGAGTGAGCGCGGGTAAGAAAGAGGGGTTCGGGGCTCGTCTCATCTCTCCCGTCCCTCGTTCGTCCAGGCAGAGCCAGTTGTGGCATCCGCCATCGTGGGCGATACAATGGAGAAGAGGAAGAGGAGGAAGGCGCACGCACGAGGATGAGGAGAACGAGCGCCGCGGTGAGAAAGAAAACGCCGGGGACGAAGAGGGACCTCATGGTGGATGGATGGCGAGTTGTCTGAACGATGGATTGGGTGGGCTCGTGAGTGGCGTCGGTGTCCACACAGCACGCACGGCGCTGCACAGGGAGGGTGGCAAAAGAAAGAGGTGGCGAAGGAGGAGGTGAAAGCAAAGACGAGGGTGAGCGAGGCGACGGAGTGAATCGAGTTGCGCGCTTTTTAATGTCGCACGACTCCTCGCCGACGCCGACGCGGGCGATCGTCGGCCCAGAGTGAGGCGCGTCGGTGGCGGTGGCCTCGGCCGTGGTACTCTGTAGCTCCAAGGCGCTGGAAATGCATTACGCAAACGACTCGAGCGGGTGTGCAGAGCCTGTCGCCGCTGACGGCCCTCCGTTGGCACTCCACTCCAGCTACCAAGCTCATTACTCTTGACGCACATCGCACATGATAATGGTCGCCCTGTGGCTGAGCACCGAGCAGAGCCACACCCCAACTGCGGTCGGACAGAAATCAGCAAGCACGGCGACGTCATCGTCCTCATCAAGCCGCAGCGCCGGGTCCGCATCGTCACAGTCGGGAGCCTCAGTCCTTCTTGGCGGCGACGGATGCGGTCGCATCGGAACGGAAATGAGGAACGCGTCATCATTCATGCCATGCTACTTTGGGTGGAAAACACGGGGGGAGCGTCGCCGTGCCAAGGGAGACTAATTGAAGAAAAGCTGGGATGAACGGGTTCGGGTATAGCGGCACAGGGGATGGTCTCTGTGTGTGTTTTTTTGCCCTTGTTGGAGGGTGGCTAGGGCGCGCGTGACGAAGAAACGCAAGGGGAAGAAATGTGCCAAAAACCCGCAAAGTCGTCAAGTCGTCGGAAGAGGCCGTTAGAGCGAGGAGAGGAAGAGAACCGGAATGGAAGGCCATGCCGTCGACGAGCCCGCCTCGTCACTGCAAGAGAGCATCAGACAACCCCTCCCCACGCCGCCAGACCGCCCACAACGAGCCCGAGAGCGACGAGTAGCGTTCCGTAGCTGACCGTCGGTATGCCGAGCCTGGGAAGCCCGAGCGCCCACACGGCCGTGAGGATGATGTGGAAGAGCGTCAACGCGCTCCACGCAGGCGCGATGAGCGCCAAGAGGCGCCCGAGCGGGGGCGGTGGCGCGCCGCCGGGCGGGTGCGTGGACGCGGATGCGAGGGCAGAGAGCGAAACGGGTGCGGACGAAGGGGAATAAAGGGAGGAAGGGTAGATGGACGAGCGCGGAAGAAGTAGGAGTGGAGAGGACAGGAGGGAGGAGCGGAGGTAGGTCGACGACGGGTCCACGACCGATAGGCTCGTGACCGTCGAAAGCACAGGGGAGAGGACAGACCGGGCATGCGCGTATGTCGCGGTCATGAGCAACTGGGATGGAAAGAGAGTGGGTGGCATCAGCGGCGCTTCCTTGCCCATGCCCACCCATGCATTCCTAGGCAAAACTCACTGTAAGCCCAAACCCAACCAAAGCGGCGTCCACCCTCCAAAGCGCGACCACAAAAGCGGGCACGGAAGGTAGAGGCGTGCCGTACACCTCCTCGAGGTCGTGTCTCGCCCTCATCGCGAGCAGCGCCTTCATACGCTCGTCGAGGGAGGCGCGAAGGTCGAGCAAGGACGGCGACGACAATCGTCGAAAGGAGTGCAGGCCTCGCGGAGGCGGCGCGGATGCTAGGGGCGCCAGGCGTTGCTGGCGACGCAGACGTGACCGCGCGGGCGAGACGGAAGGCGAAGACCACGACAACAACGAGGTGCACTCGCCCGCCATTCCATTTTCCTCCGCCCGCTCGGCGAAATGGCGTCCTCGACGGAGCGGACTCCTGCTCGACGCCTGCACCGCCCTTTTCCAGCGGACGTCATGTCCCACTTCCTCATCGACATCTGCCTCCGCGCCATACCCGTCCGTTTCCACTCCCGCATCCTCCTCCGTCCATTCTCCTCCCATGCCCAACGGCTTGTCCGCTGCCGACCTCCGATCGCCGCAGGCTACCTCGAGAGCAACGGCCGCGTCCGGGTCCGCCATGTCCATGTCGTCCTGAAGTCGGAGCCGAGAAGCTGTGAGGGCGCCCGAGGTGGGCAGGACGTCGCGGTACAGCGCGAGCTGCTGGAAGGTTTGGATGACGCTGACGAGCGTCTCCGCCGTCGCCCCTGTCATCGTTAAAGGAAACGAGCGTCAGCCATGGTGCTCGCAAGATACTACAGAGGGAGACGGATCGACATCAAAACTCGGAACATCACTCACAACCGACACCAAACCACATGGCCCTCCTGAAGGCCTGAGTGTGAACGTTCAGAGCCGTGGACGCGTGACCGTCGGGATCCGGTCGGCGATAAGTGTTCGGCCTGATGCCGAGAAGGGCGATGGCGCTCATCCTCAGCGCCTCCAATACGACCGTGTGCAACGCGACGCTCGCCAGTGTCGTCCAACTCCCGCCACTAACGTACGCCGCCGGAACGCCTTCTGCCGTCGGAGACGTCCTTCGGCTCCCGCAAAGCCGGGGAAGCATGGAAGAAGTCCAAGCGACGACCTCGTAAACCGGCCCTCGGAGCGTGAACGAGACGAGCCACGCCGCCATCCCAACGAGAAGGTCTCTGCCGTAGATAGGGTAAGGATAACGTGGCCTCCCTGTGGGTGTCTTGTCTTCTTCTGGAGCGGGTAAAGGTGGCCATCCAAAAATTGCAAGAAGGGCGAGTCCTACGAGGACGAGGAAGGGCAGGGGAAGAGCGAGGAGGTGCATGCGGATGAGACGTGGATAAGGGATGGAGAGGAGCGAGTCGTCGCTCGAGCTACTGGCGTCAGTGCTGGATGTTGAGGTCAAGACGCTCCGCCGAGACGAGGAAGACGCGGACCTCCTTTCCGGCCCTGCACTGCTCTTTCCTGACGACCTCCGCGAGCGCGGACGAGGATACGAAGCTGTCGGAACGACGCGAGTGGGCGAGATGGATGTCGATGCAGGGATGGTGGAGAGTGGTTCAAAGCGATCCTTGCCCTTTGACGCTCTTCTGTTCGAGTGAGAAAAGAGGTGTCCCACCCCTGAAGCATCTTCCATTCGTGGCCGTCGGCGCCCTCTCCAGCCGCCGCCTTCCGAGACGTCGCTATCTGCCTCGCCCGGCTCGCCCTCCCCCGCTACGCCCGCCGTTCGATCATCAACAGTAACCTGGTCAAGGTCGGCTGCGCGCATGGCCATCGACGCTAAAGGCCCGTGTCCGCCATGCTCGTCCTCATTCGCGCCGTTTGTCTCAACGCCGAGTGCGCCGTACTGGGTGTAGGCGGGTCCAGGATCTCGTCGCCGTCGATTCGCAGTGACGGCCGCAAAGAGAGAGGCAAAAGGGGGCATTAAAACGCAAGAGAAATGAAAAGGGGGGGCCTTTTGCCACTGGAGAGGTAGACTAGGAAAAGAAGTGAGAGAACCGAAGCATGTCGAACACCGCGATAGAGGAAAGCTTGGGGATGTCGGACGCTGATATCTCATTCCAGCTGATCAGCCGCCCGCTGACTGCGGCGCCCTCGTACAGAGTACAAGTACAGGTATACTCAGCCTGGCGTATATGCTGCGCTCCGAAGGCCGTCCAAGTCCGCCGCCGACATCATCATTCAACTGCTCTGGCGTTACCTCCAACCTCCGTCTTCCTTCGTCGTCGGTTCCCGTTGGTCGTCGCATTCCACCCCCACGGAAGCGACGCATTGTCTGGGCCTGTCAAGTGTCCTTGGACGCTGGCCGTCGACAGTGGAGCTCACGTCTTGTGCTGATCGGGGCGCTCAGACTGCCTGCCAGCTTGCTCGCCCTCGTAAACCGCAAGGTTGAACCATGTCGACGTGAGTACTTAGTCTCCCTCAACACAACGAAGCAGACAGTGGTCGAGGACCCATACCAGTTGATTTCCTCTAACCTGCTCCCACATCTGTTTCGTGTCTACTCGTGCGGCTCCGTGCCCTACTTACAGCTACGAGAAAGTCGTCAAGGCGGCCACCAAGCCCAAACACGCGCCGCCCAAGGCAAAGTACATCGACCCCATCCTCGCCGCCACTTTTTCACATGATGGAAGTTTACAGGACATTTGCAAGGCGCTCTCAGCGCGCTTGCGGGAGCCGAACGTTACGGTGAGTTCACCGTATTTGCCGTCATCGGTGTCTGTGCAGGAGTGCTCTGGCTTTTCCTTTGCACCTTTCCGGCATCCTGATATCTTGCCCCGTCCTGTTCATCTGATTGACAGGTCGTCTTCAAATCGCTCATTGTTCTTCACACGATGATCCGCAACGGCTCCTGCGAGAATGTGCTTGGCTATCTGGCCTCGGAAGCGCATAGTCTTAGACTCAAGGCTGTAGTATCAGGGTCGTGGTCGGGTAGGTGTCCACCGGACAACGTCCAAGCACTGTTTTCGTCTGTCAGTCGCTCACTGTTTTCTACTCCCCCTCTCCTCCCAGGCTACGCCCCGCCAGCGAACATCTCCTTTTACGCCAAGTACCTCGACGAGCGCATCCGGGCTTTCCGCGAGCTCCGACACGACGTCATTCGCGACCGAGCGGAGTCGTCACGCTTGTCATCCCGCGTCAACGGGTACGATGGCGATGAAGGGACGAGCAACCGTCTGCGACGGCTCACCGTCGAGAAAGGCTTGGTACGGGAGGTTGCGGTCCTACAGAAAGTTTGCGATAGTCTGGTCGAGTGCAAGGTGGGGGCCCGGGTCCCGTTCAAGGCATGATTCGTCGTGTCTGGGTCGTCGTGGTGATGAGCTCACGTAGTCGACCCCTCGTCATCCTGTCATCCCGCTGCGGCGCAGTTCTTCATGGACGACATCGAAGACGACGTGACTTTGACCGCCTTCCGCATGGTGCTCAAGGACCTGCTGGCCTTGTTCACCGCCCTGAACGAAGGCGTCATTAACATCCTCGGTAAGCCGTTGCCATTGACCTGGTCACAAACGCTCCGTGCTTGCGCTGACCATTCTCTACCCAAAACTTGGTCTGGATAGAGCATTACTTTGAAATGTCTCACGTCGACGCGACGCGGGCACTCGATATCTACAAGAGGTTCTGTCGCCAGACCGAAAAGGTCGTGGGCTACTTCACTTTCGCTAAGAACATGCATACTACCATCAACGTGGCCATTCCGAACTTGAAACACGTAAGTACCCAGATTTAGTCACAGTCCATGTAGGTGGGATGCCTCGAGCTGATTGCAATGCGTGACTTTCCTCGCGCTGCAATAGGCCCCTGTGTCCCTTGGCAAAGCGCTCCAAGAGTACCTGGACGACCCGAACTTTGAGCAGAACCGATCGGAATACAAGGAGAACAAGAAGGTCTCTGACAAGGCTTCTTCGCGCGGCAGCGGCCCTAGCACGAGCGCTACGGCGGCAAGTAGCGAGAGGGCTGCAGCTGTTAAGGCCGCGAATGCTGCGTCGAAGAGGGGTGAGTCGCGCACAAAGAGCCACCTTAGGCCTTGCTAGTCACCTTGTGGTCTAATGAGCCCTTGCCGTTCGTCTCCGAGCAGTAACGATTGCCGAGCCGGAAAAGCCGGTACGAACAAATACTTCCAAGACTGCGCCGAGCTCGAACAAGGAGCTGGTCGACTTTTTCACGTCCATCGAGAGTGAACAGACGGACATGTTCAATCCTGCTGGCCAGCCGAATCTACAGCCCCAAATGACAGGCTTCACAGGCGGCGCAAACGCATTTAATCCGTTCGGGATGGGAATGGGGCCAGCGGGTCTGCAGCCCCAGATAACGGGAGTACCGTTCGGTGGCGGCGTGCAGCCTCAAATGACGGGCTTCCAGGGGCAGTCCCCGTTCGTGCAGCCTCAACAGACCGGCTTCCCAATGCAACAGCAGCACCATCCCATGCAGATGCCATTTTCTGGCGTTGTCCAGCCTCAGCCAACGGGCTTTAACCCTTTCCGTCAAAGCATGATGCCGACCGGCATGGGCATGAGCATGGGAGGGAGCTCCCCGTTCGGCGTCAGTCCTTTCAGCCCATCTACCCCCAACTCAGCTCCGCCAACTGGTTTCCAGCAACCGCAACAAACGGGCGCGACCACTGGGGCGTCCCTCTTCGGAGCCTTTGGTGGTGGCGCTTCCAACAGCCCGCAGACGTCCGGGTTGGTCACTTCTCCATTTAGCGCCGCCCCGCCGTCTATGCCTGCGCAACCCGCCATCTCCTCGTCGGCCCCAGCTTCTGCATCTGGTGCGCCCGGTGGAACCTCCACGCCCGCCCTCCAACCGCAAAAGACTGGATCTCGAAACCCGTTCAACCCGCCGCCCGGGGAGACTCCTCCGCCTCCTCCGCCGCCGACGAGTACCGGCCCGAGCTTGAACGACTTGGCGATGAACGCGTTTAGCGGTGGACAAGGGCAAGGACATGGTGCCTTTGGTGGGCAGCAGCAGACGCCATCGTCTTCGGCGCTCGCGTCTCAGAAGACAGGAATGGGGGCGAGTCTATTTGGGCAACCAACAGGGATGGGGTCGAGTCTGTTCGGCCAGCCGACTGGGGCCCCGCAGGCGTGGCCATCGTCATCAGCATCGGCGCTTGGGCCTCAGCAGACAGGTATGGGGGCGAGTCTCTTTGGGCAGCCAACTGCCTTGGGAACGGGGTTGTCGCCGGCGTCCGGGCTTCCACCTCGTCCTGCCTCTGCGGCTCAAGCGCAGCAGACACCCTCGGCCGCGCCATCGTTGACGCCTCACAAGACGGGCATCCCAAGCGCCACCAGCAACTTCTTCTTCTCTCGGCCTGTGGCTTCGCCTATGCCTGGCTCGAGCATGGCTCCTGCAACGTCGTCAGCGCTGGCAGGTCTCTCCACTCCGCCCTCTCTGGCTGCGGGCGCCGGCGCGTCTTCCCTCAATCCCTTGACTGCCCAGCCTACCGGCTTCGCCGGAAGCAGCGTACGTCCTTTCAAGCCGACGAGCGATTTCGGTGCCTCCCTCGTGACCGACCAGAGCTTGTCGTCCGGCTCAGCTCCTGCTGCCTCCGCTGCTGGACCTCAGCCGCCCTCCATGACCCTAGCGCCTCAGAAGACGGGTATGGCGAGCATAGCAAGCGAGTTCGTCTTTTCTCGGCCTGGGACATCAGCGACCACACTAAGGACGAGTCCTAACCCTTCTACATCGTCAGCTATCGCCGGTCTCTCGTCTCTCTCCATCTCCACGGCCTCTCCAGCTCCTTTTTCTGCAATCACGACCACGTCTACGCCCTTCTCTGCGCCCACATCTGCGCCCTCACTGGTAGCTGGCACTGCCTCTCCTTTGACCACCCAGCCGACAGGTTTCGCGGGCAGCGGCATACGTCCCTTCCAGCCAACGTCTAGCTTTGGAGCATCGCTCGTCGCCAGCCATGGTCTCGGAAGTCCACCGGTCACGAGCTCTGCTCCCGCATCTTCGTCCGCTCCTACGGGCGCGATGAACGCGAATGGGGGATCGTCCGCGTTTGGAACGTCCGTACTTTTCTGAGGTGGGACAATGTAACCCTGTCTAAACTCTTCATCTGCATGCGCCGTCGGACTCTGTAAGCTCGGAGGTGAAGAAGCCCGAACTGCCGGACGATCCAGGTGGGCGGCCGCAAAGGTGGAGACCTGATGGCCTTCTTTCAGTCTTTGTCTGAACTTCCTGTGCGATAATAGATTCTCGTCTTCCTCCGTCTTGGTTTTCTTTCGGTGCACATCGACCCGCTTCCGATTTGTCAGATGTCAGTTACCCTTAGGACACTTGCCTAAAATTACGTTCATATTCGTTTCGCTGCCTTTCCATGCTTCCGAAACGGTTCATTCCTTGGTGGATGAAAAAAAGACATTTGAAACGAACTAAGGTCATGGACGAAGTACTTGGCGGGACACGGCATCAGTCATACTCCATCATCATCGTCCGTCTCCTCTCTTCCATTTCCTCCTCCGTCATCTCATACCCATCATATTCATCTGCCATCATCGTCTGGCTCGCCCCTTCCTCCTTCCCGTCCGCCACTCCATCTCCATCTCCGCCATCTTCTCCCAGCTCCCACACGCCTTTCTTCCCCTCCCGCTTCTTGTCCACGGACTTTGACATATTTCGAGGTGGAGGAGGCCTGATATTAGAGTGCAAGCTGGGGACGCGGAGGTTGCGGGACAGGCCTGGCCTGCGCACGTTGGTGGGGCTGCCGTATTTGGTGGTGAGGAGGGTACCTAGAGTGCGTTTCCGCGTAGCGAGATTGGCGAGTCTGCTGGTTGGGGTGGTGGGGTCGGTTGTGGACGGGCAGACAGCGGTCTTCATTGAAGGTTTGACGGGAGAAAGGGAAGAAGGGCAGGTCGAGAGGGGAACGCTTTCCTACAGGTGCATATGCGTACGGTGAACGAAGAAGTGTGAGATAAACTTCCAAAATGATCTACGCCTCAAACATACCTTGTCCAGTTCAACTTCATGTTCCAACTCGTTTCGCTTCTTCTGAGACCTTGAAGGCTGAACGTGAACGTTCCGGTTGTCACTCTTGTCATGGAGATCTTGCTCAACCCCATCCACCTCACTTTCGCCATCCACCTCTTCGCTGCCCTTGCCTGCGCCATCGGCCTTAGCCTGATCATGAGAAACCTCTTCAGTGGGCTCTGACACCTCTTGGTCCGATCTTTGGGTGCTCTCCCGCGTTGTGGACCGACGCATCTTCGTGGCCGCCAGTCCTTTCTTGACCCTGGTCTTGGGCTTGCGTTTCGCGGGTGAAGGGTTTCCCTCCTCTTCCGCTCCACCTTCCTCCGCACCATGGACAGAGGGTCCGCCTTCAGCTTCCTCATATAAGTGACTCCTCTTAACCTTCCTTGTGGACTTCTCCACCGGTACAGAGGCGGGAGACGAGTGCGACCGCTTGGCCAATTGGCTTCTTCGTGGCACTTCCACTGATATCGGCGCCCACGGCCCAGAGGTTGGGGAATAGTGGTACGTCTTGGTGATATCGTCCTTATTGTTATGTGCAGACCTTGAGGTGGTCGCTTTTTCCTCCTCGACGGGAGGGCCTCGCTGGGCCAATCCGCCATCACGTTCGCCACCATCGTTGCCCCCGTTATCTACGAGCCAGAACTCGTCATCGTCAAAATGACTCGAGCGTGCCACCTCCTCGGAGGACCTGGCCATTTTTGTCCCGTCGAAGTGTACTTTGCTTATTGAAGACGAACTCCTAGCGATGCTGGCCAGCGGTAGTCTTTTGCCCAACTCTCCATCGACATCCCCGTCCGTCTTTGGCGAGCTGGATCTCACCGATGCTATGATGCGAGGTCCAGAAGGTGGAGATGGAGGGGAGAGGGACTCACCATCATCCGAGATAACAATCGGTACGTTCTTTGCCTTTTTCTTGGACTTCCCGGGGCAGTCTGCCTGTCGTGTTGACCGCATAGGTGACGCGAGTGACCGAGCATTTCGACCTTCTTCCACGTCTTCTTCCTCGACTTTACCCTTCTTGCCGTCTCTCCTCTGCTCCTTCGACGCCCTCCTTCTCGATTTTGCTGCCTTGCCCTTCCTCTTGGCGGAGCCTGATGCACTTTTGCGCCTTGATCGAGAAGCCACAAAATCCTCATCTTCAGGGTCCGACCACGGCGCCGGGACCGGTGTCGGGGCCGGAGACGACGAGCGGTGATCACAAGCGTTGCCAGTTGTCTTCCGACGTGATAAATGCTCGTCTGCGATGGCGAAAGGATGCGAACCGGTACGACGTCGTTTGGAAGGCGGGAAAGGCGACGTTTTGCAAGAGTCTGAGAGTTCACCAGCGCGTTCCCGAAGTCCCTCGTCAAGTTGGCTGCCGAGCCGGACGATCGGTCGGTTTCCACTCGCATTCAAGCCGCTTCCTTCAGCTTCCACGTCTTCCATGCTTTCTTCCTTGTTTGGCCATCCGGTGTCATCTCTTTGAGAAGAAGTCACAGCGCTGTCGGTTGAAGCGGGGTAGGAGGACAATTTAAGATCGGGTTTGAGACGCGAGCCAGACGAAGAAATATGGGATTCCGACGCGCACATTTCTGCACTTGTATCGCCATGTTCGGCCGGAGTGAGTGGAGTGGTTCGTTGACCGGCGGTGCTGCAAACGGTGGCGGGTTCAGTTGGTGTGCCGGTTGCTGCGACGGTGGGAACAAGCGACTGAGTGGTGGTTGTGAGAAAGAAATCTAACAAGAATTATGAAAGCATTCGAACGTAATTTGTGTTCAGCAGTAGAAGAGAAGGGTAGGAGTTGGCCGCCGGATGAGCATGAAAGTGCTCGTAGAAACCGTCAATCAGCGCATATACTCACCGTCCCCGGCTTGCTCCAACTCGGCCGCGCCTTCGTCCTCGCTGTCGAGGATGACCGCGTCTGACCGAACGGGTTTCTTGCTTTGCCTTCTTTCTTCTCTGCGCCCCTCGGACTTCTCCGTCGGACATTCAGCCGAATGCCCCATTGCCGGCGCTTGACCACCAATGCCCGCGAGCTGAGCCACCTTCATCGCCTCGGACAAGTCAAAGCTCGAAAGGCTGCTCTTATCCGACACGTGTAACCTACTACCTTCACTGTCATTGTCTCTCGCCGAGCCGACCTCCATCTGTCCTTCTACTCCTTTCAGCGAAGTTCGAGCCTCGTCCGGGCTTTCGCTCGATTCGGCGGCGAGATGAGAGTGCCCGATGGCGTGTGCGATCACGTCGTCGTCAGAGCGGGAAGATGGACGTATGAAGCTGAAAGAATAGTGAAGGGCGTTCGGCGGAGGGTCACTGCCATTTATACCGCGAGAAGAGGAAGGGTGCGTTTGCCTTTGTTCAAGTGGATTGTCCCGAGCGGGACTGTCGACGAGTGCTTGAGCGATCGTTGAAGGGGTAAGCGTGGCGCTGACGCGGTGGGTGTCATGGCCATTGCTCTCGGACAAAAGCAGCGCGTGCTCGAGCTCGGCAGCTTCGCGGCGTAGGGACATGGATATGGAAGGTAAAAGAGATGGAAGAATGTGCGTACGAGCTGGCTGCGTCGCTCAAACTGGCTGTTCATTAGCGATCGGCGGCGCGTCCTCATTTACGCGTCCAGACGCGTGACGACGTCTAATCATCTTGTCCCGAGCGTCTGTGACATTGACACCAACACGCGCCGGGAGCAGCACATTTACGAACTGCTCTATCAGGTCCTAGTCCCTCTCGTTCCCATCTCATACGAGGTACGTGATGGCCGTGGTCGTGACACTCTCGCCTGTATACGCACCTGATTTTGCGTCGTGACCGTGTAAGCAGGGCTCCACTGGGCTCTCGGTAAAATGCGCTAAATTCCGCCGTTCACCGTTCACCGTTTCCCAGGTCCACCACGTGGCGATGTTGCAATGATCGCGATTGCGTGCTCGGCCGCAGCTTTGTAGTGGAACGGAGATAACTAGGTACGCACCTCGCCCATGAAGACAGCCGGCGGATGCGAAGGGGGCGCCAGACAGACAGACAGGCGGTTTGCTTCGTCTTCGAATCGGGACGTTTCGGTGGATGCAGAGCCGATGCCGATGACCGAACTGAAAAGCCGGGAGGCGAGTTAGGCCGAGGAAAGCGGCCACGTCCCGGACAGAAGAAAAGCTGGTTCGCATTCGTTCCTTCACCCAAGAAATCTCTCGCCCCTCCTGTTCTCTCCCACTTTCCCTCGTCCATCTCCCCTCTCATCTCCATTCCGTAGACCTTGAAGACCCGCTCTCCTCTCCCTCCTTCATCTATTGTCCTCCTGTTAGACACCATGGCCAGTGAGTCCTTTCTTGTTGGGTGGGTTCGGGGTACAGAGGAGCCTGGCGTCGGTTCAGCGTGTCAAGCATCAGACGGACGTAGCGCACGGCTGTCTCGATCTCTTCCTCCTATACACTGCTAAGCCAACTTATTTTTACCTCCAATTCGCTACTCCCCACTCAACAGATGCACCTCACGGCGGAGTGCTCAAGGACCTCCTTATTCGCGATGCTCCAATCCGCGCCCAGCTCCTTGAGGAGACGGAGAGCCTTCGGGAAATCGTCTTGAGCGAGGTGCGTTTCGCTCCGTTCTCTCCATTACCCCCGCTTTGGTATCAATGGTATGGATGTCGTTGCATAAAGGCATGAATGAGAGCTATAGATGCTTTTTCCGAACTACGTCTGCTTGGCGCGGATCGAGTGGTGGACGGATAAAGATGAGCCGAGAGCAACTCCTGCAATTGGCCTGGCTGGGCCAGCCTGGAATCGTCAATCTTGAAAGGAGAGGCTGACTTCTTTCTCACTGTTTCACCACGGATTCCGCCATCATTCGTCGTCCCGCCTCCATTTCCTTTCCATGCATTTCAGCGCCAGCTCTGCGACCTGGAGCTAATCCTCAACGGTGGTTTCTCGCCCCTCGAGGGTTTCATGGGCAAGGAGGACTACGAGGGGTGAGCTCGCATCCCGTTTGCATCTCTTCCTAGAGTGGGGAACTTACGGCCTGGCACCCCGTTCCCTTCCCTCTGCTGCTCCTCCGTCCGGCTCGACACCTCCCAACAGCGTCGTCAACAACCTCCGCCTCGCCAACGGCGTGCTTTTTCCCATGCCCATCACCCTCGACGTCACCCAGGAGAAGATCTCCTCCCTGGGTCTGAAGGAGGGCTCCCGCGTGACTTTGCGTGACCCCCGTGACGAGGCGCCTTTGGCTGTGCTCACTGGTGCGTCGCGATGATCTTTTTTTGCGGATTTCAAAAGACTTTAAAGTCTATTCCAAGTGTGGACATCACGTATGGCTGCGGAGCTGCAGGCTGATCGCCCCACCCTCGTCATTCAGTGTCTTCCATCTACACCCCCGACCGCGCCGACGAAGCGCAAAAGGTGTTTGGCACCCAGGACAAGGCGCATCCTGCGGTGAACTACCTCCAGACGCAGGTCAAAGAGGTGTACATTGGTGGCAATGTGCAAGCCGTCGACAAGCCTGTGCACTATGACTATGTCGCTCTCAGGTGTGAGTAAGGCGCCTCATGGATGTATGAGAACTCCTGCATGTGAAGAGCGTCAGCTTACCTCTTATTTTCATGCATCTAGACACCCCCTCTGAGCTTCGGGCCCAGTTCAAGAAAATGGCGTGGCGACGAGTCGTCGCCTTCCAGACGAGGTGAGCGACTAAGCAGCTTGCCGCCCATAAAATGGCTCTCGTCTGGCCCACTTCTCGCAACGGATCAAACTGACAATCTTGCCCTTCTGGTCAGGAACCCGATGCACCGCGCTCACCGCGAGCTCACGGTGCGCGCCGCTCGCCAACAGCAGGCCAACGTGCTCATCCACCCGGTCGTCGGCCTGACCAAGCCCGGCGACATCGACCACCGTGAGCGCCCCACTCTCTATATTGGATTTTTTTTGCTGTGGTATTCAGGGTGTATTTCTCTGCTTTCCCCCTGCAGATACCCGAGTGCGCGTTTATCAGTCCCTCATGCCTCGCTACCCGAACGGCATGGCCCACCTCGCCCTTCTACCCCTGGCGATGCGAATGGGCGGCCCGCGCGAAGCTGTGTGGCACGCGATCATTCGCAAGAACTTTGGCGTCACTCACTTTATCGTCGGTCGTGACCACGCCGGTCCCGGCAAGGGTTCGGACGGCAAGGACTTTTACGGGCCGTACGATGCGCAGGAGCTTGTGACCAAGTACAAGGAGGAGCTGGGCATTGAGATGGTGCCGTTCCAGATGATGGTGAGAAGCACGCCCCTTTAACGTCCTGTTTTTCTTCTCGTTTTCTGATCTCTTTTGCTTCCCGTTCGCGCCGATGCAACCACGCACGCAGACCTACATCCCTTCCTCGGACGAGTACATGCCGGTGGACGAGGTTCCCAAGGGCCTTCAGACTCTTGACATCTCCGGCACCGAGCTCCGACGCCGCCTTCGCAACGGCGTGCCCATTCCGGAGTGGTTCTCGTACGACTCGGTCGTCAAGGTTCTCAGGGAGAGTTACCCGCCGAAGAACAAGCAGGGGTTCACTCGTAAGTATGGCTCGCGCTCCTCGGCCGCTTTTCGTTCTTCAGCTCCTCGCGGTAGACTGCCATTTGCTCACGACTCGTTCCTATGCGTGCTCCCAGTCTTCTTGACCGGCCTGCACAACTCGGGCAAGGATACCATCGCCCGCGCCTTGCAAGTAACGCTGAACCAGCAAGGCGGTCGGAGCGTGTCTCTGTTGCTCGGCGAGACGGTGCGATCGGAGCTGTCGTCCGAACTTGGCTTCTCGCGCGACGACCGTCACAAGAACATCCAGCGCATCGCCTTTGTGGCTGCCGAGCTCTCTCGCGCCGGTGCGGCCGTCATCGCGGCTCCCACGGCGCCTTACGAGAGCTCTCGCCAGGCCGCCCGACAGACCATCCAGTCCACCGGCGGTACGGCCGGGGGCAACTTCTTCCTCATCCACGTCTCCACACCTCTCGAGTGGTGCGAAAAGACGGACAGGAAGGGCGTGTATGCCAAGGCGAGGAGGGGCGAGATCAAGGGCTTCACCGGCATCGGTGCGTCCCAGGCCGAGGATGGCGATCCGAAGGTTTGACCTCGCGAGCTCACTCTTTCTTCTTTCTTTCTTCCCTTTTCCCTCACCCCTGTTCGCCCCTCAAGATGATACTTACGAGGAGCCGAAGGAGGCTGACTTGCGTGTGGACGTTACCAAGTCGACCGTGCCGGAGATCGTGCACCAGATCGTCTTGCTCCTCGAAGGCAACGGCCTCATCTGATGGGCGGGACGTTCGGACCACCGGCTGGGATGTATGGCTGACTGGCTGCCGCATTTCGTCGGTACACCCCGTCCTTCGCTCGTCGTCATCTTCGGCATCCATTCTTTCTCACACACGGAAAATGTTATAGTCTCGTCCCATGGAAGAGCGCAGACAGATAGTCGATCGAACGGCTCCAGCGGCTCGTCTCGCCTGCCGAGTTTGACCGCTGTGCAGGCCTATGGCGCGACATGGGGGAACTTAGCTATCTATCTGATCTGTCCGTCTCGGCGGCTTACATAGATTGCATGGCATAACGGAGTGCATTTGCCAAATCTCGATACCATCCGTCCGTCCGTCCGTCCGTCTGAATTCTTCGTTGAGCGCTCATGCCATACGTACTCGATGCCGCCCCTCCTTGACCGGAAAAAAAGAAAAGGAGAAAATCGATCGCCCCAAAGGTTTCTCGAAGCGAGCGGCGGCCTTTGCCCATCATGTCGCCGGATGCTTATCCTCGTGCCCGCAGCCTTCTTTTACGCCAGTCCCTCCGCCTCCGCCGACCGACACTGCCTTGGCCTAGGCCTCCGCCTCCGCTCCCTCCCGCCCGCACGTCGTTGGCTCTTCCTGGCAGCCCACCACGCGCTTAGGAGCCGTGCCCTTGCACCTTTTGCACCTCGCAATCCGATCCGACTCGCCGCGGCGCTTTCTTCCCCCGCCCTTCTGCCTTGTCCATCACGGATGAAAGCAGCGTAGACACTCGCTCGTCCCAATGCAATGAACACGTCTCGACTCGCCCCTCCAGAGTGGGTGCATGTTGCGCCACGAAAATCTCGGAGCCCCGTTCGAGCGGACGACGCCCTGACGTGCAGGACTGCTCAACCATTGTATCCTTCGACGACCGTCCCGTCCCCGAGGCCGGCGCGGCTCCGTGCGACGCCGCATGCTGACGCCGCCAAGCGAACGCCTGCATTTCTTCTGCCTTGGCGTCGCTTTGCCTTTTTCCTCGACCCGACCAGTCGTCGTCGCCGCGCTGGACGCAGGTGGATGGATATAAACTGGTCTGTCCGGCCCCGTTCAAACTGGCCGACCCTTCCGCCTTTCCCTCCTCTCCATAGACGTCCTTCCAAAGGACCAGTCAGCTTTGCCTCGTCTCGTGCGTCGGCTCAGACAACCCTTCTCTTTCCTCCTCTTCCTCCTCTTTTCTTCCCCTTGGCCCCACCAGCAGAATACCCTTACCTGAACACGATGGCGGCCTCGGCTCTCCTCGTCGCCTTGTCCATCGGCATGGTCTTCGCCAACGTCGTCTCTTTCATCGCCATCGGCATCGTCGCCAGACTTCTCTACGAATTCGCACAGGCCATCTCTTTTCTCTCGGGCTTGGTGGACTACAGCTATAAACCGACCCCCATCTTAGCGACCTCGTCGGTGCTACTTGTCGCCGCCGTTTTCACCGTCGTCGAGGCCGTACTCTGGGCCTGGTCCGCGCGCGGTGGCAGTGCCGCCGTCGCCAACGGCACCCGCCTCAAGGGATTGCGGTCGCCCAAGAAGCATGCAGCGATTCTCTTTTGTCTCACTATCCTCTGGCTAGTCGGAGTTCTCGGCACGACCGTCGTGGCGGTCGTCAGGTCGTGAGTGACCCAGAATGGGAGAGTGACATGGCACGATAGCGTGTCCGCCAGATCGATGGTCGGAATGGAGGTCTTATCTCGTTGACTCGATATTCTTTTCCTGCGCGCCTCCTTATGATTCGGTCAGGCCGGCCCAAGACACGGCTAGCAACGGCGGGAGCGTGAACGGTATAGGCGGGTATATCTCCACCGATTATGTGACCATGTTCGACTACACGGAAGTTCCTATCACGACGGTGACGAGTCTGGACCGCTTCACCGACATGACCTTCACCAATACTCTAACCGAGTACACCATGTCCCGAACTGCATATTCGACCGATACATTCTTGTGGACCTATTATGGAAATTATGGAGGCATAATCGGGGCCGCCATTCGAACCGCCGACAACAGCAAGGTCACCAGCGCTGCTCCAACGTCCACGCTTGCTCCTCGCGTTCCGGCCAGCCAGCCCACTCCTGCTCCTCGTGTCCTAGTTCGAAAGCACGAAGAGAGGAAGAGGATACGGGAGGCCAGACTTTCCCAGGAACAAGCGATGCAACGGGAAGCCAAGCTTGCCCAGGAAAGGGCGATCCACGATAAGCATCATCAGCGGGCGCTCAGGCGACGGGCTCCGGCCAAGATCGAAGCCAGGCATGTCGGCTTCACTTACCTCGCCGATCCCATTGTTCTAGCTACTGTCATCATCGGTGAGTCACCTATGCGCAAGATGGCAGTCACGTCGCGTCTATTCCAACTCGTGTGCGCATCCAGATGATATCTGACCTTCAGCGTTTTCTTCTTACTTTCCATTCCTGACCTGCTCCACTAGGTTGGATAGGGTTTGCCCTTGTAGCCAGCCTGGCACTGCCGCACATGATTTTCTCATTAATGGCGCCCAGTGACAATTCCGCCGCTCCCTCAGCGCCCTATCTCGCCGCGCAACAGTTTGCAGCGCCCTATATGGTCGCACAACAGTCTGGAGCGCCCTATATGGTCGCGCAACAGTCTGGAGCGCCCTCTATGGTCGCACAACAGTCTGGAGCGCCCTATATGGTCGCGCAACAGTCTGGAGCGCCCTATATGGCCGCGTAACAGCCTGCTGCTTTGTCTGGATATCCCGCTAATGCAGGCCATCTAGCTAACGCCAATGCCAGTTGATATGAGCTGGTTGGACGATGCAGCACGCTGGCGCGAGTCATTTCCAGTCACAAGTGCTGAACAGGATTAATCTGACCTATATCCAGCTGTATTGAGCAGCACGTAGTCCTTTCGGTCCCTTCCCTTCATCCACTTCTGTCCCTTCTCTTCCAAAGCGCCTGTCTTGCCTCCCGCGCTTGTCCACTGTCCCTTCCTATCCCTTTTTTGACAAGGATCATTCTCGGCCCATCTTCGATACCATCCATCTCGTTTGCAATGTGCGATCCTACATTCTCTACAACGTCCCAAGTCCATCTCTCTCGCTTCCCTGTCTCTTCGCTTTGGAGTCGAAGGCTTTCCTCTCCAAACGCGCGCCGGTAACACCCTCTCGTTCTACCGTTCTACACTATATCTGCGCTTCTTCGTATCTTATTTGGAGTGCATTGGTTCGTCTGGAATAGAAATTGGCTGGCACTTGTCGGCGGAGGAGATGGGTGCTCGAGACGGAACTTCGAGTCAGCGGCGAGACGCGGAAGCAGTTGGCACGAGGCGATCAGGTACGCTGCAAAGTTAAAAA
Organism: Peribolospora baueri; assembly: GCA_029717555.1. NCBI lineage: Eukaryota > Fungi > Basidiomycota > Peribolosporomycetes > Peribolosporales > Peribolosporaceae > Peribolospora > Peribolospora baueri. Next base: position 164,777 of record JAMDHS010000012.1, read on the forward strand.
GAAACTTTTGAATGGCGCCCACTGAGTGAGTGGTTCACGTGAATACAGCGCCATGCGCCCGTCCTCCACATGACTTCTGTGCCGTGGCTAACTCTCTACAAACGCTGCGGTGACTTCTAGAAGGAGCCAGGGGTGGTTCGGAATGGCGCCTAACTGACATACCAACTGAGAAACTGATATGCGACGCGACGTCGATGACCGCGTCCGATTGACGGCCAGGGCTGTTTGCGCGAGAGAGCCGCATGTTGAGCAAGCAGGTGGACGTAATCGTCGCCGGAATGGAGGTGTCATACCCGGAGACGTCGTCTTGGGCAAGATGAAAAATTAGGTTGCCGTGAGAATGCGGGAGGACAAAGCAGAGGTCTCTTCCACCGCGACTCCGCTCCCTTCACTGAACCTCCTCCCTCCGTCCCTCGTTCTTGCGCTTCAAGAACGCTGTCCCCTTCTCATCCACAATTTCAGAGGCGACAAGACTGTGCGACATTTCCTCCCATCGTACTTTGCTCATGCGCACACGTTCCCGTCGAACGGGCGGTGGGTCGGGTGCGACGAGAGGGGAATGACGTTCTTGCGCCTCAAGGTGGCCACTAGTCGTGGAACTCGTCCGACATGCCCATCGCCACTCCCTTCCTCCTCCAGCAGCAGCTTTGCAGTCTCTACCCTCTTCAGTATGTCATTTATCTACTCGTCGTCCGCGGAGCTCTTCATATCATATTTCGACACTATACTTCCTGTCCCCGTCGGGTGAGTGAGAAAGGAAGAAGGTGCCTGCCTTCCTTGTGTCGGTTCGGTGGTCAATAGCGTGTAAATGAAGAGACGACGCGTCGCTTTCTCTCCGCAGCCCTAAATGAACCCCCTCTTCTGTGTGCAAGGGGGATAGAAAAGGAAAGAGAAGGCCTGAAGCGTCGCAGCGATTGTTTCTGCGTCTTCCACCCAGCACGACCTCTACACTACATCCCCATCACGATGACCTACGTGGACATTAAAGTTGCCGTGGAAGGAGACGCCACATCCTGGACGTTCACCCTGCCTCGCAATACCAGAGTGAGCCAGGTGTATCGCATTCTCGAGCGCGAGTTGGGCAAGGTGAGCGCACGCGTGTACCGGAAAATAAAAGCGCCGATGGCGGCAGGGTGGGAGACGGGAGGTGTGGATGGGTGGGGCGGGCGAGAAACGAACCTACACAGATCGTTGACACAGACTTTCTTGGTCGTTTCTGCTCACCATTTTCGTACCGGTTAGGCATGTGTCCTGTACTGGAACGGACGGCCTGTAGGGACAGAGGAGACCGCTGATACGGTGAGATCTCTTCACCTTCAAAGCTTACCCCGTCTTCCACCATCATCTGATTTGTCCCTTTTTATCCTCTCTGTACTGACAGCTCGGGCTGCTGCCTGCAGTCACCTTTACGGCAAAGGTAAATGTCGAAAAGGGGGAGAATGCGACTCGCGTAGTCGGTTCCCATACCTTGTCGTTCAACTCCGTGGAGCCACACTTCGAGGGCATTTTGCTCGAAGAAGAGGAAGGAAGCGTTCAGCGGACCACAGAGACGGACAGATGCGGGGACAGCATGGTCCTCAATTCGGAAAAGGAAGACGTCTCCGAGCTTTCACTATCCCCTTCTCAGACGAGCGAGAGGGAGAAGAGGAAACGCAAGTCTCTAGACGCTCTTTCGTCATCCCCACCACCTTCTACGAAGAGGTACTTGCCCGACTTGGCCGCTCCCACAGCTGCCTTGCGTGCCGAAATCCCAAGGACACTCTCGTCGAGCCCTTCGGCTCGTAAATGCGCGCATATAGTCTACTTCTCTTCTCCATCGACGCCGGCAGGAGCAAGGACCGCATTGGGCGTGGGAACGAGCGCGCACGAAGCCAAAGAAGACAACATCAAGCAAGTGCTCTTGCAACACGTTAATACGGACGCCCAGTTCCGCATGGATATCCTAAAGGAGCTCCGCAACGATATTCTCGATGAGGTCAAAATGGCCGTGAGGAGGGAAATACGCGAGTCACGCCCCTTGACAGCGTCCATAGTACCCGTCGCGCCGATGGACGAAGTACATTCGGCCTCTTTTGCGGAGCGGGGCGCCGTCAACTCGCCTGCGTATATTTCCGCTGGTCCTGACAACACCGGAGAGGAGAGCTGCGACTTGCACACAATCCTGAGCACCAGTGCGAGCGAGACACTGCCAGTGGGAGAGCGACCAAAGAACCATAATTTCAAGGCAGTGGAGATGACCCTCGAGATGAAGCGCGCGGCGGACGCTGTCGGTTGGATTTACGACAAGGTCAATGCGCTTCATGAGGCCTTTCGAACGGACACAGAGGCGCTTGTCAAGGCTTTGAACACGGTGAAGCATATGTCAGCTGCGAACGTGGATGAGGAAAACGGGAGAGAGCAGTTGCTGAGACGGCTGGACGACATGGAAGGGAGTTGGAAGAAAGTGAACGACGTGATTCCTGAGCTCCAAGGTAAGCTCTCCAACCTGGAGATGGTCCGCAGGGTGGATAAGCATATGCTCGAGAAGTTGTTTACGGAGATGGACAGAAAGCTCTCCGGGCTGGCGGTCGTGTTTGGTGCACGCCTGAACACGCTCAGCTCGGCGCTCGTCTCGGAGCTGGAGGCTGGGATGGCGTCTGTGAACGGATTAGTCACTGAATTGAAAGACACGATGAATAAGGTGGACATCAACTGTGAGTGTGTCGCCATCCGTGCGTGTCCCTGAGCTCGAGCAGAATGTGATCGATTCCTTAAACACTTCCGCCGTCTGCCACGGTTCCCATTCGACGCCGCCCCTGCTTCTTCGCCAGCCTCGCTCCAGCGCGAACATATCGGCCACCGCCTTTCTTTCCTCGAGGTACAAGTTCTCGGGGCGGCTCAGCCTGGTTTTACATCGATCTTTCCGGCTTGCGGAGCATCCGGACAACAGGTTGCCCAACCCGCGGCTACTACCGGGGCTCCGGGAGCGCGGCCTGCTAAGGCACCGAGGGGCGCTGTAGCGACTTCCGTCCCAGTCACCCCTGAAGCTGTTGCTTCCTCTAATCCTGCGAGGGCCTCGTCCGCTGCCTTCTCAGGTCGTCCGCTGGTATCGACATACCCTCAGCATGGTTCTGTGGGCGTGAACCCGACGTTTTCGATGACGACGGGCGGCATCCGCAAAGTCTCCGCACCCCCTTGCGCTCTCGCTCGCAATGGTGTCACCCCGCCCACGCCGAGCAGGTCTCAAGAGAAAGACAGCACGGCCGTCGAAACGTTTAGCGCTACGGGAGAACCGGCTCTGGCCGGAAGTGGTGATGTCAGCAATGTTGAGTTCTGGAATGCCTCGTATGTAGAGAAGTATCGAAGGGCGAAGAGGACTAGTTAGATCAGCTAGAGGTGAACGAGGGCGGCGAGAATGGGAAGGTGGGAGGGTGGAGCAATGGAGATTTCCGTCGTTGTACTGTATGTAATCCGTGCCGGTCCTGGCGACTGGCTTGTATTGGTGTTTGTCCCTAACGCACGGTTCGTCGGACTCGTGTGTGTGTGTGCTGAGGTGAGAAGGCCCGTGCGCGATCGGATCGGGTTTCCGCTGAAAATAGTCGTTGTCGTTGCTTGGCCGCTTTTGCCGTCGTGTGACTCGGTGGATGAGGGGCGGGGAAGCGCATGCAAACCCACAAACCGACGGTGACGGTATGTATATGAAATCCACCATGGATGCACACATCCGGATACCGATACCGAGCAGCTGGGCTTTCCAAGACGCTGCACAGATAGACGTTGAAGCACACGCATGATGGAATTGACTTTGCACACACCTGAACATTGAGGGACGATTAAGAGGTATATTCACTTGTAAAGGAGCGCGGGGGCAAAGAGGAAATATCAAAGCGAACAAAAGAGAGGAGGAAAGGGCTTGAAGAGAGAAAAGGAAAACGTGGGAAAATGGGAGGGCTAGGATTACGATGCGACGGGGAGCGAGCGAGCAGAGTAAAGCGAGGAGGGAGGAGTGGAGGAGGAGGGAAGTAAGCGAAGGGAGGGGGCGGTAGGATACGATGATCGGTCGAGTTCGATGAGCGAAAGAAACCGAAGGAAACAACAAGACACACACACACATACGGGCCTGTCATCGCCCAGCACCTAGCCTAGCGCCTCCTCTCCCACTCGTCCACGGCCAAACACCACCCCAAATGCGCCGCGCACGCTTCCACCTGCGTCTCCAGCTGTCGTCGGCTGGCGGGCCGAGGCAGGGTGTCGGACAAGAGGAGGTGAAGGTGGGCCGAGATGCGGAAGTGAGGGCCGGAACCGATGCCGTTGGCGTTGCAATCGGTGCGAGATGGGGTGGGGACGGAGGTGGAAAAGGTGGTGGAGATGGGTGTTGGAGGAGGGCTGGGTGGCAGCCAGGTCGGCGGAGGGGGTCCCGCCTGCGGCCTTGGCGAACCGACGACGCGACCTCGGTCGGTGCCCATGAGCAAGAACCATTGGACGAGCGCGTCTAGATCTGCGTTCGTCCTGGCGATGTGCGTCTCCACGGCTTGCGAGTTCGAAGCGGATTCTTTTCGAGGAGCGGAAGGACGGGTCAGCGTCGTCGTTGAACATGGCGACAAACGCCTTTCGTCGTCGTTGTCGTCGTCGTCATCGTCGTCGTCGTCGTCGTCGTCAGGGCTATCAGGCGCTCCGACAAGCCTAGCAAGCCGTCGCCGAGCCGGGACGAGGATGACCATAAAAGCGTGCAAAAAGGTTTCTATGCTGAGCCGAGGGATTTCCTGGCCAGATCGGGGTGCGGCTGCGCCCGGGCGGCGGCGGCCAATGATGGCACCCGGAGCTGGAGCCGGCCCCGGCGGAGTGGATGGAATGGGCGGGTTGACGATTGTATCTGTACCCATTCGCAGCACCCGGTCGTGATCGTCCACGGCGAGATGGGCAGGCTTGTCCGTTGTCTCCTCGTCGACGAGCGTCATCATCGACAACGACTCCATGAGGGCGCCGTCGTCGTCGAACCCCTCTTTGTCGTTCTCTCCGCTCTTGCCAGCGGCGCCCGACTGCTGCTCAGCTGCCAAGTTGTTGCTCCCCACGAGCCGGGCGAGTCGCACGTATTCGAGCCCGTCGATGACCAAGCCGGCCCTTGTCTCGTCCATCGGAGCATGACGAGAGGCGTCGACGTCATCGGGCAGGCAAGTGGAAAGAGGAGAAGGAACAGGGTTGGAAAGGGAGACGAGTTGGATGAGTACGTCGACGAGCTCCGAGGCTGCCTCGCCTGGGTTGGAGGAGACATCGACGGGGTGAGAGAGTAGACGGAGGCGAGCGGAGGTGACGGCGGCGAGGGCGGAGGAACGGCCGGCGTTGTCGGGCTCGGTGTCGGTGTCGACGGCGGGATCGTCTTCGGCGGCGCGACAGGCGTCGATGAGGAGTCGTCGGACGAGTCGGTTCGTGTCTACGACATGCTTGCTCGCCTCAGAGGGGCGGCGGCGGGCGTAGGTGGAGGAGAGGAAGGAGCGGGAGGCAAACAAAAGGGTGCGGATGGAGCGGAGGTGAGGCAAAAGGACTTTGTCGAGGGCGCCGCCGGCAGACGACGTCGGTGTGGGTGTCGGTGTCGGTGTCGGTGTCGGTGTCGGTGTCGGTGTCGGTGTCGGCGCGGCCATGGCTCGCTTGCTGGTGTTGTGTTTGGTGGGACACATCCGAGCCCAGCGAACGCAGGAGAGGATGGAGAAATCAACGGGGACGGGCATGACGTGGGCCGGGGCAGGGTTGGGAGACCATCGCGGGTGAGGAGAGTGAGGAAGAGAGATGTCCTATTAAGTGCACAGGCGATGCGAGCGGTGAGATGGGCTAGGGAAGAGAAGGGGTTAGGAGAAAAAAGAAGGAATGGCGGAGGATGAAAAGAGGAGGAGAGGAACGAGGACGTGAAGTGCATCACCATCGTCATCACCATCATCATCGTCGTCGCCGATAAAGAGCAGCACGTTTGTCCGTCTCTCTCTCTCTCTTGCCAGACAGGACAGTGAGCGAGCGATTTAGCAGCAGTGCGTCCGGGCAACAGTCAGCAGTCCAACCGTCGGTCAGCCCGTCATTTCTCGTCCTCCATCCATCTGTACCGCTCTTTCCCTCCCTATCGAAGGAGACGGCCTCGAGGCACCGCCGCGCAGGACGAGGTGGGACGCAGGGGTGTTGGAAAAGAAGACAAGGCAGGGTGAAGGGAGGCGAGGGGGCGAGGGCGGTGGGAGGTCGAGGCGCAACGTGCCTGTGAGAGGACGAGGAAAAGGAAGAAGTCAGGATGGAGGAGTTGTGTCGATTGCCGGTCCGACCTCGCCTCCATCCATCCATCCATCCAACCCTAAGAAGTCTTCCTTCATCCCTCGCATCTCCTCCACGCTCTCCCACTCACTCCGCCTCGCCTCGTGCAAGCCGGCAACAGTCAGTCGACGACCATCACCCCCGTCTGCCTGCCGCTCCCTTTTCTTTCTCCCGCCCCTCCCCACCGCGTACCACCGCTGTGTCCCGGCTGGCCGGGCGGAGATCAGGCTGTGGCTACCATAGATACGTTCTTGGAGACGGACGGGCCCATCTACGCATGGCGATCCGACTGGCCATCGAGAGCGAGACCAACGATCGAACGAAGCGAGCCGAGTCGAGTCCGAGCACAAGTCCGCGTTCTCCCACGCAGCGCCGCTGCTATCAACTGAACGACCGTCGGTAATACCTCGTTTCTCATCTCCCCCGCCTCTCCCGAGCTCCCGCGCATCTCCGAGCTTCCGCAGTCCCGACGATCACGTGCCGTTCGAGACGGAGGCGTACCACCCTCCTTGCCTGGCCGGAGGTGGTACGTGCGTAACGGGTGGGCATCATTTCTGAACGCGTCGCTGTCGTTGCCACGTAGCAGACACACCTTCTATCCGTCAACCTCTTCTTCTTCCCTCCTCCATCTCCCTTCGTTTTCCTTTTTGTCTTCTTCGCCCTCCCCCTTCTCAACTGCATCTTGGCCTTCCGTCCTCCCCTCCCCTGTCTGCCGGATCAGACCTCGCCTCGCGGCCCCCACGCCACACCGCCGTGTCCGCCACTGCTCCCGTATTCTCTCTTCCTCCTCGTTCCCTTTACACCGACTTTGGCTCCTCGTCATGCACCGCGTCCTTGCCCGAGCGCACAGGCCAACAGCCCAGGCCGACGTCCTCTCCTCGCGCCCGGCACAGCGACGCGGACGGCGACGACGCCTGCCGCTCGTCGTCCTCCCTGTCATTCTCGCCGCCTTCGCCGCCCTCCTCCTCTCCTACATCCCCCCACCCACCCAAGCCACAGCAGGCAAAGGGCCAGGCCAGCCCGCCTTTCCCGCCACGCCCCTTGACCCCATTACGAGCGCCTCCAAGCGCACCGCCTTCATTCAAGACGTCCTTGACAAGGAGCCCGGACAGAACATTTGCAGCGTGCGTCCGCCTAGGCCCGCGGTTCGCGCCCTCGCCCCCTTCCTAGATGGTCATCATCCGTAGCTAACCATGTTCATTCCTATCCTCATCCATCAATCCATCTGTCCGTTTCCAGCCCACCGGCCAGATCCAAGACGCCTGCTGCGATTTTGAGACAGTTGAGCAGCTCAACACGAAGCTTTTCGGACAGCTGTCCGACCTCGTGCAGTCGAGATATTTCCGATACTACAAGGTGACTGCCCGTGCCGTATTTCCTTCCTCTCCCATCTTGTTCTCCACTTGCTTACACTCCAACTCCCTCAGGTCGATCTCTTCCGCGACTGTCCCTTCTGGGTCGAAAACGGCTTGTGCATGAACCGCGCCTGTGGCGTCGAGACAGCCGACGAGTCCGAGGTCCCCGAGATGTGGAGGGGCGAGGCGCTCAGCGGCGTCAAGACGGCCTCCGAGGAGGAGGTGCGTGTCGGCGTCACGTTCGGTGGGCGCAAACCCCTAGGATAGCTCTCGTGCTCATCCCTTACATCATTCTCTTAAAAGGTCTTCGGAGGTCGTTCCCCCGTGTGTCACTACAAGGATCAAGATTTTTGCGAGATTGAAGACGAGTCCAACCAAGGTGAGCTAGCCGGCGATCGTCGCCTCGCTCTGGCCATCGGCCGGCTTTTTCGGCTGATACCCTTTTCCCCTTCTCGTTTGCCCGTGGCGGCGCAGAGAGCGTTTACGTCGACCTGATCGCCAACCCGGAGCGCTTCACAGGCTACGCCGGCGCTTCGGCGAATCGAGTGTGGAAGTCGATCTACGAGGAGAACTGCTTCGGCGCCGTCCCCTTCCTCGCCCCCGCTCGTTCCTCGGACTCGGGTGGATCCGGATTCATAGACCGACGACTCCTCTCCAACGCAGGCGCCGGCGCCGGCGCTAAAACCTCTTCTGAATCCGGAAAAGCGGACTTGGGAAGCTCGTTAGCCCCCGGCGCTGGCGGGTTGCACAGCTTGTTGGCGAGCTTGGAGGCGCCGAGGGACACGCAGGACGAGGAGGTCTGTCTAGAGAAGAGGGTGTACTACCGGATCATCTCTGGTGAGCCTCGGTTTTAGCCCGACGATGTCGAAGATACAACCCCGTCTCTGAACTACGATTCGTTTCTGCTTCTAGGCTTGCACGCTTCCATCTCCATCCATATCTGCCACGAGTACCTCAACCAAACCACCGGCGAATGGGTGAGCGTCCCGATACGTCTCCGTATCCCCTCACCAAACCCATCTTTTCTCATGCCTCTCATTTCTTCATTACTCTTCCCCCGCTTAGACGCCCAATCTGGAATGCTTCCTCACTCGCATAGCCGAGCACCCAGAACGCCTCGAGAACGTCTACTTCAACTACGGTCTTCTCGTGCGCGCCCTGGCGCGTGCCGGAGAGTACATCGAGCACTTTGACCTCAAGGCCGGAGATGAGATTCAGGACCGGGAGACGAAAGAAAAGCTAGAGGCGATCGTGGCGACGGCTAAGGATTGTCCGACGACGTTTGATGAGAAGAGCATGTTTGTTGGCGAGAACGCTTCGGTGAGCCGGCTGGACGACCGAACTTTTTCTTTTTTGTTATCTCGGTTTTTCTGACGCCGCCCCGCCCTGCCCCGCCCCGGTCATAGATACTCAAGGAGCAATTCAAGACACATTTCCGAAACGTCTCCACCATCATGGATTGCGTCGGCTGCGACAAGTGTAGGCTCTGGGGAAAGCTTCAGGTCAGCGGCTTGGGAACGGCACTCAAGATTTTGTTCAGCTATGAGGAGGCTGAGTTTGAGTGAGTGACGGCCGGTTATTCGTCTCGTTCCGCCCGTATTCGTCTCATCACCTTGCCACCCTGCTGCAGTCCGAAAGTAAACCCGACGCTGCTGCAGCGCTCCGAGCTCGTGGCGCTCATCAACACACTCCACCGCTTTTCCGAGTCCCTCCACGCCGTAGATGCCTTCCGACACCTCTACCAGGACGCCCTCGCCGAGATTGAGGCGGCGGAGAGGGCCGAGCAGGCGGCGGCGGCGGAGGAGAAAAGGCTCGCAGGTTCGGACTCGTCGTTGGGCGGTGCGAACGTGTCGAATGCGCAAGGACGGCTGGCTCGAGCGGTGGCCGCTGACGACCAAGGATGCGGAGACGACGCGGCGGACGGTGACGGGAAGGAGGGGAGCGATCGGCGGGTGCGACGACGGTGCGCGTGCAACGCCACCTCCACCCTCTCCTCCAGGCTCTCCTTGCTTCTTCACCTTGGCGGCGGCAACGAAAACCACGGACCGCTCTCCCTCCTCGAGCACTACTCGCCCTTCTCCCTCCTCTCTTCCCTCCTCGACGCCTGCTCCTTCTCTTCCCTCGACGCCTGCATGCGCAAAGGCGCGCAACGCGGCGCAGAGATTTGGCAGGCCCTCCTCGATCGCACGCGCACGCGCACGCGCTCGGCGAGCGGCCGGGATGGAGGAGCGTGGACGGGATCGACGGTGAGGACACCGAGGAGGGGCGAGGGCGAGCTGTAGGCCTCTGAGGTGTGAACGCGAGGAGGAGGAATCGTCCCTTTTCACCGTTTTCTACTTTTATTTATTTATCGGATCGGTCTTTGTTCATCCGCTAACGTAGTCACGCACGTAATGAATCTGATAGAGAGGGAGAGCTGCGGCATTCACGTGCTCTATCCAGACTTTCGTCTTACGTTCGTGCAGCGTCTCAGCGGAGTTCTTGAACCGGATGAAAATCTCAGTCTGCGACTTCAGCGCCATGAAAGCGAGTGTCGTATATTCTCATCCTTCTCAACCTCCTTCTCCCTCTTCTCGTCCGTCACGGAGCTGAACTGTCGGTCCGGCTGAGGTGTGACAACTGACGTCCTGATTTTAGACGCGACCGGTGTCGACGTCTTGAACCCCCGATCGTTGCTAGGTTGTTCGACCGTCGGTTGCGGCGTACCTTGCACATCGGGAGGAGGCTGGGAGATCGACGGATGGAAAGGCGGCCATGGCAAGTAAACTTGCTATTGGAGGCGGCTGACCTTGCGTGGTCTGGGGCCAAGGCATTGGAGCCTGTTGACCTTGTACAAGTTGAGGCCAAAACGCAGGAGGCATCGCATAAGAGTGCGGCCCTCCAGGCACTCCTGGCACATTCGCAGGCCACTGAAACGTCCACATAGGCAGCTGCTGAGGCTGCTGTGGCGTGAGGCCTTGACGCTGTTCGGTGGTTTCCTGCTTCGGACGTTCCTCTGAGCCGACGTCGGCGCCTTCATTGCCTCGTGCGTGCGAGACTTCTTCCAGGACCCTATGAGGCGAGCTGTCTTCGACCGCAATGGACACGAAAGCTTCGGGTAATTTGTCGTCGTGCTCGTTCTTAGGGGTCGTTGGATGCGTTTGGTCGTCGAATACGTCGCTCGAGCGTCGCTTCCGGTGGGTCGACATGTTGTCGTCCTTGTTCTTGCTTGGTCCGTGCGCGGTTAGACGACTTGAGCCTGGGCTCATAACCTGTTCGCAGGGTTGGCGGGCTTAATTAACGGTCCCTTTCTTCTAACACAGACCTAGATCACGCAAACCGTCCCGTCCGTCGTTCGACAGCTTCGTTCCGGCCCGGGTCCGGCTCTGGCTAGCCAAGAGCCTCCTTGTCGCTCAACGGTTTTTACAGGGAACGAGCTGCGAGGCCCGCCTGAGCAAATTAGACGCGGACGGACGGATGGAGGGACGGGCGACGGTGGACATGGAAGGACCGTCCAATTCGACCCTACCCCCGCGGGCTGATCGTACAAAAAAAAAGAAAAGCGCACACACTTGCTCACCGCAAAGTGTCCCCCCTTCATCCGTCGGCGCTTGAATGAACGTGGCGGAAGGCGCGGAGGATCGAAGGCGTAATGAGACGTCCTCGCCGGTTGTCATTCATCATCCGACGGCAAGTCGGCATCGGAGAGCCGGAAGACGGGACCAGGGACAGCCGAGGCGCCATTGTAGAATCGCTTGTTTGTGAGGCACGAGCGAGTATCATACGCCAGGCCCCTGGCTTCTCTTCGTCGTAAGCGGTGAGATGGCTCGGCAGACGGAGAGGGGCGAACGGAAAACCGAAGCAACTTGCAAGCGGAGAAAATAGGCAAGGCGCGTCGCGTCGCCTCTTTTTTGTAGGGATCCACCCGCGAACGGACAGGCCGCGAGCGGACGAGGGGGTTGGACCTCAGAGGGAGTATGAACGGGCCATGGGGTTTGACATCGGGAATCTTGCACGTCGTCGTCCAGCTTGCAGTTCCTCAACCCAACCCAAAGCCACGGCCCGTCCATCCTTGATATTAAGACCGCAGGTAGAGCACGAAGCTTGCCAAAAGCTAGCAAAGGCGCTGGGGGACCTTGTCGTCTTCCTGAGTGCCCCAGTTTAAGCAAGTGACGTACGAATATGTGAGGGTGGTTGGAGAGGTCCTGGGCTTCACATGCGAAGCTTGGCTCTCCAAGTCCAACTTGAAGAAATTAGAGGGTGGGCATTGTCTCTGCCAAGGACAAGGAAACTAGTGACACTGTCAATGTCCCGGTTGCCCGTCAAGTGCACGGGGGGAAGGCGAACGCAACTCGATCCTAATCATCCACCACCAACGGGATGACGACAAACGCGCTTTGCTCCTCATCCTCAGCCCCGTCGTCGCCGGAGCACAAGGGCTGCACCAAAGCCCGACAGTCGTCACACATAGGACAAGGTGTCTCTGCCAAACCGCTCCTCCGCGCTACTACAGGGGCAGGAGCGGGAGGTTGCAACAATCTTGGTCGACTCGCAGCAGCGTCATCGTCGTCGTCGCTGCCGGGAGATCCCGGCCGGTCTACTACCGCCGTTTGTCGAGGCCGGCTGGAATCGAAAAGACTCGAACCCTTCGCCCCGACCTCCGCCACCGTACCCGCACCTGACCCGGAGCCAGCCCGTTCGTTCTCCTCTGCGCCTCTGGCAAAAGGTCTCAAAACGGACCGACCTGGTCCAAAGGGCCTTTCGACGACCAGGAAGCGAGCCACGGCGCGTTCGCAGATCCTGCAGCGCCGAAGAACGGGAAAATCGATGGGGTCAATGGGGATGGAGGCGAGAAGTCGTCGTCGTCGTCGACGGCGTTGAAGGCGGTCGGCTTCTTGATCCCGTATAGACTCGTCGCCTGGAGCAGAATCGGCGTCGGCCGGCGTAGGCGAAGGAAGACGAGCAGAAGTCAAGTCTTTGAAGAGCGACTGTGCGGCAGGGGACGAGCGGAGGTCGCGGGGCTGGGAGAAGTGGTGCCAGCGAGGATAGGAGGACGGCTCTGCTTGGGAGGGTGAGGGGTGCATCCTAGGGCGGCGGTGCAGAGGAAGAAGGAATGAAATGACGAAAGAGAAAAGTGAGACGTCTCAGCACGGGCATGCGAGTCGGTGTGCCAGTCAAAAAGCGGTGCCGAGAGAGGAGGTACACTCACCTCACGTCCTCAAAGCACCAAACATGCTCGCAATCGCCCTGATGCAGGTACCAGTAGGGCTCGCCGACGCGGACGGTGAGCGAAGATAGAGGAACGTGTCGCATGGGCCGTCCCTTGGTGGGCGGCCGCTCATCTCTTTTCCTCTTCTTCCTCGTGCGGTCCGAGCCGGTTGATGACAAGGCGGAGTCGTCGTTCGAGGTCATGGAAGAAGCATAATTTGCGATGAGGCTGGGGAGCGGAGGAGAGCGAAGACAAATAACCTCGTGAGAGGGGAGACGGACGTGAAATAAGACGCGGCATGGAGGCGAGCGAATCGCAAGGCCCAATATGCAATATTCACCTGGCGTAGTTCCCACCGTCGTCCCTTGCTCGGTCCCCATAGAGCACGCCTTCGATGCACATGACCGAATCCGTCTCGCGTCGCTTGCTCTCAAACATGGCTGACGACGACGTCTTGGCCCCTCCCTCAGCACCTTCGCCTTCGCCTTCGCCTTCGCCCTCTCGCGCCCTTGCAGGCATGAAATCGCTCGCACAAACAATGGCCTCCATCAAGTCCATCAGTGTGTTCGTCGAAAGAAGCTCGAACGTGTGGGTATGCGCGAGGGATGTCGGCCCTGGCTCTTCCAACTGTGCATTGCGCAGGCCCACATGAGAGGGATTGTATGCCCCTTGGTTGAAGGACAAAGGTGCTTGGGAGCGTGCTCGGTAAAGGGAATAGACGGAGATGGTGAGCAGCAGCGGTTGTGCGTGCGGGCCCGACGGCGCAGATATAGGTCGGGACGCTTCCATCATAGATGTTCCAGGGTTGGGTGGATCCGACTGTGGAGGGAAGAAAAAGGAGAGAAGCGTTCAGTCGTGTCCATCAGCCAAGGTCAGGCCCGTACTGTTGGGAGAAGCTCACATGTGGAGGAAGGACAGAGGCGTTGGTTTGATGGGCGTAGAGAGACATCTCTGGCGTGATCTTGAGCATCCTCAACCCGCTGCTTTCCATCTCCTCCATGACCCTAGGCCCGGCGCCGTCGCCGTCTCCGTCGTCGGCAGTCTCCGCTCGCTCTTCTCCGCAAGGCGCGGTTCGAGTGCCCTCCGAGTCAGCCCCTCTCGAGCCTTCCTTCTCCTTCCAGTCCGTCCTTCCCTTTCTGTTTACCTTTCCCTCGCCCTGCACCTTTCCCTTTCCCTTTGCCTTCTCCTTCGCCTTACCATCCTCCACCAAACCATCCCACCTCTCCCTCACCCTCCTCATAACGCCCTCATCCCTCGCCAGCTCACCAACGCACGCAGCCACCGTCTCGGCGGCGGCAGCGCACCTCTCTCGCAGCGCGGCCCGATCGTCGGGCGCAAGCTCGTCGAGGCCGGCGATGGCGGAGCGGGGAGAGGGGAGAGCAGAGAGAGAGGAGGAGAAGAAGGCGAGGTCGATGGGCGAGGAGGAGGGTCCGAAGAGGTCCGGCGCGTATGGGAGCGGTCCCCCTCCCCATACTCCTCGTCCCCTTGAAGCCGACGACGTGAGCTCCATCGGTCAGGCCGGAGACGGTGCTTTTGCGGACGACCACAATGGAAATTGGGAGGACACCGAGCACGCACGCAGGTGACGAGAAGGAACGAAGAAGAGGTGCGTGGGAGGGATGAGAAGGCAGGTCGTTTCGTGCGCATGGCACGTGACGTGACGTTCGTAGACTTAGCGCGGGCTCAGTCCCCCCGATCGAGCCTGGTCCATCATCATCAGCCTCGTCTGGCTGGCTTGGCTGGCTGGCAGGCTGTCTTGGAAGGAATGTATCGGACACGATGATGTCGCGATGCGACGCATGTCACGCTCCCGCTCGATCGCAGCCGTCGCGTCGGACTCGCTTGGCTGGGTGTGCCGTGCCGATACGTACAAGGAGAATGAATGGATTGAAAAGCGAGCGAGCGAGACCCAATAGTTCAAGTTCGAGTTCAGTTCTGAAGCGAGACCATGTGTGACGAAGGCGCCTTGACCGGGGGGAGTCGCGGTGATACAAGCTTAGCGCGACGCGATGGCACGAGACGAGGCGGACCGACGGGCATCCGAGGCGAGGGAACGTACGATGGGTCGGCGTCGACAGCGCCCCGAGGTCCTCAGAGGGAGCGCAAGGTCAGGGGGGCAAGACTGACTGGGCTGGCGCACAAGAGAAAGGGGAGCAGCAAACGTTTCAAGGAAGGGACAAAAGAGGGTGACCGAGTGTATATGAGCACGAAAAGCGAGCTTTGTGCCCTAACCGAATAAGCGACAAGCCCGAACGAGAAAAGACCGAAATGCGTGCGTGTCAAAAAGAAGGGGAAATGCCGGGGAGATGAAAAAAGTGTCCGTTGTGGGAGTGGTGAATACAGATGGAGGACGAACCGATCGACAGTGTTAAGAGGAACGAGAACGAGAGTGATGGCAACAAGGGAGTGATCTGGGCGGGCGAATGCCGAGAAAAGACAGACGGACGTCTATATGGAGGGTGGGCGCTGAGTGGATCGGTTCGACGGGCGGACAGAGCAGAGGGGAACGCACGGAAAAAGGCCGAGGAGGCCAGACAGCGCTGGCGAGACGAGAGGCGAGCGAGAACGGCGGGCGAACGAGTGACCGATTCAGGCAACGACCTCCCTCGTGAACGAGCGCTGGTGTTGTAGCTGCTGACGCTGGCGCTGCACGGCCTGCGATGCGTTTCCCGCCTCGTCGAGATCGAGGCCAAGGCCGAGTGCCGGCGGCGGAAGGCCGTCGCACGAACCAGAACCAGGTCGCTCGTGCGCCTGACGCCCTCTTCCATCCGACGATTTCTCCTCTCCGACACGTCCCGAAGCGCCCTCGCTGCGCTCGTCCTCACCAATCCTCTCCCCATCCTCGGCGTCGACGTCCACCCAACTGCCTGTAAGACTCCGACTCAGCCCATCCGTCGGCGATTTCCCGCCCGAACCTCCAGACGAGTGCGACGAGCTCGGGCTTTCCTCCGCTCCAGTCACTGCTGCCGGCGTGGACGGCGTCCACGGTCCTCCGGCGTCCGCGTCCGCGCCCGTATCCGTGCCCGTGTGCTTTCCAGACCTATATGCGCCCTCCTCCGCCGTCTCCGTTTGCGACGCCGCCCCTGCCACTGAAGTCGAAGCGCCGTGCCGGGGAGAAGGACAAGGAACGGGAGACGTGGGCGACGAGAGAGAAGGAGGAGGAGACGGGGAAGGAGAAGCGGAAGAAGACGTTTCCGAAGGGAGAGCGACGAGGATAGGAGTGTCTGACGAGGTAGGGATCCCTCCTGCACGTCGCTCCCGTCGCGACAGCTCGACGCTTTCGCCGCCGCTATCGCGCTCGGTGGCGCTCCCCTCGACTTTATCGCCCGCCTGAGGGCGGTCCTCGATCGCGTGCACGGTGACAGCAAGGGAAGGCGAAGGAGGAGAGCTGGTCTTTTCCTCCACAGGCGTGAACGCCATCCCTGCCCTCGTCTTCGCTTTGGCCTTTCCCTTCCTCTTGCTGACCACCGTAGCCGCGCCCGCATCCGCGCCGGCACCGGTGAGGACGGGGAGGCCATGCACGCTGGTGGTCGGACTCGACTCGGCGCTGGTTGGGAGGGAGGAGGAAGGGTCGGCGAAGCCAGTGCCGGCGCCGTTGCTCTCGTATCCGCTCTCTTCGCCCTCGCTGAGGGCGACCATGGGTCCTTCGAAGCCGATGCTGGGCACTCGGGCTCGATGGAGGCCGGCGGCGGAGTAGGTAGATGAGGGCGAAGGAGGCGGAGAGGAGGGGCGCGGCTCGCAGGCGCCCGCGCCGGCAGAAGACGGGCCAGGGAAGGCGAGCTTTGGCACCCGCTGGCCCAATGCAGTCGTCGATCGCAAGCGTAAAGAGGATGAGGAAGAAGAGGAAGATGAAACGGTCATGGAGGGCAAGCCGAGGACCGAGGGGCCGGGTGTGTTGACGGGGCTGTCGCGCGGAGTAGGGGTGACGGACTCGGAGGGAGGGAGAAGGCCGTAGCCATCATCGTCCTCCGGGTCCGTGGGTGGCTCACCCCAGCGCTTGCGGCCCCTGAGGAGTCGGGAGGCGTCGTAGGTGCCGGGGTAAAGGAGCCGAGCGTCCTTGGAGACGGCGGTGGGGCGTATGCTCACTTGGGGAGACTCGGCATTGAAGGTGATGCTCTGCTCAGGGGGACGCTTGACACGAATGTGTGTCGGGCGATGACCTGACGAACGGGCATGAGGGACGCGAAAGGAAACCGGTCAGCGATCTAGGCTCTGCGAAGAGGGAGAGAAGCGCAGATGGAGCGACCTGGCGTCTTCCGGGCGTTGTCTTGTCTTGAAGGGCCCCCTCCGCCCCGTCCCTGGCGCCCGGGCGAGGCAGAGAGGGGTACTGGACTCACCCCCTTGCAAGACGTAGGACGGACGCGGGCGGCGACGAGTGGGTGCGAGTGCGGCGGATGGTATTGCTATTGGCGAGGATGGGTCCGAGACTCACCAAGGGTCCTGAAGATGACGTAGCCACTGGCGTCGACGAGGGTGAGCAAGAGGAAGGGTAGGGCGATGGAGAGAGCGAGGATGCGGAAGAGGAAGGGGAGAGGGGCGAGGAACGAGGGTAAGGGTGGGGAGAGGAGGGCCTGAAATGGGGTAAGGTTGGTAGCGGCGGCGGCGGCGCCGGCGGCGGTAGGAGGGGTGCCGAAGGCGAACTCGAGTGGGTCGGCCATGACGAAGCGGGAGTGGGCGCTTTTGAGAGAGATCCTTCGCGAAGGAAAGAGAACGTCGTGGTCGGCTGCCGTCGTCGGTCTCGTCTCCCTCGTCTCGTCTCGTCTCGTCTCGTCGCCCTAAGTGTCCTCCGCGGCACTGTCCGTCTCCGTCCCGTCCTCGACCTCGACCTCCTGCTCCTGCTCCTGCTCCTGCTCCTGTTTGTCTCGCCTTAACGGCGCCCCGGAATTCCGTAATCAATCGCTCGTCGTGTTGGCTGGCCCTCGGATGCGACGCTTCCGGCGGCCCTCCTTGCCCGATCTATCTACCTGCCCGCCGACGAAAAGAAAAAGAAAAGAAAAAAGAAAAACACTAAAGGCAGCGTCGGCCGGCAGCCACGGCGCGGTGGCAAGGAGGCTCGAGGCGTGTGCGGCGTTGGGCCCTGTAACTGGACGCCGTAACACGACGACAAACAACAGCTGGCCCAAGCGGTCGGGTCGTCGGAACGGCCGTCGGAAAGGGAAAGGACGCGGGGGCCGGCGATCGAGGAGAGGGCGGCGAGAGCACGAGCCTAGCGTTGCGTTGTGTTGCCTTGCCTTGCCTTGCGCAAACAAGGCGGAAAACGAGGCGACGTGGGACGGGCGGCGGCGAGGGCAGGTGGCCGGCGTATGTGGATCAACGGAGCCAGGCAAGAGGTACCTGATTCTGTCTGACAGATTGGATCGGGAACGAGGGAATGGGTGGACGAGACGAGACGGGGGACAAGAGGTAGAGGTGGCGTGGGTGGGGGGCGCTGGCTGGAATTGGGCAAGGCGCCCGGCGGGGTATCTGGATCTGGACGGCGAGGAGAGGAGAAGGGCCAGGGGAGGGTGGCGAGAGGAGGAGGGTGGTGGCGAAGGAAGGCGGGAGGGAGACGAGGTGGGTTTGGTTGCGGTTTGGTGGTGTTTTGAGGAATCTCGGTGTGGGCCCCCAGACAGACAGAAAGATAGATGGGATGGGCTGGACTGGCTGGTGGGCGGCGCAGGGCGGCAGAGAGAGGAAGGATGAAAAAAAGGGTGATCGATCGGAACGGGCTGGAGTGGAGAAGAAAGAGAGTTTTCTCTCAGCACACCACTGATATCATATCGGCTCGAACGGATGAACAGACGACGAACGGACGCCTATCGGAAGGAACGAGGGCAACCGTCATCTACCGTTCTCGCTCCTCCGTCCTCAGAATTCGCATCGCTGGACGACGAGACGAGCGACGAAATGAGGCGAGACGAGACGAGTGCCGCCGGCTTCTGCAGTGCGCGCTTTCTCACTCTACGCCAGCGTCGCTCGGAACGACGCTCTGAGCCCGGCCAACGTGTACGAACGCTTACATAGATCGAGCAACCAAATGAGAGTTCTATCATAAAACGGTGACGAGCTTGGACGCAGCGAAGCGTAGGCGGCCCTGGCCCTGCCCTGCCATGGCCGGCCCCTCGTTCCCCTTCCCATGCCCTACCAAGTCACAGTCAAGTTGCGCTGGGCCCACCGAATCTTCTTTCCTTCGCCAGCGCCGACCCTCGCGCCCCACATCCGTCTTTCTCCGGCCCCCTCGCGATCCCCGCCAGCATCCGAAATCACAAACAAGCTCTGGTCAGGGCGCCCACCACTCGCGTACATCGCGCGTGGACGTTGAGCGGGGTACGTCGCAGCGCAGCTCGCAGTAAGCAAACGACGACGAGATATGAGCTGGATGGGATGGCATGAGTCCCACACTACCACAGGCACACGCCTCCCAATCTCCAAGGCATTCGGACATAATCGATCATCTGTCTGCTCGACGCCCGAGACAAAGACCAAGGTGGAGAAGAAGAAGAAGGAAAAAAACGTGCTCGCCCCGGTCGGTCGGTCGCAGCAGGCTTTTGTGAAATCAAACTTTGTCAGCGTTCTTAGTTATCGATCGTACGCCCCGCCCTTCCTCGCCAGCCTGCCCGTGCCCTGTCCTGGTAAACGTTCATGACAAGAACGAGGACGAGCACGAGCACGAGCACGCACACGCACTCACTCGCCCTCCCTACCGCCAAGCACGTGCCTCGCCCGGCTTCGTTCGCCGCAGCCGACCGAGCCGGTTCGGACAACCCCGACAAGAGCCTGCCTACGCGTGCCGCGTTCATTTACGCCAGCCCGGGCGCGTCATCATCGACGACACGACCGTCCGCTCCTTCCTTCCCCTTCCTCCACTCTCTCCACCGCCTCGACGTTCTTTTCTTCCGCTCGCCGTCCATCGCCGCGCCGGCCCACCGACGTCGACTAGGGAGTTCAAGACAAGAGGGCACGTGGTTGGCTCTCTCTTCGACGACCCCGAGTCCCACCATGAGCGAGACCGTCCGACCGTGGCTCCTCCTCCGCCTCGCCGCCGTAGCGAACCGCCAAAAGGGCGCGGACCACGACGTGGACGACTTGCCGCCCGTGAGGGGCAACAGGGTGCAGGTGATCAAAGTCAGTTTTTTTTTTTTTTTTTTTTTTTTTTAATTATTTTCATCTTCGTTCCCCGTCGGCGTACGTCGCTCTCCTCCTTACCCTCCGTCTTCCTCTTCCTCTTTCTCTCCCTCTCTTTCTCTTTCACAGTTCCTCACGTACAAAACCGAGGCGGACCCACACGCACAGATATGGGCCGAGATCTCGGATCGGCGCCATTGGGTTTTATGCGTCTTTGACCGCGAGGCCGTCGATCAGTTTGAGAGGTGCGTCGCCGATCGGCCTCCCTTCCTTTCAAGTGTCGTGTGCGCTTACTGTCCGGCCTGCACGGCTTCCCCCCCTTCTGCGCTCAAGACTTGACCCGAGCCGCCGTCTCACCTCCACCCGAGGCGGCGTCCTCCTCCTTCACTACGTCTCTCTCCACATCGGCCCCTTCCCGCTCCCCGTCCTCCTCTCCCTCTACCCACGGGCCGCCCCCTCCGACTTCTCCACCCACCCTGCCCTTCGACAAATGCTCGTCGCTCCCCGCCTCGTCGTCCGCGTGCGCGCTTTCCGCCTCCTCGGCTCCGTCGGGGAACCCATCTGGGGCAAGCCGGTCCACCTCGAGCGCGTCGGGCGGCCGCCACTCGAATTACCTGGAGGCGATACGTCGGCGGCACAGCCAGGAGAGGAGGAGGAGAAGGACGAGGACGAGGACGAGGACGAGTTTGAGGAGAGGAAGGCGGCCGGCCGCACTTTGTACGAGTGGTGGACGGCCATCGCTAAGCAGCAGATCCGACTTAATCTGTCGCGGTCGTCTAATACGGAACCGGGGACTAGGCACAGGCAGAACGGAGGACGGGCCGACCCGACAGGAAGTGGTTCCAACGAACGCTTGGCTCCAGAACACGGAGCGGCAGAAGCTGCGACGGCGATGCCGACGGACACGGCGGCGACCGCCGGGGTAGTCCCCGGACGGTCATCTTCACCACAACCGGTAGCGCTCTCTGGGGCGACGGAGTCGCCTAGGCTACCCACCCCGGCACAGAGGATTAGAACTCGGCCGCCGCATGAATCCTCTCCGGCGCATCGCACCACGGCCGCAGAAGACGCCGGGGATGGCAGCTTCTTCAAGTCCCTCCCAACCTCTACGTTCTCTTCCATCGACTATGCCGCCGCAGCGTCCTCGACTCCCGCTCCCGCCCTGCACAGTTCCACGGCGCAGCCCGCTGATGCCCAAGAGGCCGCCCCTCCCAAGGCCGCGAAGGAAGTCGGAGAGGAAGCGAGGAGGAGGGCGAACGCGTCGAGCGTGGTGCTCGTTCCATCGCACGAGGCGATGGAGGAGGAGGCGGTGGAGGAAGAGGGTTTGAGTAAGCGAGTGGCGGAGAGGATGGAGGAGGCGGGGAAGGGTTTGAGTAGGCGAGCGGAGAAGAGGTTGAAGAAGGTGACGCGCTGGCCATTGCATCCCGGTTGGGGGGTGAGTCTTGACTTGCCACACTGGACTGGACTTGTCCGTCCGTCCGTCCTTCCTTCGCCATCTCCAAAGTCATAAACATTCCCTCATCCGCCCTCGTCTCCTTCCGCCGCTCCCGACGGACGGCGTCTCCTTTTCTCTCTCTCACGCAGCGCATGACCTCCCTCATGGACGCCGACTTTGTCGTCCCAGAGGATCAGCAACGATTGCTCGCCGAAGCTGGTGGGTCATTCCTCGGTGTCGTGACGTCGTCCACAGGCGGCCAGGTGCAGGTGCAGGCCGCAGGCCACAAGCTTACTTTATCGACCGGGACCCCGCTTTCTCATCTCGTTTGGGATGGTGCAGACTGGTACGATTGTCGTGTAAAATCGTCGTCGCCGACAGGGTTGCAGGGGCCAAACCCTTCCCGACAGCACGACGGAGCGGACAAAGGTAAAGGTGCCACCATTCGATGCGACGACCCGCTCTCGTTGGCCGAGTTTCGTTCCCAGCCGTCGAGCTCTGAGGCGCCGTCTGGATCTCGGAAGCGCAAGGTCTCTCCCGATGTGGAGGTGGCGGACGGAGGTGAGGAGGAAGAGGCGGACGGAAGTGGGGAGGAAGGGACGGATGGAAGTGGGGAGGAAGGGACGGACGTGGACGACGCGAGCGAGAGTGGGCTTTCCGACTACGAGCGGGCACAGAGGCAGACTCGAGGGGTGAAAAGGGCCAAAGGTGACGCGAACGAACCTTCTCCGAACGCGCGCGCCACCAGCGGCGGCGGCCGACGAGAATCGAAAGAATCGACGCGGAGGACGGTGACGACGACGTCGTTCTACCCCCTCGACTCGTCCTCCTCGCCTCCGCCCATGCAGCCCGGCTCGTCCGGAGCGAGCTCCTCCGGCTAAATCTCCCCCTCCGGTGGTCATCACATCACGTCCCCAGACGGCTCTGAAAACGACAACTCGGGAGGCGGAAGCGAAAATGGTGGCCATATGCAGGACGACGACGACGACGAGCGCGCTTGTCCTGTAATGCGCTAACTAATCTCTTGGGTCGGGTCGTGTCATCTTCTGACGAAAGCATGAGCCGTTTTGGAAATCGGCAGGAAGCAGCACACCACGTCTTGACTCGCTTTCTTCTCCATCACGTCCGTCTTCGAACGTTGCAGCTGCAGGTGTACGCGCGCGACGCTCGTCGACCGATGCCAATGCGAGTTCCGCCCGCTCTCGCTCGGACCGGCCAGCCGGCGCGGGAGGAACGATAGTGTATTAGAAGGAAAACCTTGGGGCGGCGTTGGCGGACAAGAGGAGGAGGAAAGAAGGAGCGAGTCGCCGTTTTCGTCACGCCCTGCTCATCACGGCGGAGCGTTTGCCCCCGTGCAAATATTCGCGAACGAGGCCGTTCTCAGGGGCCGAGGTCCGTGAGCGAGGGGGAGAAGGAGGCGGCGACGACGAGGCGCGCGTTGAGGCGCAGCGCGACGGTGGCTGACGAGCCAAGAGGGGGGGACTGCGAAGACGACATAGGTAGGTAGCGGGACGGGCGCACGTCGACTTTTTGTCGTCTGTACGATCTTGAGGGTCTCGTGTATGTGTGTTACGGCGCCGTATAGATACAATCCCAAGCGCCGCCGCGCAACATTACCGCCTCGGAGGGACACCGCGGAGCCAAGTCGCACAGCGTCGCAGCCGGAGGTCCCATTGAGAAGACCAGCAAAGTGCCTCGGGGGGAAAGCGCCAATTTGCCAAGGAAGTGGGGAGCGGAAAGGCTGGGACGACACAAAGTCTCAAGAGTGCAGCAGTGATGGATTAAACAGGCGAAGACGAGAGCGGGAGGAAGAAGAAGACAAATGACGAGACGACGCAAGGAGGACGAAGGACGAAACGACATAGGAGGACGAAGGTGTGGCGGGCAGAGATGAGTAGGTACGTTACGCTCGAGGATAGGGTTCGGCTGAGAGGAAACAGAACGGAGCGAGCGGGCAAGGGTATGGACGATTGCGAGATCTGGGGTCTGGTTTTGGTCTTAAAGCAGCGAGTCGACGAGGCGAGGGAAAAGAACGGACGAGTAGGTCTACAGAACGAAGCAAGCCTCCCGTCATTCCGATGGGTGGGGATAAGAAGAAAAAAGAAGACGTCGGATGTCTTGTGGATTACGTAGGCTTTCCACAAGGGTGAAGCGTGGCCGAATGGAGTCGCGAGATAGCGCAAGAAGGGGGAGGCGTACGGTCGAAGGGGAAGAACTTTACTCCTCAGTGACCTCCTCTTCGTAGACGCCTTCCTCCTCGACGTACTCTTCTTCGGCCGTAGCGGCTTCGTACTACGTGCGAGCACACCAAAACCAAAAGCTGTCAATATATATATCCGAAAAGACTGACGATGGCAGAAGGAGACCGATCGCTCACCTGCTGGTACTCGCTAATAAGGTCGTTGAGGTTGGACTCGGCCTCGGTGAACTCCATCTCGTCCATGCCTTCCGCGGTGTACCAGTGAAGGAAAGCCTTGCGCCGGAACTGAGGAAAGGACGAGGCGTAGACAGAGCGCAGAGTTGAGCAAAGCGTGAGAATCCAAATCAATCCAGCCACGTTTCGGAACCAGAAAGCTAAGCTGAAAGAGTCATGTCGCTCGAGTCGTTCATCTCCTTCATTTCGTCTCCGACGACGTCCATCATCGTCTTCTTCTTCTTCGCTTGACCGCGAATCAATGGCGGCCAATCGTCGTCAGGCAGTCTCCTGCCGTGTCCCGTCTCCAACGCATCTCACTCCGATCCCCATGTCCCCGTCTGCACGTCGGGCGCTCGCCCTGCCTGAATGGCCACGCAAACAAAGAAAACATAGCTAGGAAGGAAGAAAATTGGGCGGGCAAAAGTGGGACTCACCATGAGGCTGAACTGGTCATGCACGCGCTTGAACAGGTCCTGGCAAGACGTGGTGTTGCCAATGAAAGTGGCGCTCATCCTCAGGCCGAGCGGTGGAATGTCGCAGAGCGCTACGAAGCAACAGAGACAAGGTAAGTTTGCGATAGTTTAAAGACGGTCTATGTGAAGACCAGAAAAACCCATCAAGACCGGAAGGAAGACTCACAAGTGAGCGTGTTCTGAGGGATCCACTCAACGAACTGGTTCGAGTTCTTGGACTGGATAGAGTCCATCTCATGCTCCACGTCCCTGCTGCTTAGCTTGCCACGGAAAATGGCGGCGACAGTGAGGTACTTGCCCAACCGTGGGTCCGTCGCAGCCATCATGTTCTTCGGGTCGAACATCTAGATTCGAAGGTGGCGGCAAGGGTAGACGGGAGCAAGCATTACGTTAGGAAGCGGCGAGACGGAAGAAGTACCCCAACTGGCTCAAGATCGCAACGGACGGAGGAAACAAGGGCCTCTTACCTGCTGCACGAGCTCGGGCACGCTGACCTGCTGGTACGCCTTGCCACCAGGAGCGACGAGCGGGGCAAAGCCGCAAATGAAGAAGTGGAGACGAGGGAAGGGAACCATGTTGACGCCAAGCTTGCGGAGGTCCGAGTTGAGTTGACCGGGGAAACGGAGGGTCGTGCTGCAGCCGGACATAGCGTAGCTGACGAGCTGGTTCAGGTCCGTATAGTTGGGGTCTTTGGTACGCAGAGTGCGTTGGCAGATGTCGTACAGGGCCTCGTTGTCCAGGCAGAAGGACAGGTCGGCGTTCTCGACCAGCTGGTGGAAAGAGAGCGTGGCGTTGTAGGGCTCGACAACAGTGTCGGAGACCTGAGAAATGGAGGTGTGCAATTAATCAGGGTCAATGAATGCCTCTGTAGCTCCCTCGGCCAAGAGAGAACAGATGGTGTATTGACCTTGGGCGAGGGAAGAATGGACCACGTGGAGATCATGCGATCGGGGTACTCCTCCCTAAGCTTGGAAAGCAAAGCAGTGCCGAGACCGGATCCAGTACCGCCACCGAGAGAGTGGAGGAGCTACAGAGAGGCGAGAGAGCACAGGGCGGCCCGGCGCGGCTCAGCGTGTTTGGCTCTTACAAGAAAAATGAGAAGGCAAGTGCGAAGCATACCTGGAAGCCCTGAAGCATGTCCGTCCTCTCCACTTCCCTCCTTGCGACGTCCATGATCGAGTCGATGAGTTCCGCGCCTTCGGTGTAGTAGCCCTGAGATACACGACGGAGAAAGCAGACGAGGTTCATAAGCGAAGGAAGACTGGAACATAAATGAGATCGGAGGGGCCCAAGCTCAAACTCACCTTGCCGAAGTTGTTTCCGGCGCCGCTCTGCAGAGCATGTCAACGGCGCAAAATCCTTCAATAACATGTCTCATAACCATTCCCAACCCGTTGGAAGCGCCTCACCTGACCATGGACAAAGGTATCCGGCCTAAAAAGCTGGCCCAAGGTACCGCCACGAATAGCGTCCAGGGTGTTGGGCTCGAGGTCAATCTGCAGCGAGCGGGGCACGTACTTGCCATTGTCGGCCTCGGAGAAGTAGACGCCAATGCGATCGGTCTGATAAGCGTCAGCGCCGCGGTAGTTGCCCGAGCCGTCGAGGCCGTGCTCGGCCAGGATGGTCTGCCAGAAGGAGGTACCAATCTGATTACCGGCCTGGCCGCATTGGAAGCTGGGAAGTCGGGGGTGGACGAAGGAGCGATGAGAAATTGTGAACAGAAGAGAGGGCGCGGTGAATGATCGCCACAGCCGCAGACAAAATAAACGGAGCAAAAAGCTGTGAGCGGGGTCTATCAACTCACCTGATGAGCTCGCGCATTTGGATTAAATGAGGATATTAGGGGGTCGTGGGTTTATGAAAAGAGAAAATATAAGAAGGAGGTGCAAGGTGGAGGCAGGGTAAGGGTGGACGATTGTGAGGACGGACAGCTCGGCTCGCGTGGAGGCGCGTTCGATGAGACGCACTCCAACGGCGTCTCACTCCAAGTCCGCCTAACTCCGCAAGACTCAAAACTCCCTCCTACCAAGTGGACAAGGGTACACAAGCGAGACCTGGAATGAAGAGGAGCGCTTTGTGATATTGCTTCTACCGGAGTAGTCATACTACAGAGAGGGTATTCAACCCGATCCCAAGCGAGGACCATCCAATCCAGCCCATTGCTTCCATCCGCAACCGACGCCCTCAGACTCCCTCCCCTTGCTTTCCAGGCACCTCCCCTGCCCAAGCCCCGCCGAACAAGCTTGGCCTCGCGCGGACCTGGCCAGACGCGGATCCTGACCTGGAATGCGCTGAGCCCAGGCCTGCGCCAGCAACGGAGGGCACTTCCTCAAGGTCCATCTGAATCACTTTCCCTCCCTGCTCTTCCACATCACCTCCCCGTCGAAGGGGTGGCCGAGACCGTGGCGCTCTCGCCCTCAGGGACGACGACCTGGACGCGGACGCGGACGCAGATGCAGAGCCGGAAAGCTCGCTAGCGGTGGAGCGCCTCACGTCGTCCAATTCGTGATGCTCCTGCTGCCCGAGACGTTGAGCGTGCCACCGACCTTCTCTGTCCTCGTTCTCCCGCTCGCCATCATAGAAGGTTGGTCCCACAGCCCTCTTGCTCGACTTCGCGGAGCGGTTCCTCACTCTTATGGTGTAAGGCACCCCTGGGCCGACGCTGGAGCCTAGGAGGCCGTCTATGCTCATCTCCTCCCCATCCGACCGCCCCACGCCCACCCATCTCCTTGTCCCACCGCCTGGGCCCGCTCCACTTTCGAGGTTCGAGGCAGCGCCCTTGAGCGATGCCTGCGCCTCAGAAAGCAACTTGGTTCCCACCCTCGAGACGGTGGCGTACGCGCTGGAAGCGGCTCGCTCGAGCTGGGAGTACGCGTCATCTTGCTGCATGGCGCCAGGGAAAGGAAGGGCCGAGCCCGGTGGACCGCCCGCACCAGTGATGGTGGTCCAGGTCGTGGTGGTGGACGAGGGGGTCGAGAGATGGTGGCGATGAGAAGGAGAGGCCGACGAAAGAGGCGTCGGTCCAGTAGACAAGAAGGCCAGCGGCGCGCTGTTAGGTGGGGGCAGAGAAGAGAGTAAAGACGACTGCGATGGGGACGTCGGACTCGACGGATTAGCGACGGCCGCGGAGACCGAGCCGCCTCGAGCACGTCTTTGGCCTCGGCCGAGCAGCACGTCCTCTTGTGTGCCCAGCGTCCTCGGCTGGTCTTCTGAGGCGGTGCGCAAAGGACGTTGCTCGCGAGGCTGATGGGGAGGGAAATACGTGAGATGAGAAGAAGGGACGCGCTCGACATGCACGACGTGGCGGGGTATGTTGGAGGCCGAGGTGGAGGTCGCGGAGGCAGAGGCTGAGACCGAGGTGGGGGAGGTACCTCCCCGTACGTGCTTTGAACGCCCTTGGACGGACTCGTCCACGCCCACTTCCCCCGACCGGTGGCCCACTGGTGATCCGACAGCGCCAGGCGCCCCAGTGACTCCGTTGATATGAGAGGGAGGCGCAGGTGAAGTAGAACGGGTGTAGGCCTTGTTGGTTGTCGATAAGAATCCCGTGGCCACGTCATCCTGCTCTTTCACCCAGCTTTGCGTCGTCTGGGCCGGGGGGACCTCCCCGACCTCGGCGAGCGACCTTCCCTGCCAATCGCTCGACTCTGCTAGAGCGTCACCAGTGCCTGTCCTCGTTGCCTCGCCCTCGGCCGCCTTTGGCGTGTCCGCGGGAGGCGGGCGGGGCACAAAGACCGACTCTGTACCTTCGATCGTAATGGTCGCGTTCAAAGGCTTATGTCGGCATTCTTCAACGGGAATGAAGACGTGCTTGCGCAAATGGATAGAGTCCGAGGGCCACATCTTGTTTGCACGGCGCAGGGTGGTCACCTGCGTCGTACGGCAAAAGCGAAAGGTGACGACCCCACTTGGCGATAAGCAGCTGCAACACAAGCCAGCCAAACGTGTGCAAACGCCTTGACCGGAGCGAAAGGGCGAAAGGCTCCCTTTGGACACTCACGTCTATCCCAAATGCCAAAGCAACGCTGGCCAACGAATCGCCCTTTTGCACCTCATACACGAAGACCTGCCGCATCGTGTCTCCCAATCTCCTTTCTGGGCCATCGCCGCCCTGGAAATCTCTCTCCTTGCCCTTGCCCTTTGGCCTACCCTCGTATCCTGACTCGGATGCATACCCCACCTCCGCCGACTCTTCCCTCACCCATCCTCCGAACCCAGAAGGTCTCGGACCTCGATCCTCCGACGCCGTCGTCCTCGCCGCTGTCCATCCGTACGCGACGTCCTCCGATCGCGCAAGCGAAGGCGGCGCTTCCGTGTCGCTCCGGTTCCTCGAATGCCCCTTACCTCCCGCGAGACCATGAACGGCTGGAGGTAGCCCGCTGCCGATGCCGACTTCTCGAAAGGAGCTTGTGAGCTCCGAGAGGAAGCTCCCCAGCCCGCTGCCTAGGCGCGAGGTCGAAGAGGTGGGCCCAACGGCGTGACCATTGATCGGCTTGCCCTTGATGTTGCTATCCACATCCCTGCCCCTGCCCCGGCTCCCGTCCGTATGTTTCTCCTGTCTGTCCGAAGGCGAAGGCCGTAAAGGATGGTGCGGGGCGTTCGACGTGTACGAGGAAAAGGAAGGGCGACCTATCTGTGGAGTGGGGGAACTCTTCCAGTCTCGCCCACCATTCGTCTCGTGATGATCGCCGTCGTCGCCGCCGCCTCCACCACTAATGTCGAGATGGACGTTGGAACTGCTGGCGGCGCGCCGGTAAGAGAGGGTGCCCGAGCTCGTACTCGGAATGGTAGACGAGGCGATGGGTGCGATGGAAGAGGAGAGACGGCCGGCGGTGCTACCGGCGTGGCCTCCACTGCCATAGTAGGGAGAACGACGATCCGGCAAGAAGGACGAATAAGACAGGTCGTCGCCATGTGCGTGCCCGTCTCTGCTCGCCCTCGTCCTCGAGCCGTCGGCGCCGTCGCCAGCGCCAGCGTCGGAGCCAGTACCCGTGCCGGTGTTGCCGGCGCCAATGTCAGAGCTAGGCTCGGCGAGGAGCGAGCTCGGGGACATGGCATGGATGTGTCAAGGGCTGGCGGCAGAGCTTGAGCCCAATAAGACATTCAAGAAAGGACGAAAGGGAAGGACGAGAGGGATGGCCGCTTAGCATGGAGGTATCCAGGTGATGGAGCCAGTCAGTATCCGGTGTCGAGGACCAACGCCGTGGTTGCCGCAGCCGGTGGAACCCGGCCCCTTCATCCATTCGGCCATTCAGCGAGCTTCAACGAGGTGAGCGCGAACGATGACCATTGATCATTAATTGCACGTGGCGAAAGGTTTCGTGGGCGGCGAAGATGAGCACGGATGGTCACCGAAGCTTCTTGTGCAAGTACATCTAGCTATCTCCGCCAGCGCCAGTGTAAAAGCGACGACGAGCGAGCGAAGAGGGCGGGTGAGCTCTGCGGCTAGCGTTCTTGCCGACCTCTTCCTCTTCAGAGCCGTCCTTGCTGCCGACGTCACTGGCGGCATGGAGGCCGGCCATGTCACGCTCTCGCACTGGCTTGTCTAAATGTGCAGTCTGCTGGACAAAGTGTTTCTTGCTCTCCAGTCGATCTGGCGAACGATGCCACCAAGGGAGGCGGAGGATGCCCACGCCGACGTGCATGATCGACCTCGACGGGCAGCCGCTGGTCACTCCAGTTGCCCCTCCATCCTGCCCATCGACGCCCCCTTCTCCTCCGGTCGGCACCGACGTTCTTCCTCAGCTTCGACCCGTTCTATGACCAGGCTGTAGGGGCGATTGGGCACTGCAACCTCGGACACCTTTTCCTCGGGAGGTCCCTCGGGCACAGAGGAAGAGGAGACGTCCTCCTTCACCGACGGCGAGAGAGACGCAACGGAGGCGGTCGTTTCGGTGGGAGCCTCGGATCCGGAGATGGACATCAAATTGGAGAATGCCTCGAAGAAGTAGGGTGGTGATGGTGATGGTAAAGCCATGCGCGCGGCGACCGCCGTCTTACGTATCCTCGACGATGCGGGGAGTGAGGCCTTTCTCGCTGGACGCCTTGGCTATCTATTATAGATAGCTGTCAGCCAGACCGCCTCGTATAGGCGACGTTGAGATGCGCAAGTCCGTACGCTGCCTGTACCTGCCGAGAAGCCCAGGGTGTCCGAGGAACCGGCAAAGGAGCCCAAGGTGTCCAAGGAACCGTCCGAGGAGCCCAATGTGCCCGAGTCCGCGTCGACGACGAAAGAAGAGGACGCGAGCGCGAGGGCAAAACACTACACCGGTTCCCCTCTTTCCTCCCTATGCGCCTACCTCACCCTCTTCCTCAACGCCGTCCTCAACCTCCTCAAATTCTTCCTCTTCATCCTTTTCGTTTGGCCCCGCGAAATATGGGCCTTACGCGCTCCTGCTGCTCAAGTCCTTGCCGGCTCGGCTCTTCCCCGCGTTGATGTGGAGGGAGGGAAGAAGCGAGACGGTGTGGTCCAGCTGGAATTGTGGAAGGCCCGAGCGATCGTGAACCTGCTCCCGCCCGCCAAGGTAGGTGAGGAAATGGACGCGCGGCTGAAGAGGACGGTAGAGAGGTTGATGGAGTTTAAGCATCTGGAGAAGGGTGAGAAGGAGGGTCAGGGTAAAGGGGGCGGTGATGAGCAGGGAGATAAGCAGGAGGAGGAGGTTGGGGAGGACAGAAGGCGGAGAATGGATGAGCTGGCTACGGAGTTGGAGCGAGAGCGTGAGCGTCCCATCTTCTATCCGTCCACGCCGTCCTCGACTGGTCGCGCTCATCCATCCACTCGCCCGTTCATCTCGCTCTCCTCTCTTTATCACTCTCAGCCCTTTTCAGCCTCACCCCGCTCACCATCCGTCTCCTTGGGGCGTCCACCTTCCTAGCGTCGGTAGCGCTGCTCTATGTCCAGTACGTCGTCATCAAGAACCTCGTCAGGCCGTTCTTGTCTCTTCTTTGAGCCGATGAGACGGTTCGTCCGCCTCCACCCGCTTCCCTCGTGGGCGGACAGGCGGGTGGCTTGCTTCACTCAACGTGCGAGAACGGAGCTTGGCGGCCTTGCGCTCGACTTCGATGGCCCTGCTCGTCAGTAATATCATCTGCCACGCGTACGTTCGGCTCGTCGCTTTTGTACCATGTCTTCTTCAGCTCCATGCGGATTCCCTTCATCGGCGAGGAGGCACAGCCAGCCGGCCAACCTCGTCGGCTCGTCTTCGCTCCGTCTCCAATGCTGTCACGATCGATTCCATTGCTTCTCGCCTACCCCACTCTGTTACCCATGCCGACCGTTTTACCGATCGTTTGGCCCCGTCTGTTCAATCGAATACCCAGATCCTTCTGAGTCTCTGAAGGGATGGCGCACTGTTCATGCTTTTCCTCTAAATCACTCCTGCGAGAGTATTTGCAGGGAGACCTGGCTTCCTTGCGAAAATAGACAGTGGACCGCGAAAGTCGTCCTAGGCACCGCTCCTTCCAGTCCATCCTGTCCCTCTCTGCGATAGCCTCTCACATCGCTTCGGCTTTCCGCTGACTCCCCTTCTCCTCTCCCTCCCCTCGCCCCTCATCCACGTCCACCACGATATCCTCATCCTCTCCAAAAGTCTCAACCGCGCCCCTGGGGTCCTCCGGGTAGCGAATGAAGTGCCCCTGCAGCTCCGCCATGCTCACCGCCCTAGCCAATCCATCCATTCGGCCCAATGCTCGAAGCTCTGCTACGCGTTCCACTTTGGCCGAGAGGGACGTGGCGAGCTGGTCTAACTCGGTGCGGGTGAGGGGCCCGCCGACAGGGGTGGGAGCGCCGGTCGAGTCCCCCTCGCCAACGACGAAGGCAGAATAGAAGTTGCGCGTCAGTGTCTCGACCTGCTCCTTCGTGGCATTGCCGATCTCCTCGGTTATGTCCACCCGACCGGGTCTGACGAGTGCTGGGTCCAGACGCTCAGGATGGTTGGTGGTCATGAAGATGATGCGCGATTCGCCAGAGGCGACGCCGTCTAGCGAATTGAGGAGGCCTGAGAAGGTCACCGCCGATTGGTAGCTGAAGAGAAGGAACGCGGATCGTTTTATCAATCAGGACGACCAGAGCGATCGGCACAGCTGTCCTCGGCGAGGTGCGCGCAAGTTACGCTTCATACTCACCCGTCCTCGCTGGTCTGAACTCTTGTATTGAAGGCCGCGTCTACGTCCTCCAACAAGATGATGCTCCTCTCGGGCGCGTTGGCTAGCAGGTGGTTGAGCTTGTCGTCGTTGAGACCTCGCTCGGAGAGGTTGAGGACGCAGATGTTGAAGTCTAGCGAGCCGGCGAGAGCGCTGATGAAGGAGGACTTTCCTGAGCCGGGTGGACCGTGGAGAAGGTAGCCTCTACGGTAGGGGATACCTGCGGACAAGGGACGGCCGACGGACAAAGGTTGGGGGAGTATTGGGCGATGCGACGACTCACAACGGCAAAGACTCTCTTCCGTTCCTCTCTGCACCCACCTCTCTCGGCATACCAATGTCCCCTATTCAAAAAGTTTTGCACATCCTCTACGATTTTCTCCTTGAGGCCGGGCCTAAGTACGACGCTTTTGAGGTCTCGCCTCGACCTGGGAAGCCCGAATGGCCTCCACTCTGGCCCCCAAGCGGTGTAAATTACTGTCTTGCCCACCATGCTCCGCATGGCCAGACGTCGAGCGTCTTCAAGCAGTTGCGGAAACAGGTGCGCGTCCGAGAAAAGCGTCGTTAATGTTACCGTCTCCCATGGCGTTCCTGAAACCAAGTCCATCGTTTTGCCGTCACGTTCTCTTCGGAGCTGGAAGCGGAAATAATGAGGAGGGCGGAAGAATCGTCAACCTCACCATGTATGGGCAGCAATGCCGCCTTTTCTGTTCCGTCTCAGCATCGGCAAGACGAGGAGGAAAGGATTGTAAACACACCCGCATCCAAGCACCCTTGTACTTGAACCAATGCATTCCCAACCCAGGAACGAGGATGAACTGCGCCTCTGAGCTTCCGTTATCATGCTGCTTGTACACCGTCTCAACGCTCAGCTCGTGGCTCTTTATTATCACGCCTTCCGGACCGGGATCGCCCCTTCCGAGCCCCATGATGCCCTTGCCTCTGGAAGGAGAGCGGGCCTGCTGGCGCGCTTGCTCGGACATCCATTGCAGAAACCAGGGGTAGCTCCGGTCTTTGGATGGGATCTCGAGAGAGATGAGCATGCGGCGTTGGGCGGCCCCTGCGCCGAGAGTCATGACGCGGCGAAGGATGGCGAGCCCAGCTCCGACGCCCTGAATGCGTGGAAAAAGAGATCGAAGGAGGGACGCTTAGTGGAGACTCTAGAAGTGAGATACCGGTTGAAATCGCTCAGATAGCCCTTCTACTCCTCACCATCAATCCAAAACCAGCAGAAAAGTACGGGCTGCGTACATGTCGAGGAAGTCCGGACCAGAGACGAGGTGGTCAACTTGCCGTCGTGGAACGACGTGCATCTCATGAATCCAAGGGAAAGAGGTCTTCTCACTTGTCCGCCATCATACCGCCAATCCACCCTCGCACTCCGTGCGCTTGGGCCGCCTCAGCTGCTCCACCGGCGCCGGCGCCTTCACCGCCACCGCTACTGGGCGCGGTTGCTGAGGAAGGGTCGAGGTGGGGCGTGTTGGAAGAGCTGTCGGCCATTGGCATTGTTGCGCCCTCACTCTGCTGCTGCTGTCCGCCAGAGGCGGCCGTAGGGCCTGCTGTCCTCGGTGCTCGTGCGGCAGCGAACATGGTGGGGACGAAGACGACCTTTTTCTTCCAGCGTCGTTCCGAGTCCTGCAATTGATCGATGAGCAGCGGTCAGGGCAACAGCTGATTAGAGTTGGTTGTATTGCCGCTTGAAATCGTCCTCGTCATGCCGCGTCGTCGCCCGCCCGCGTCCTTTGCTTTGTGCGACCATCACGGGCAGATTGGGATCGCAGAGACAGCTCAGCTCGTCTTTCCGCCTTGTCCTCTCCCGTTCATCTCTCCCTCCCTTCGCCTATTTCGTCTTTTCGCACTTCGTGCAGCATCGCACGCTTCTGTCTTTCTGCGGCACTGGCTGTCCAGCGGCGACGGCCGTCGCACCGCCTTCATCCCCGCGTGGGGCACCGAGTCGTGGCCATGTCCAGTTTCAGGACGCCACCCGAAGGCGTGGAAGTTCGACGTCACCAAAACACAACCTCCCACCGTGAATTGCCCCCTCCCTCATTCATCGCCGACCTGCTCAACTCGTCTTCCATCTTGGACCCGCCGCCCGCATCGAACATGGCCAACCTTCCTCGCCCCGATTCACCTCGGCGCTCACCGCTGCCCGACCCCACGACACTTACGAGAACGCTCAGCAGGCCTGGCTCCGATCCTCTTTTACCCCACCCTGACACCTTTTCCAGCCTGCCCAACCATCTCAGCAGCCTGCAGATCGCCGCAGAGGTGGCGAGGTTCGAGTATTTCAGGGATCATCCACGACCGCGCCCAGTCGGCGACCCCGAGTCGGGCCTTGGCACCGACGAAGGTCGACGCCCTTCCAGGTTGCAGCAAGGAGAGACGCCCGGGGAGAGAGCATGGTATGCGTCCGGCTGGCTCGCTTCCTCTCTCGAACAACCCGACTCGGAAGAGGCACAAGTTCGAACCCACGCCGATGCGTGGGATCGACTGGTCGCCGACCTCGGCTCTTCCTCGCCCTCATCTCTCTACCCGTCTTACGCCTCCCCCTTTGCGAGCTCCTTTGCGCACGTCTATCACCGCCTCCAACCACATCCCATTATGGCTCGTCGATATCCCGGCCCAGCGGGCGAATGGCTCCGTGCCGAGCTCGAGCGGAGAAGTGCTCCTCAAGCTGGGCGTAGAGAAGGGACGGATCGGAACAGACGCTGGATGAGCGGCTGGGGAGCAGGTACAACTTTTGACCAGAACTTGGCCGAGTTTGACCTCCGCTCCTCTGAGAGGCAAGCCGAGACGGACAGGCCGGGACTTGGTCTGAGTGACTCGACTCGATTGACGGACGCGGACGCTCAACGGCGCGCTACGCTCGTCCGATTGCTGCCGCGAGTTAGATTGAGTGCGGACAACTCGATAACCGCTCCGGACGATATGATGAACCTCAGCGATACCTCTAGTGAGTCCTCCAGCAACGATCTGCCAACGCCGACAGGCGACTACTCGCGGGGAAACAACCGAGACGAGGAGGACATGGTATTAGAGGGCAGTTATCTGTTGAACGCCCGGAGGCGATTGCTCGGGACCGCAAGGGCTCTTCAGAGGGAAGAACAGGGAGCGGGGAGGGAGTGGTCAGTAGTGAGCCACCGTCGTTCCGGCCGTAGGCCTTTATCATCGGATACGTCGTCGGCGTCGACGCTCACTGGCACAGTCACGCCACAAGCGTCGCGTGAGCCCGTGCGACCGTCGGGCGCATTTGCGCGTGCGTTCCCTCTGTCCTCGCAAGCGGAACGACGTCCTTCTTCCTCCGGTACACTTAGTAGCACCGCACCTTCTTCTTCCGTCGCTCGACCAGCTTTGCATGCAAACGCTACCGTACCCCCGCCTCCTTTGCCAGGTCAGCCAATTCCCGTCTACGCGCCCTCGGGCTTACGCCATCGACCTCTCTCTCCTCGTCCCTCTGATCCGTCTTCCACCACTGCCGCCACCGCTACCCCTCCGGTTCCTCGTATGATCCCTCGTGATCCGGTCGCCGGACGCGAGCAGCCTGCACGATCTTTCTCAGGTTTGCTCGCGCATCTCGACGCTTGGAGCGGGAGCCCTGAAGCCATGGAGACGGACGATGATCACTCGGGAAGAGGATCGCGAAGTGTTGACGGGAATGCCGACGACGACGCTGGCGCGACCGGAGGAGACAATTTCGGCTTCGGAGGCCCAAGACGCTCGCGGCTGTTGGCAATGCGTCCTTTGGATCGACAAAACCCTTCGAACGCTGACGACCATTCCACGGCGGG
The DNA here is from genome assembly GCA_029717555.1 of Peribolospora baueri. Taxonomy (NCBI): domain Eukaryota; kingdom Fungi; phylum Basidiomycota; class Peribolosporomycetes; order Peribolosporales; family Peribolosporaceae; genus Peribolospora; species Peribolospora baueri. Next base: position 200,951 of record JAMDHS010000012.1, read on the forward strand.
CGGTCGCACGGAACTGCGGGTTGGCGTTGGTCAAGCCCGTTCAACTCGACGTAGGGATGTTTGGCAGGGCGCCAGCGAAGCGGACCGGGAGGCGGAGCAGGCTCGGAGAAACAGGAACAGGAACAGTGTGGTCACGACACGGGAGGACGGCGAGTGGACGGTGGTAGGCAGCGAAGCGGCGGACGCTCGGCGGACCCCCTCGTTTACGATCAACCCCCCAGCCGCCTCAGCGTCTGAGAACGCCGCCGTACAAGAGGCGACGGCTGAGCTGGCTTCCACTCTGCGCACCCTTCGCGACACGTTTACTTCTTGGGATGACGAACGGCTGCGCCCTGGTCGTTTCAACGACTCTACGGAGTTGCTTATCCGCGCTCTCGCTCATCTCGATTCGCCATCCCCTCCGGCTGACGCCGGGGAGGATGAAAACGCACGCCATCAGACCGTCGACAACGGCCGACTGAGAGAGCTGCGCGTGCCCCGTAGACAAGCCTCTCTCAGTCAGTCCGAGCTCGAAAGCTTTCAGCGGTCGTCTGATCGCTCGGTGTCGTTCACCGACCAGCAACGGCCGTCTCAGAGCTATTCTCGCGGTGATGGAGATGGGCATGCAGCGGCGGCGGGTGGGGTTCGCATGCAAGCGCTAGGCAGCGGCGAAAGCATCGGCACCGGGGCCAACTTGGTTCGAAGACGAAGCATGCGCGAGAGTCTTGTTCCGTCGGGGCTCTCTATTCGTCGACAGCGCCACGCTGCGCTTGGAGAGCACCGCATGGGCACGGCAGCGTGGGGCGATGATGATATGTCTGTCGTGGCGACTGCCGGGTCAGAAGAGACAAGAGACCGCCGGATGGAAGTCGAGGACAGCGGTGCCCAGTCAGATGACGACAAGGACAACTCCGCCTCTTCCTCCGCCGTCGACGGTCCCTCTTCTCGTCCACTCCACTCCCTCCCTTCGCGACACACGCTGGCCTCTCGCTCCAACCTTAGGCGCGCCGGGCGCGCCGGTACCGGCACTGACACAGGCGCGTCCGTGAGAGGTTCGGCGGCATCTCGACGCGAACGGCCTCCCTTGAGGGCGGTTTATCCGCCCCAGCCACGCTTACCCTCTACGCTCTCGACAGCCACCTACCCGCTCCGATTCGAGCTCGTGGAGAGCAACGACGATGATCCCGTGCTCAGCACAGCCGTCAACAGCGGCGCCGAGGATGAGCATGAGAACGGCAACGAGAACGACGATCGCGACCCCCCTACGCCCACCGCTGCCTCGTCTGCACGCGATATCTTGGGCTCGGGCACCTCCGTCGGTTCATTGCATCGTCGCTCGTCCGTTCTCAGTGGCCAAAGCGGCACAGCATTTAGCCGTGGTCAGTTGAGCCCAGCTCGCGCAGCTCGGGCGATCCGTGGCCTACGCGTGAGGCGGAGCAGCGTGGGCGATGCGAGGAACGTGTTCCGCAACGACGAGAGCATTTACAGGACCAGACGCGGTCGCAACGTCGACCTTGTCATGCGCTTTCTCGTCGCTGTGCCGCCTCATTCGTCTTCGACTTCGTCGTCATCGGCGCTAGCTGCAGTGGCAAATTCCAGTCAGCCTCCCTCTGTGTCCACGGCGACGGCGGAGCATAACGAGGCTGAGGGCGAGCGTGTCGCCGGATTGTCTCGTAGGGGTTTGGAGGGGAGCCATACCGAGTCGGGGTTGCAGACGGCAAGGCTGGGTGACGTAGAGGACGTAGGGATGGCGAATGTGGATGCTTCTCAGCCTGCACATGCAGAGGAGCTGGAGCAGGAAGAGGTGGAGGACCGAGGTCCCATATTCACCCTCACGAGGATGGTTCTCAAGGTGCCGGCGAGGAGAGGAGCGGCGGCGGTCAGGTGCGTGCACTTGACTGATTCGCTCGCTCTGCCATTGCCAGACGGTGGCAATATCGGAGACATGACGGGACGAAAGGGTTCGCTCACCTCTCTGTCTTCGTCCTCGAATTCTCCTTGTGCTGGAATGCCCGGGTGTAGCGAGGGGATGGTCTTCATCAGCTTCGACCCCATCTGTCCGGAAGGTGAGCGCGTCTGCAGAGCGCTGGCAGTTGGTTGCTTCGCTGTACTGATCCAGTCCATGCGGCTGTCAGACCTCGCATACTACAATGATTTCACCGCGTCGGACGTGCAGGATCTCGTCGATCGTACCGGCATCGTCGGCCCCGGTCTTGCCCCCTCGGCGCGCACGGCCCCTCACCAGGTGGAAAGTGGTGGGAACCGGCGCCAGAGGGAGGAGGTCGAAGGAAAGGAGGAATTCGAGCAGGAAGGAGACGCCGACAGGGGAACCTTCAAGCGACGTCGGCTGAACGGGTACGGCAGTAATGGATTGGGTACTGACGCCGACTCCGAGGCAGGCGACGCCGATGCTCGGTTCGATCCAGCGACCGTCTCCCCTAGCTTTGCCGCCCTCCGAGTCAGTTCCCCTGCCATCGCTCCTAATCCGCCCCGCCCTCCCATTCTTCCCGCAGCTTTCTTCTCGTTCCCGCCCTCAACTTATCAGACCGAGCTTAACTTCCTCGACCAGCCTCAAAGGGGCCTCGGGGGTCGCTATGTCGCCGTCAAGCTCCTTCGCGCAAGGAGGGATCCGGAGGCTCTGGTTACGTTGTCAAGGTTGACCGGGGCCGCGCGAACGGAACCGGATCGGAGCTCGCGCTCGAGGCCAGGAGGTGCTGCCGGTGGTGCAAGACCAACGAATGGAGGAGAGGAAGGGGTGGAGGACGCGGAGTTGTACTACGATGACATGGAGGTGCAGTGGGTCGGCCTCATGGGCTACACCGGCAGGAGGTCGTTCCAGAGCTCCGGCGAGCTCATTTGAGACCCTTCTTGTGGCGAGGGTGTTGCAGTCATCCCGCCGCTCGATGCTCGAGCGCTCGAGTTATCACACGGCCTAACCCGTCCGTGGCTCGCTCCACCTATATGCAAGGCGTCGTCTATCGTCTTGCGATTTGTTGCTTGCCAGCTTCTCTCTTGTTCCCGTCAGTCAGTATTCAGTCAGCGGATACCCTTTGCGCATTCGCAATCTCAAAAGCTCGGCGGCCTTCGTCCGGATCGGTGCCCTGTATAAGTACGTGTTCTTTGACACGATTTGTTCACACAGCCTCAAAGTCGCGATGCGCCAGTGATATGAAACCTATTCTGATTTTAAAGATGCTACATGGATACAAAGATAACGACGGATGCACCGTTGCGAACCGGGCCTCTGAAAGACCACGACCGTTCGAGAGTACTGCGTCTCTGAATGTCTGCTGAATTCGAGTCGGATGGCGAGACAGTTGGGCATGGAAACGAAAATTGGAATAAGGGGGATTGGACTCGGGGCCGGGCGTCCCAACCGAACCTTTGAGCATGTGACAGGACTTCGTCACATGCGCGCCAGGTTGTCAAACCCTTTGGGAACCTATTGACCCGGGAGTCGAGGTTCGAGCGTAAAGTAGTGCCATCTTCAGTACCGCATCTGGACGGATAACTGCGGCAAAGAGTTGAACCAAGAAGTCATGTTACGAATGGGAGTGGAAAGGAAGGCTCACCTTCCAACCGTGTGTGTTTGCTGCGCGTCTGTAGCCTGCAATAGCCTCTGTGATCGTGTAAGGCCTGTTATAGTCGTACGGGCGTATTGATGAGTATCAGAACGTTTGTGCGAGCTCGTTTTCCGTCAGTGACCTCCGCGCAGTCTTTGGACCACTCACCCAGTTGTACGCGAGCCTCGCCGGACGCGGCTCGCCGTCGGAGATGGCTAGCCTAATCTGCATGAGTACCGCTTCCATGGAGTAACTTTTGTCCCAGCCGCTGTCGGTGAGCTGGTTAATCAATGCAGAAGAGAACACGAAGGCGGAAGGTGCACAAATATCAACTATCGGCTTATGAGCTCAGGATGCCAGCAAGTCGGGTATCACGCCAACGCCATCCGACCTGTGCACTGACCAAGTCAATACAAATCGAACCGCCCCCGGTGATATGCCCTCCACCGCCCTCCACGAAAGGAAGGACTCGCGGTGTAATGAGCCGGACGAAGGGCGGCGTAGATTTATAGTCGGGTGGGAAGCGGATCTCAAAGAGGAACGAGTTGATATTGCTGTATAACCGCACGTCGTAGATGTGCAGAACAATGCAACTCCATGAGTACAAGTTCCGATCGCCGCCACCAAGGGGCGGAGGAGTATGACCGCAAAAAACGCACGCACTTCTTCTTCATGTCTTCTGCTATCGGTGAGCTGGGGTCGAACGAGTGCAGTTCGACAATCCACTGGAAAAGGTTGTCCTTGTTCTTATTGAACTCGGGAGGCTGTTCGGGGGCGCCAACAGAGGAAAGACGACGTGGCAAGGAAGGAGCAACGTAAACACTGTGACCCCCGAAGACTTCTCATTCCATAAGAAAGCGGATGTAAAAACGGCTCACCAAGTAAAACCCGAGCTCCTTCAAGCTCTTCGCCTTGTTCTGCAAGTTAAGCACCGCATCGTACTCGAGCTTGACTGCCCTTGCCGCCCCCCTAGATGCTTCGTCTGGCGGCGGCAGCAGCTTGACTAACGTATGGCTGATTTTCCCTGGTTTCTAGTTGCCAAGAAAAGATGAGCATGCGAGACGACGTCAGTCATGTATAACAATGAGGCTTCTACCTCAACGGCTTCATAAAATCGGGCCCTTTCTCACCCAATCGTCCTTGGGGCGGATGGGCAGCACCGAGGCCGCCTTGTGCAGGCTGAAGACGCGGTGACCATCCTTAGGAGCTTTATATTTCTTTCCCTGCAGGACGGCCCGATCTTCCTCGTCATACAAGTCGTCTCTGCGTTCGCCCCGCCTCGCCTTGACCAGCTGGTCGATTTTTCCCTGCATGCTCGGGATCTGAACCAGTTCGTTTTCGTAGTAAAGCGGGTATGAAGGATCTTGGTCAATCAAGGCGGTGACTGACCAGCCTGCGGCGGAAGCTTTGAGTTTGTGGCTCGACCCATGGAACGTCTCCACGACGAGGTAACTGTAGGGAGTCGACTCCTAAGTATAAGCAGGTTTGTTGAATGGATACGACGGCGTGGATAGCAACTCACCGGGCCATGATCCAGTCGGTGTTGTCAATGACCAAGGCCGGGGCCCTGCAGACGAACCTCTTGGGCTGATTGACGATCTCGGCTATCAATAACAATGCGCATGGGCGCAGTTGACTAGACCGCCAGAAGGTGGAAGTTGTCTTGGAGTATTTTCGCATCATCTTCCCGTCCCTCGAGAAGTAGACACCATTTCCATGCGATCGGCCGTGCTTCATCTACGAACCGAAAAGAGGCGCCTGTCAGACAAGTCCCGATGTCCATTCAGCCGCAGGTTCTCACCATTTTGTAATGCAAACCGACGCGGATTATCTGGAAGGGAATGAGGCAAACGGGGAGCGAAGTCGGCTCACCGACCTCTCGCATAGAAGCAACAACCCAAAGGAGAGAAAGTAGACTTACTGAATGCCAGTCTTCCACGCAGCTTCCATGAAAGGCGTATATTGTAGGATACAGAACTGCGTTATGGTCCTTTGCCTTTGCGTCCTTCACCGCGCGCCGAAACCGTTCCTCTTTATTGGGCGCTCCGAACAAGAAGCGAAACTGGCGCCACTCGTTGTTATCTGAAGTCCAGTAGGCCGTAGATGGTGAGAAGTGGGGGATTAGCCATTGTCGGATACGACGGGCGAGGAGAAGACGCACGCAGAGACACGAGGTCGTCCTCGTTAGTAATATCCTCAATGTGGGCCTGACAGGAAGCGACGCACCTGTATCGAGACGTCCAAGACAATCCAGCCGTCAGCTCGGTGATCACGCGTGAACCAGGCATGGACTCAGGACCGACCAACGGAGGACTTTCCAAGCAGCAGGAGCAATCTCCTTGCCATGGGATTTATCCGCTATGGTCTCAGATTTCTACATACAGTAGAGAGGTCACGGAGTCAGTGGGTGGCCCTGATGGAGGGGGGTGAACATTCCACTCACGACCGTGAAGGGCAGCCTGTCAAAATCGACCAATCCATCCGATCCCGGCCCCACTGCGTCGCTGGGGGAGTGGTTACTCTGATGCGTGGGCTGGGAGCAATTGGGTGTCGGGACGCGAATGCCCATGCCCGTGGGCAGACTCCCGTCAGGTTGTAGACCCCCGTCCCGGGCGGCCACGTACGTCAGCGAGACGAGGAGATCGACGACCGTCGGGTTGTTGACGATCTCGCGTTCGACGGACAGGCCGAGTTTTAGCTTATAGTACTGGTCCGCACAAACTTCGGATTCGCAGACGTGACTTCGACACAGGGACGCGCACAAGGTCAGCCTCGCATTCACCGCGATGCAAACGGGTCGAAACTAGGAACTCTTCGTCCTCACGGAATGAGCGTCTCAATATCAGTACCGGTCCTTTTGTGACATACCACGCAATACAGAGCGCTGAGCTGCATGCGCGCGAAGATGAAATGCCTGGGTTAAGTTCTGAGCCAGATACAGGCGCCAACCACGTTCCAAAGGTGGCGAAACGGAGAACTCACCATCAGCCTTCTGACGAGAAAGGAATACGCCATCCAAGGCAAGTTTTGATGCGAGGTTTTGGCCGTGTCGAGATAAAGAGAGTCGGCCGGAAGGGTGTGCCGCCATCTTACATCCAGTTCAGCCTGATCGGCGTTGTTGATACCCTGAACGCGACGGGAACATGTGAGACGTTTGCACTGAACTTCTCTGCGTAGGATGAGAACTATTCAGTGCTTACATCTTTGAACCTTTCAAAGACGCGATCTGGCCGTTCCTGCAGCTCAACGACCTTGGCCAGGAGCAACTCCGCGCCAGCCCACCCGATTTCAAACGAGATGCGAAGGTCGACAAGGCGCATAAATTGGTCGTTGAGGACGCCCTCGAGACTCTCGCTCAGAGAGAAGCCTTCAAAGTCTCGTTTTTCGTCTTCTCCTGACGTTCCCTGGACTCCCTCCGCTGTCTGCAGCAAGACATTGCGACAAGGCTTGGACGATTGGCACAGACCGACGTGGAAGTTGATAGAAGTCTCAGGAGACACCGAGAAGGTGCGCTGGGTACGAGCCACTTCGTCGAGCGAGTACGGGTCCTGCAGGCCACCGATAATTAGGACGAGATGATACGACCTTTGCCAAGGCGAGGGGAGGTGGTAGGAGAGGACAGACCACCAGTTCAACGGCAGGGATGCGATAAAGCGGAGACACGCTCAACTCACTTCTCCAGCAGACGCGGATCCCGGGCTATGAGAACTTCGGGTTCAATACCGAGATCGAGTACCCTGCAAGATACGGCGAGGGTAAAAGAGGTAGGAGAGAAGCGGGTCATGCTGGGCTGGTAGCCGGCTGAAATCACTTGCTTGAAGTCGCTGCACGATATAAAAAGGGGAAGCGAGTTTATGTCACACAAAAGAGCCGATGGACAAGAGACGACTACAAAGACAGACGCATATGCAAGACGCTGACCTTTGCAAAACTTTAAGCTGTTTCTTTTGGCCGCCGAAGCAGTCGTCGTCGTCATCATCATCATCCTCTTCAGAGCGATTCCCGTCCTCGCCATCGTCGCTCGGGAGGGGCGAGGAGTCGATTTTGTACGGGCTCGCGAAGAGGTGTCGGGGCAAGCTATAGACTCCGTTGGCGATCTCCTGAACGATGAAGACAATGGTATCATGGAGAGGTCTAGGCTGAGCGGTGGATACAGATTTAACGGCGGCGGTCGCTGATAAGGGGTGAGCATGAGACGAGCGCAGACGAGCGATGTGAGATCCTTTGCAGAGCGTGCGAACAAAGAAAAAAAAAAGAAGGGTTGTAGACTCGCCATCGGCAGAACTTTCGTCATTCAACGTGGCGACGACGGAATGAGCCTTCGGGTAGTCATTCGTGTCTGTAGAGGGGGAAGAACGAGCCGACGAGTCAATAGCCGCGCCCGGTGTCGGTCGAACGAGAACGACAAACGCATACGAGTAATGACGAGCGTCACAGAGCAATCGATGGCAGGAGAAGGCCCTCCCTCTACGTCAATTACCACATGACATGTGCCTTCGTCCCTTCCCTTGGTGAGGCCTGCGAAAGAAAACGTCGGGCAGGCGGGAAGTGAAGACGAATGAAGGAGCTCCCTGGGCGCCCAGATAGGGGCTTGACAGAAGGGAGAGAAGGACGAGTGGCTCACGATTAACGATCGCAACCCCGTGGTCGTCGACCGCCCACGGCTTCTTTCGAGTCAGCTCATCTACATCATCCAAGAAGCCGCGACGTCCTATCTTGGCGCGGGTGCTACCTCCTTGCCAGCCGGTCTCGCCCTTGCCGGCCGCTCGTGTGGTTATTGAAGTCGAAAGAGCCGAGCCTCCGTCGGCGCGTTTCTCCTGCGCCTTGGCCTGAGCAGCCTTGATGCGTGTACATAACCAACTGGAAGAGGTTTTCATTTCTGCTTCTTCATCACCTGGTATTCGTCGGGCGAGGGTACCATGAAGATGTTACTGGGACGAGTGAGACGTGGGGCATGTCGCACTTGCGAGAGGAAGAGCGAATCGCGGGCACGTCTTAAGAGGGGCGAAAAAGGAAGAGAGATGAAGGAGCTAACAGAGGTTCCCAGCATTGATAAACGACGAGCTCCACAAGGCAAGATGGTTTCCCCTTTTTTCGCAGTGTCTCACGTCCCCGTCTCGTCAGCGGTCAGCGGTCTCACGCTGCCAATCACGGGCGCGCCGCCTTCCCTTTCGCCTGTCGGGGATGGGAGGAAGGAGATGATCGGAAAAGGTGAGAGCGGCGCCAACCCCATTCCTCCCGACTTTTTCCTAATTGTCTGGCTTGCGCCCGCACCGCGCCCTCGAACGGTGAGCCGTCGTGAGCGGGACGCGAAGCTGAGCACGTCCGAGGTCGTTGTCACGCACACGACGCGGGTAAATGAACGAGGAGGGTCAACGACCGGACACTCCCTCCGACGCCATCAGACGTCCTCTCGACCAGTCGACCCACGTTGAGTGAGGAAGTCCGCCATGCTTGTGCTCCATCGATTTGCGGCGGAGGAGTTGGTGTTCCGTATGAAGGTCTGCGATCGAAATCGGGCTCAACACGTGAGGAAAAGCAAGGGAGAGGGATGCACGTTCAGAACCGAGGGTCACCAACGTCAACTGACCCATCGTCAAGCTTTAAAAGGCTCGACGAGGATGCTGGTACATCAGTGATGTGAGACGGTGGTACGAGACTGCCCAATTCCCTCACTCCTTGGACGAGCTGGGGGAATGAACATCATTCCCTCTGCACGTGACCCGTCATCTGTGACTTCGCGTTCACGTGCTCGGCGTTAACGCGAGGGAGATCTCTCCAGTTCTCCATCATCGGAAGAGGTCGAAAAGGACCGTATATATAGACGGGAGTCCGTGGAACAGAGTAAGGGTAGAGTAAACGGACGGAGTAACTGAAGAGTCAACGAGAGACAGCCACGGCGAATATGTTGGGAGGGGGAGTCGTCAGAGTTAGGCGGGGATTGCAACACATGCAACACCTCTACACTACAGATGCCATTCCGGCGGGGCGAGATGCATGCGCGCACAGCTCACCGTTTAGGAAGACCGACGGACGACGACCAACGACACCGTTTGCCTCACTGGACCGAACGGAGCAGGAGGGGAGCACGCCAGTTGGGACATCTAAGAAACGAGATCGTTAACCTTGGATAGTAGGTAGAGTACACGGCGAAATGACGAGGGGGAATATGGACACGATCGGCAGAGGAAAAAGGACGGAGAGGAACAGCGGTGACAGCAGAACGGCGGAGAACGCCGAGATAAGATAAAGGAAGAGTCGTCCGAGTCGTCCGTCCAAGAAGAATCGAATTATGAATCAGAGCTCGTCGTCCGTGAAGACCTCCTCGCCGCGCTTCCTCCGCGCGATGCGGTCCTTGCGGGCCTTCCTCTGCTCGCTCGACGTGAGCTTCTTCTTCTTTTCTGCCTTGGCAACCTTGTTGCCAAGCGCGTCGAACGTGTCCTCCTCGTCGCCCTTCTTCTGGTCGATACGGGGCCCGGATCCTTGACCCTCGACCCAGTTGTGGCCGGAAGCGACGAGATGGCCCTGGTGGGGGGAATGAAAAAGGGAGGAAGAGGCGTCAGTGAACATTCATTATATATATATGATTAAACAGACTGCAGAGGGCGTCGGTCCACGCAAAGGATTGGACACTCACGTCCTTCATGCTCCAGACTTCCGTGCAGATGCTCTCGGAGAATTCGCGCGAGTGGGTGATGACGAGCACACCACCCTCGAAGACCTTGAGGGACTCGATGAGCGCGGCGAGCGACTCACGGTCGAGGTAGTTCGTCGGCTCGTCAAGGCAGATGACGTGCGGCCTGCGCCACGTAGCGGCGGCGAGGACGACCTTGACCTTTTGGCCTCCGGAGAGACCGCGCATGGTGTTGTGCGAGACGAACTCGGCCTCGAGACCAAAATCGGCGAAGTGCTTCTCGATCTCCTTGCGGACGAGCGGACGGAGGAGACCAAGGCGCTGGGCTTCCTTCGTGTCGATCTCCATGACCTTCTTCTCGAAACCGCGGGTGATGAGCTCGTCACGGGACATCCAGATGTTCTCCGTGGACGAGAGACCCTTGAAGCTGATCTCGTAACGGTAGGACTGCTTCTCCTTCAGTCGGCCGACAATGTCGTCGATGATGCGCTTCTGGCCCTCCACGATGACCGTGCCGCCTTCCTTCATCTTCTTCTCGTCCTCCTCGGTGACCTGGCGGTTGATCTTGGACAGCTCCTCGCGGTCCTCACCGGTCTGGTAACGCCAGATCATGTAGTCGAGCGGAGTCTTCTCGAGGTGGTGGTCGATGTGGTGGAAGGCGTGCTGGGCGACGTAGCCGATGACCAAGTTGGGGTGCTTCCACACCTCACCGCCCTTGTTCGGCTCCGTCTCGCCGACGAGCAGCTTGACGAGGGTCGACTTGCCGGAACCGTTGGGGCCAAGGACAGCGACACGGGAAGAGAGCGAGACCTGGAGGGTGACGTCGTACAGCTGCTGAACCTTGGACGTCGGGTACTGGAAGCCGACGTTGCGCATCTTGAGCAATGACTTCTCCTTGGTCTTGACACCGTCAAGAAGGGGAGGGTCGGGGATCTTGAAGTGGTAGTCCTCGGCCGGCGAGAGCTCGTAGTAGGACTTGGCCTCGGGGACGTGCTTGACGAAAGACTCGAGGTTGCCCGGGTAGCGCTTGACCTTGAAGTGGTTCAGGTGGAGCACGTCGGTGATAGTGTTGTTGAGGAAGCCAGAGTCGTGGGACACGATGATGGACGTGCATTGGGTGAGCGAGGTGAGATAATCCTCGAGCCACTTGACGTTGAGGACGTCAAGGTGGTTCGTGGGCTCGTCGAGGAGGAGAATGTCGGCCTTGAAGAGCATGGCGCGGGCGAGCGCGAGCTTCATCTTCCAACCGCCGGAGAGCGAGCCGATGGCGTGAGTTTGACGGTCGTCAGAGAAGCCGACGGACGCGAGCGTCTTGGCGACCTCTTCCTTGTCCGCCTGGATGCGCTTGTCGGAGACGACAAATTCGAAAACGGAGGTGTCCTCCTCGGAGCCGTCGATGTCGTGCTCGACGTAGAAGGTGCGGACCTCGTCGGGGGAAGGGAAACCCTCGACCTGGCCGTTGACGATGGCCCTCATGAGCGTAGACTTGCCGGAGCCGTTGCGGCCACAGAGACCGTAGCGGTGACCACGCTTGAGGCGGAGGGTGGCCGTGTTGAGGAGAATCTTGGCGCCGTAGGCGAGGGAGAACTGGCAGTTGCAGAGGTCCTCACCCTCCTCCTCGTCATCAAAGGCCTCGACCTCGTCACCGGCGCTGCTCGCGCTCTTCTCGAGCACCTGGCGGATGATGCCGTGGGCCTTGTGCGGGTCCTCGGGGGTGGCGAGGACGACGTACGGGCTGAGGGCCTGCTCCCACTCGGTCGCCTCGAAGTTGCGAGCCTGAGCAAGGTTGGCGGCCAAGGTGGCGATGTAGTGGACGAGGGTGGCGTCGACCTTGGAAGCGTCCAGACCGGCGTCCTTCATGGCGTTGTTGAACAGAGGGCCGGTGATCTTGGCATCGATGACCTTGGGAGGGGGGAGGTCGGTGCCGTCGCCGTCGATCTTGCCGACGGAGCGGAGGGTGGCGATGGCGCGGTTGACGACGCCACGGGCCTCGGGGTCAGCGACCGTGCTCTCAATCTTGATGAGACCGGGGAGAAGCTTGGGCAGGAAGGGGCGGACGGTGTGCTCGTTGTCGACCAGCTTGGACATGTTGTCGATGATGACGGCGACCTTTCGCTTCGTGGCTGTCGGCCTCTCAGTAAGACCACGAGAGAGCAAGGGGGCCATGAGCGAGAGGGTGGGCGAGTCGACCTCCTGGACGAAGGTGGTAGCGGAGAGAAGCTGGATCGTCTTGGGAACCTCCTCGACGGGGTTGATGAGCGAGGAGATGAGAGCGGGGATGAACTTTTCAATGTCCTTGTTGGACACGAGAGCGCACGCCTTGGTGAGGGAGGCGCGAGCGGCCTTCTTGACGTCGGCCTTGGTGTCCCAGATGGCGTCGGAGAGAACGGGAATGATGTCGGGCATGCCGCGAGCGATCTGGTCGGCGGACGAGGTGATGAGCTGGTCGAAGACGTCGAGCGAGCCCGTCTTGACCTGCCACTTGCCAGCCGTGGTGATCTGGTGGAGGAGCTTGGGGAGGATGGCCGGCGTGGTCCAGGGGCTGGCGATCTGAACGAAGCTGCGAACGGCGTCGGCGGCAGCCTGACGGGCGCCCGGCGTCTTGTCGGCGAAGGCCTCGAGGAGCTGGTCGAAGACCTTCTCGACGATGAAGGGCTCCACCTCGTGGCCGACGCCCTGCTCGCAGAGCGAGGAGATAAGCGCCGCGGCGCCCTCGCGGGCGGTGGCGTTCTTCTTGTCGTTGAGACCCTTTAGGATGGCGTCGGCGACGCCGAGGGTGGCGACGCCCGAAGGGCCGTTCACCTTGACGAAGTCGACGAGCTCCTGAACGGCGCCCTTGTCGGCCGACTCGATGATTTTGGTGACGTCGATCTGGGCCGCGGCGGCGTCGCCGCCGGCGCCAGACTTGACGTCCTTGGCGGGGACGGTGGCGGGGGTACCAGCAGAAGCGAGGGCAGCAGGGGCCATGTCTGTATTTCTGGAAGCCAGGAAGAGAGGGGAGAAGAGCAGTGGAAGGAGGTGCGGAAAAGAGAGGAAGGGAGGAAGGATGATTGGTGGCGTAGGTGAGTGAGGGTGGGGGTGGGGGGCGTGAAGGGCGAAGGCGGAAGGAGGGAAAAGGGAGAGAGAAAAAAATTCAGTCGGTGCCCTGGAGGTGCGGAAAAGAGCGGCGGGAGGCGGTCGGCGGCCAAAAAATTTGGGAGGCGTTTGCCACTCACCCGTGTATCTAGCGGAGAGAATAAGTTTGTTCGAGACTTGTCTAGTCTAAGAGGAGCGTTACGACGAGGGTAGAGAGACGGTGGCGAAGACGAGTGGGATGCCGTGCGTGGGTAGATAGAGGACGGGTAGGTGGTGCCTGCCTGAGGAGGTCGTCGAGGGAGACCGAAAGGGAGACGGTGGCGTGGGTGGAGGGAAGAGCGAAGAGGTATGCTCTATGATCCTTTTTAAGAGTCTACTGGGTGGCGAACGAGGCCAACAAAGAAAGACGGCGACGAAAGCGGTGGGGAGGGGATGGGGATGGTGGGAGGGTGAGGAGGAGGAGATGGTGGTCCGCTCCCAAGGCCCCCTGTCTTCCGCGCGCCTTTTCTACTCCCCACCGCCTAAGCCGTGCCCTGCCCTCCGACCCGACGCCACCGCGCCCGACCGCAGTTTTTTCTCGCCTTTGGGCCTCCGTCCCTCCGTCCCTCTCGTCCCTCTCTCTGCCTATTTCCTTTCCTGGCCTCCTCTGCTTGCCCCTTTCTTGCCCTCTCTCCCTCCCCATTCGAGCCCGCCTTCGCTCCCTCCCTGCGCTTCCGTCTGAGCCTCGCCGAGTGTCCGCTCCGGGTGTGAGTGGAGGAAGGAGTGCCACACACATCTTCCACCTATACCATACCGTCTCGTCTCCTGGCGAAGCAAGCAAGCAAGCGACCGTACTTTCTTTCACTGCACCGGGTGGGGATGGGAAGCATAGCGTTCATGTTGTCCTACGCTGGCCGGCGGTACCGTCAACGCAAACGAACGGGACGGCGACCGGCTCGGGCAGGCTGTCAAGTGCCTGGGGAGGCGTCGTCTTCAAAAGCGGGGGGTGCTCTGACCGCGTTGAGACAGACCAGACAAGACAAGAAAGGAAAACGAGTTGCCTGGAGCTGTCCGTCCGCGAGGGCACGGCATGAGACTTGATGAGACTGGGGCCGCGGGCCTTCCGAGGGAGGCGGCGTGAAATTTGTCTACCGGGCCAAGATGGCGGGCGCGGCTGAGGTCGGAGGAAAGGCAATCGTTGGTTTCACTTTGGCTTTTACTTCACTTTCACTTTCACTTTCATTGCCCCTTTTGGACACCTCAGACGCGCCCTCGGCCTCGCCCAACTGCTTACCGACCGTCGCCACCTGATCCGTCGGAATGTCTCGACCCGACCACACGCCCGCCCATGTGCCCGCCCATGTGCCCCCTTCTTCTGACACAGCAACTGCAACATGGATCGGACGTCGCCCGACGCGCGTGCTTACCTAACCTACTCAAAAAAAAAAAACTCGGCGGCGGGCGCCACAATAGCGAGCGTTGCCGTGTCGTATCGGCTCGGCTCCTTTTACGCTGTCCCCGTCGCCGCCACCGCACCCGTACCTACAACCAGACATGTGGCGAGCTCGCTCCGCCCGCATTCGGATGGTATGGGAAGCCAGTCTTCTTTCCGTTCGTCCCCAGGTGGTGGGGAAGGAAGGATGGAAGGATGGATGGATGGATGGATGGAGTGTCCAAAGGCGAGCGGAACGAGTGGTGGCAAAGGACGACGACGAGGACGAGCGAGCAAGCGAGCGAGTGGGCGCAGTTCGTTCTTGTGTGTTCGCCATCCAAATCCAAATATCCAAATGACAGTGTAAGCAGGGTCGCCTCCAGCCAGCCCATGCGAGGCATCACACGATACAGTATCGGACTTGGATTTCGAGAATGCGAACAGACGAGCGAGCGAGCGCATCGTCAGTCAGTCTGGCAAGGCTCGATCGAGTGCGTAGGACAATGGAAGCGGGAAAAAAGCAAAGCAAAGGGGCAAACGCCGTGCCAACATCAAATTCCAACGAACGACACATGGCGCGGGCGAAAGAAAGGAAGGAAGGAAGGAAGGAAAGAGTGTGCACATCATACAAAGAAACGGGAGTGAAGCCGGGAGTGAAGGGAGGGGAACAACCAAAGAACCGAAGTCAGGGGCGCGGATGGATCTGAATCTAGATCGAGGGCGAATGAAGACGAAAAGATGGAGAGGGAACAGAAGGAAAAAAAAGATGCTGCGACCGATAAAAGCTTTTTAAAAGAAAAAGGAAAGAAAGCGGGGACCGGGAGGCGAGAGTCGGGAGGGAGTACGACGAGACGGGACGAGAGTGACGACACGGGACGGAAGGGCGATGGAAAGCTACAGGTGACGGAATACGAGGGGAGAGGGACACATACACAGACACAGAGACCCGGGTTGGATGGACGGATGGAAGGAAGGGTGCGAGAAGGTCGTCTGGGACGTGTGACGATAACAAAGAAAGCGAGCCTTCGATCTCTATCTATTGCTATCGACGGGCCGAGAGAGGGAGGGAGGGAGGGGAAGGAAGACGGGGAGGGAAAAAAGATAAGGAACTTTGGAAGGGAAGGAATGTGAGGTCTCGCGAAGAGATAGAACGAACGGACAGAGGGATATGCAACGAAAGCGAGGACGAATCGAGAGAAAAGAGGGAAAAAAGACGGTAGGAGGAAGAGGAGCAAGGTAAAGGCCAATGGACGGCCCACGTCCGCACGAGCAAACGCGACTTTGGCCGTACCTCATCCCCGCTCGGCTCACAGCGCCTGCCCCGGAGACGGCTCATGCATCAGCGCCAGACCGTCCGAGTCCCTCCTGGGATGGGCCGACCACTCGCCCCCGCCCCCGCCCCCGCCACCATCCGCGCTTTCGCCGCCTTCGGCCGACGGGATGCGAGGGGAGGAGGAAAGATGGGAAGAGGGGACCTCGGATCTGCGCTTTTCACCGCCCGCGCCCGTGTCGGCGGCCTCGACGGCCATCTGCCCGTACGGATACGCCTCGGTATCCTTCTCGTACGCCGCCGACGCCTTCTCGGGAGCGAGGGAGCGGCGGTAGAGGAGGACGCCATAGAAGAGGTCCCAGAAGGTGTTGAAGATGATCACGACGAGCACGATGCTCTGCACCGCCAGGAGCACAAAGCCGATGATGGCGCGCGGTAGGGGGCGCACGCCGACAGTGTCGACGAAAGCGATGCAGATACCCCAGGTGGCCATGCGGGCAAAGATGAGGAAGAGCATCAACGCATCCGACCGCCTGTCTCGTCCCGGCCGGCAGACGATCCAGGCGATGAAGAGGAGCGCCTCGACGACGAGACAGCCGATCACCTGGCGCAAGGCGTATGCCTGGGCAAAGGCGATGAAGCAGGCGCGGATGAAGGCGGCGAGGAGGAGGACGGCGACGAACCAGTAGTATTTGGGCCGGAAGGGGTGAGATAGACCACCCCAACGCTTGACGAGCAAGCTCGACTCTGCGGGCGGGGCGACCTTCTTGTCGTGATAAAGGGCGGCGGCGCCAAACCTGTGTGCGCTGCGCACGACGGGGAAGGCGAAGAGAGCAGAGGTGGCCAACAGGAAGGCGAGCAAGACGGCGGCCAGAAAGATGGACAGCCACGAGTCGTGCACGGTGAATTGATAGAAGATGAAGATGAGGAAGGGAGGGTAGGCGACAAGCACGAGCCGGGCGAGGTAGGTCAAGGTGAACGCGCCAAACTCTTTCGGTCTGGAGAACCTCTCGGCCCACCGCGCCAAGTCGCCTGCCAAGCCCGGCTGGGTCCGCTTGCCTGTCGTCCCGGCGGCGATCGCACGGACAACGACGTAGATGAGGGCGAAGAGACCGACGCCGAGGGCGAGGAGCATGAGGAAGGTGATGAGCACGGTGAGGAAAGCGTTGGTGGGGGCAATATGGAGGCGGGAGGTGAAGGTGGGAATACCAGCCGGAATGGTGCCATTCTCAGAAACGACCGGGATGGAGGACGTGTTGCCGATCAACCCGTTGGAGCCGATCCCGATCGAGTTACCCAGGCCGCTGGAAAGCGAGAGGGGCTTGTGGGGCGTGAAGGCAAACGACTTTGCCATAAAATCGACGGGATGGGAACCCCCGCCTTTGCCCTCGCTCGCCATCGCGGCGAAGCTCAACCCGGAAGGGCCGCCGGATGCGAAAGAGGGGGAAGCTCCAGAGCCTAGGTTGTAAGGGCTGAACTTGCGGTTTGAGTAGGCGTTGGGATCGTACAAGCTGGCATCGCTGGCGTTGCCGCCGGTGGCGTTGCGCGTGGAGTCTATGGAATGTTGTATGCTGGGGATGTCGAGCAAGCCGAGGAACCAGCCAAAATTGGCAGCGAACTCTTGGTAAACGACGGGGTAGTTGAGGGACAGCAAAGAGGTCGCGGCGACGTGTTGAAGGTACCAGAGCACGTCGACGATGCGCCATTGCGCTGCGCCGTTGGATCGAGGGAGCATGGCGTGAAGGAGAGAGGAGACGAGGGCGACGAGGGCGAGAGCGGCCATGCCCCATGACACTGCGTTCTTGCGGACGGTGTGGCCGTTGGAGAGCGTGGTCTGCATGCACGCTGCGATCTCGCCGGTGTCTGTGCGTAAGAGCTCGACCCGTGCGACGGCCTCGAGATCGGGCACAGTGTAGGCCAGCGAGGGAATCTTGTCGGCAAACTCGGCGGGCACATTGAAGTATCCGGAGCCTTGGAGAGAGAGATAGATGGATGGATGGATGGAATGAGTGCTCGAGCTGCTCGGTCCGGTCGTCACGAGGCACGCATAGAAAGAGCAGCAGCTTCGTCCCTCGTCGGCGTCGGCATGGGCGACTCACCGGCAAAGTTGGCCTGAGGCAGCGGACAGAGCGCCCCGCCGGCGACAGTGCAGAGGTCGACGGTCATGTTGACGGCATCGATGCCGTACGCGTTGAGGAAGATGTTGACATCGACGTTCAAGTTTTCTTCTACCGAGGCGGCGATGATGTCGAAGGTGACGGTCTCATTCTGGCGGTAGTAGTGCAGATCGAAGCGGTCTACGAGGATGGCCTGCTGTGGGGAGCACAAGGTGGTCGAGGAGGTGTCTGCATGGTGAGCGCGATGAGGCGATGGGACGAGAAGGGCGAGAAAGAAAAGGAAGAAGAGGGGGAGGGGGCAAAGGTGTCCGTCCGTCCGTCAACGTCACCGCACCGCGATCGGAGGGACGAGCTAGCTCGGCCGGCGGTCCAACGTGGCACGAGCCGTCGACGACAAGACTCACATAGCTGGCCGCTCTGGGACGCAGCATCGGCGAACGGCGGCAAGGAAGCGAGAAGAGCGGTAGCAGAAGCATAGGCGAGGGTCGACGTCCACGAGCGTCTTGATCTCGCCCCTGAGCCGCCACTGGCCCTTCGACGACGGAGGCCGCCGGAAGACGACCGATCGGACGGCATGGGCGGCGGTGGTGGTGGTGGTGGTCGCCGGTGGTGGTGGTGGTGCGGAAACAACGACCGAGCGGGAGGAGAATCGGCGACAGGAGGACGGGAAAGAGGAAGCGTAAAGTGCAGTGAATATGGTCCGTCCGAACCGAACCTTGATCGCCCGTCGTCGGGATCTCGATGGGAAGGGTGTTTCAGAAGGGGAGGACGGTAGGAGTCGCGTGGCGGGTGCCGCGCTCGCAGGGCCTCCTTCCGTTCTTTCTCTTATGGGACTGGGGCAAAGGGGAACGGGAGGGGGAGGGGGCGAGGAGAGGTGGAATGAGGAGGGGGATGGTCGTAGAAAGGAAGATGACGACGAGGGCCGAAAGGAGGGAGGGAGGAAAAAAAGGAGAGAGAGGATCAAGATCGAAAAGCTAAGAACGGCATCGATCTCCCTCTCCCGTCCTTCCGCCTGTCTTTCTCCCTTTCATTTCATCTTTCTTCCCAGTCAGTCCTCTTGTCTTGTATCTCTGTGCCCTTTGGAACATTGCTCGCAAGCGACGACGACGACAATGGGTGGACAGCTCGCCTGCCCCTTTCATTCATCCTTTCCATTGTCCTGGTCGAGCGAGCGCGACGACGCGACGACGACGACGAGCAACGGACGAACGAAGGGAGGCTCGACTCGACTCGACTCGACTCGACTCGACTCGTCTTGTTTGGCTCGACAGCACATCAACCGGAGGCACGTCAGGGTAAGCAAGCGCGAAGAGTGGCCAATTCCCGCCCATCCATCCAACCGACCCATCCATTCTCGAGGCAAATAGATGGCTGGCCGGAGTCGCACTACGTAGATAGCGCCCAACGTGGATTCGCGCTTGCCATCCCGGTCGTCATCATATCGACATCATCCTTGCGCTCGCGGGACCGAGCCGAACGAAGACATCGAGAAAGAAAGAAAGAAAGAAAGAAAGGCTGAGCGGAGGCACGCGATGCCGCCAAGAAGAGTGAAGACGAGGATAGATGGACGACCAACTAACAGCACCGCCGCGATCCAAGCCTCTCACCTCACGCCTATCTCCCTCCGAGCCGGCACCGTCCGTGCCACACCACGGCATCGGACACAGCACAGCACCCATCTTGCCCGCTCCCCTCCACCTCCACCACCTCGACCTACTCTACTCGACTCGACTCAACTCGACTCAGACTCGACTCGACTCGCCAAGCCGTCCCGGCCCGTCGTCGTCCGCCGGCCGAACTCGGCCCGCTCCCTAAATTCGTTCATGACGACGTCGGCTGCGGAACGAAAGCTTACGTACGCATCGATGCATCGATCAAGTTGCCGCAGCCAAGGAACTTGGGAGAGGACCCGACCCAGCTGCGCAGTGTGTTCGCGTCCGGCGACTGCGGCTCGTGGGATGACCAGACTGCAGAGATTTTCCTTCTTTCCCTCGAGCCGGTGCGCTTCAGCAGCAGCGCCCGCTCGCCCGCCCGCGCACGAGTTCTTCTCGCTCCCCCTCTCCTCCACCAAGGCTCCTTCATCTCAAGACCCTGCCGAGAATGGTGAGAACGGACGCGCCGACCCTCTTTTTTTTTTCTTTACTCCCTTCTTTCGCCGGCACTGCGAGCATGGCCTCGCGGTGGGCGGCTGGGCTCCGTGGAGGTGGTCCGGAGGGTGGGAATAGATAGCTCGCGACGCCTTGATCGTGGATGGATGGATAAACGGAGCTGGCGAGGAGCGGAGCTGAGCGTGATCAAGGATGCGGCCGCTGACATACGACCCTCTCTCGTATGCGCACTTTTTTTATTTTCTTTTCTATCCTTTCGCCTCATCCCCATCCCTTCTGTTCAGCCGTCCCACAAGAGTTTCCGCACCAAGCAGATCTTGGCCAAGGCCCAGCGCCAGAACAGGTGAGCGGCGGCGCGGACGCCATCCGATAGTTTTTGGGCTGCACCGTCTCGTCGCCCTCGTCGATTGTGCGCTCACGACGATGTGACTTTTCTTGCCTCGTTGTCTGACAGGCCCATCCCCAACTGGTTCCGCCTGAAGACGGACACCAAGATCCAGTACAACGCGAAGAGGGTGAGCTAGCGGCGCGATTGGAGTGGTAGGAGTGGAAGGAGGTCGTCAAACGGATGCTCAGTCGTCGTCGCTCCCACCGTCTTCATCCACAGCGTCACTGGAGGCGGACTAAGCTCAACATCTAAGGGTTCTCTCCCTCGATTCGGTCGTTGCGCTTTCCCACCGTTATCCTTTCCTCCCCTCCTCTCCCCGCTCCGGTCCCGGACGCCCTATGGCGACTCCCGCACGGTTATGAGCTCGAGACGCGTCATGCAACCCTCGTCCTTCCTTCCTCCCATCCTCCATGCCGACCGTCGAGCTTTCCGCTCTAGACGTTTTTGCAAACTAAAAAACAAAAAAATTCCCCGTGTTAACGGCGTGAATGGATTCATGTTGAGCTCCAAGTCGTCTCTGTTCGTCCGTCCGTTCGTCAGCGGGTTACGAGGGAAGGAGAGAAACAGCAGGACGGGGGTGATAGATGAATTTTTCTTTTGTCGAAAATGGGAAGCGGCGGTGTGAGGCGACGAGAGGGGCGCATCTCGACTCTTCCTAACCCACAGCAGGTTGAAAAGCGCTAGCGAAAGTGAGTATGAAGAGCGCGCAAGCAAGCGGACTCTTCCTCACGAGTTAGCGGAGTCCCTAGTAAGTTAAGCATTGCTGAACCCAAATGACTACCGAGCGGGTCGAGGCATAGCCGTCTTGTAGCAACTTCCTGGTGTATTGAACAGGTGTGTGCTCGCTCGGCGTTACAATCTGGCCCGGCTAAGCATTTGACTCAGGGGGGGCACCCTATAAAAGCGTCGTCAAAAGCCTGAGCCTGGAAAAAAAAAAAAAAAAAAAAAAATTCCTAGTCAGGCTTGAACTATTCCTTCTTCTGCCTTTGCATCAGCTCGGTTTTGTGTAGCGTTTAGCGTTGTGCCAGGGGGAATGGATGTCAGATGTTGTGGATGTGCATGATTGCCGATGGCTAGACGAACGAAGACGAGAGGGAAGGGCCGGGGTGTCTGTCTTGTCGGTCTGTCCGACGAACGGACCGAGTGTCGCCGCTGGCTTTGCTTTGCTTTGCTTTGCTTGGTTGCTTGGTTGCTTGCTTGGCTTTGTTGCTATTTGGGTCCTCGAGAGGTGCGTCCGTGGCTCGAAGGGACCGATGGAGATATTTCAGACTGGCGCGGACAGACAGACAGACATCACAGACAGACGTGACATGACGTGGCGTGACAGACATGACAGACGGGCGTCGAAGGCGCGTGCGCGCGCAAGACAGAGGAAGAGACGCCGAGGAGAAAGAAAGAAACAAGAAACAAGAAAACAAACAAGGTGGGAGTGAAAATGAAAAGAGAAAAGACGAGACGAGGCCGACGGACGGAAGTGGAAAGAAGGAAAGGAAGGAAGGAAGGACCGACGGGGGAACGGAAAAGAACATAAAAGAACACAAAAAAGGTAAAAAAAAATAAAAAATAAAAAATAAAAAAAGGCCAAAAAGGTGGAGATGAACAAGTCTATCTAACGATCGAATCGGGCCACATCTACAAAGTCTCTGCCAAGGCAGGCTCTCTTCTCGCCGCCTTCAATGATGATGACCGCCAAACAAGCTCCTCCTCTTCTTCGTCCCCTCCTCGAGCCCCAGCCGCACGTGCGGGTGGTCCGCTTTCTCGCCGGGCCTGCCGTCGGATAGGATTTCGCCGCAGGAGCGGATGCTCCGGAGCCAAGGGTCTCCTTCGTCTTCGTCTTCGTCGTTGTCGTTGTCGTCCTCGTCCTCGTCCTCGTCGTCCTCCTCCTCCACCGCCTCCTCGTACACCCGCCCGTACATCTCCTCCTCCTCCACCACCTCCTCCTCCTCACCGCCATCATGGTCCCCGCGTACCACGTCGTCGTATCCGTTCACCGCGCGCCCGTTCGCCGCCTCGCCGCTTCCTCGAGCGGGCGAGCCGATGGGACGGGAGGGCAAGCCCGCCAGGTCGGCGTGGTCCGGTGGACGGGAAAGATCGGGCGAGTTGAAATAGTCCGGCATGTTGCTCCCCGCCCCAGCCCCGTGTCCGTGTCCCGGGCCATCGGCGCCGCCGCCGCCGCCCAATGTATGGGCTGGCGTCATGGGTCTCACGCCGTCTAGGCCGCCCCCGCCCGCGGAGGTCGGCCTCGACTTGACGCTCGACGGACGCGAATTTCTGCGACTGGACGGGGCGGACGAACCTCCGCCGTTGGTAGGCGTGCCATCGCCGGCGCCGGCTCGCGACCTGCCGCTGCTGCTGCTGTGCTTCTTGAGATCGTGCTCGCTCCCGCTTCGGCTCATCAACGGCGTCGCCAACGGGCTATCTCCGTCTTCACGCTTCTTTCCCCGCAGCAGCTCGCCGAGCGTACACCGCAGGCTGGGCTCGACGGCCATCATCCGCGTCAGCGCCGGCCGGGTCTCGCGCGGCAGGAGGCGGAAGATGCTATCGGCAGCGCCGGAGATGAACGTCGCTTGGGACGAGATGGAAGATACGGACGGCGTGCGCTCCTGCCGGCCTGCCGGCGGAGGGGGACGACCGGGCGGCGGCGGCGGGCTCGACGTGGAGGCGACGGCCGAGTCTGCACTGTTGACCACGCCGTTGATCGCGGGGCGCGACGATGACGACGTCGATGTCGAAGTGGAAAGCGCCCTCGAAGGCGATCTCGTCCGTCCGTCCAGCTCGGCCACCTTATCGCGCTGCTCGCGCTCCTCCTCCGCTGTCGGCAGCTCGGCAGGGGACGCTCGCGGAGTCGGCAAGACCTCGCCGTGCTGTCGTTGCCGCCGTTCGGCCCACTCGTCGTCCTCCTCTCCCAACGTTCGAGACTGCTGGACGGAGAGATAACCGGCTTCCTTGGCCGTCGGGATGGTGGGCGAGACCTGGCCTGGGCTCGCGGTGCGCATGAGGCCCTCGATGGCCAGCCTCGCGCCGCCACCGGCGCCTCCACCGGCGCCTTGCGGACGCTGCAGGGACTGCGCAACCGCGCCGTCAGAGCCGGGTCGAGAGGTGAGCGTGCTCTTCCGGCTCACGGCTGCCGAGCTGGAGACGCTGCTCGGGCATGTCGAGCTGGCGGCCGAGTCGACGTCGCCGCCGGTCGGCGGCTTGACGCAGAGCTCCGGGTGACTGGTGACGTAGAGCCGGAAGCTGGCGTCCGTCTTGACGTCCGGTAGCTTCCAGGGAAATCGACGGAGGACCATGCACATGAAGATGATCGCCACGCTCCACACGTCTGTTAGGCGCGGATCGTACGTGGACTGGGTGAGGACCTCGGGAGCGAGGTAAGGGTCGGAGCCGACGACGCCAGAGGCGACGACCTTGGACTTTCCGGGAGAGTGAAAAACGGTGGCGGTGCCAAAGTCGATGATCTTGACAATGTTGTCCTTGGTCATGACGCAGTTGTCGAGTTTAAGGTCGCGGTGGGCGAGGCCCATGGAGTGGAGGTAGTCGACGCCGCAGACGATCTGCTTGAAGACGCAGTAGATCTCCTGGCGGGTCATTTTGCCGCTCATGACGACGCTGAAGAGGTCGTAAGGGGCGTATTCCATCACCTCGTAGGTGTGGCCGTGGTCGGAGATGATGTCGATGGTCTCGATGATGTTGACGTGGTGGAGCGTAGAGCCGATGCAGAACTCGGCGGTGACCTTTTTCATGTACTCCTTCTCGCTCTCGCCTGGACGGCGCTGGCGGAACTCTTTGACGGCAAACGTGGTGTGGTCCTTGCTGCGCTTGATGAGACGGACGGTGCCGCCGGCGCCGCTGCCGAGGACCTTGCCCCACTTGCCGTACTTTTTGGCCAGGTGGGCGTGGTCATCGCCTAGGGGCGGTGAATGCCGGCCGTGGTGGTGGTGGTGGAGGTGGTCTCTGTGCTTGGGTGTTGGGGCGGCGGAGACGAGTTTGGAGGAGGTGGCGGTGGCGGTGGAGGCGGAGGCGGAGGCGGTGGGGGAGGAAGAGTCGCTGGCGTGATGGCTGTGGTGACCGATGTGATGATGAAGGAAGCGGCGAAGGTCGTGGAGCGGGTTATGATGGTGCTTGTCCTTCGTCCCTCCGGGCGTGCTGGTGCCGCTGGTCGCGCTGCCGTCGTTATTGTGGCGGGAGGACTGTCGAAGGCCGTGGCCGGAGGAATGGGCGTCGGACACCCTCCTCGAGCCGAGCTTGGGGAAGACGAACTGGGGTGGTGTGGCTTGTCCGGCGGCGCGAGAGTCGTTTGCCTGGTCGGAGGACTGCTTCAAGTCGGCGACGACGGCGGGAGGCAAGACGGCGTTCGGGGCGGTCTTGCCGACGGTCGTCTTGCCCTCCGTTGAGCCGACGGTGGCGCTGTGGATGGGGGAAGCGGGCACGGACTGAGCGACGGCGCGAGGCGGTTGGGGAGCGAGGACCTTGCTGGTGTGGATGGGAGAGGTGGGCGTGGTGGCCTCGCTGGCGGCGCCCTTGGCGGTCGCTGTGCGAGGGCGAGGGCGAGTGGTGGCGACGGCCATGGGCTTGGCGACGACGGCGTCATCGCGATTTTCGCTGAGGGAGCGCCTCAAGGGGGGTGCGGACGGCGGGGCTACGGATGCGATGCGGTGCTGCTGTTGTTGGTCGTGGCCGACGGGGGGAGTGGGAGGGGGGGTGGCGGCGACGTAGCCGGGCGCGTGCTCGTTCTCGCGGAGGCGGTAGGCAGTGTGGGCGGTGTGGACGTGTAGGTTAGGGGAATTGGGCGAGTTGGGGTCATGATCCGGGTCTGTGCCCAGGTGGACGATGCGCTGCATCGGGTTGGCGGAGAGCATGGCGGGCTGGGGCAAGGCGAGGGGGGAGGCGGTGGTGGGTGTGGGTTGTTGTCGCGGTCGCAGTCGCGGGGATCACGGGAGCGAGAGGGCAGCAGGGCGGGTGATGAGGAGGAGAGGAGCGGCGGTCATGGGCTGGCTGGCGGGAGGAGGAAGCGGGGTAGGGAGTGGGCGGCGGAGGTGGAGAGGGAGGTGGAGAGGGAGGTGGAGAGGGAGGTGGAGATGGCAATGGGAGATCGAGATGGACGTGGGAGGTAGAGAAGGGAGAAGGAGATGGATGGATGGTCGACGGCGTACGGAAGGCGGCTGGCTACGTCGTCGTCGGCGTCGAGAGGAAGGAAGGAAGAAAGCGCAATAACAACCGCAACAAGAAGCGACAAGCCGCGTCCGTCCGCTCGTCTGTTCGTTTCCTCGCGGTGGCTGGCCGGCCGGCTTGGCCTGGGCTTGGGTCGCGGGTGGGTGGGTGGGTGGATGTGGTGTGGCGGAGGTAATGAGGGAGAGACGAACGAGGGCGAGATATCTAGATGGCTTAGCTGGCTACAGTATGGTATATTCTCCTCGGCCGTTCCTTGACGAATCGGCCGGCGCTGGGTGCAGATAGACAGCGAGCGCTGAGTGGAGTGCGCTCGGACGAGACAAGGAAAAGGGAGTTAAGAGGGAAAGAAAGAAAGAAAGAAAGAAAGAAAGAAAAAAAGAAAAAAAGTCGGCCGGCGTCGTCCGTCGGTCATCGAACCGAGCGGGCCGTGCCGTGCCGTGCCGTGCCGTTCCTTCCTGCGCTCGCTTGCTCGCTCGCTCGGCCGTCGCCGCCGATTCTTGCCGACGGGGAAGGAGAAACAAGAAAAGAAGACAGCCAAGGAAGGACGCACGCGGAGAACCAACGCTTACGCTCGCACCGATTCATCCTCCTCGACGCCACGCCCCGCTGCTCGAGCGCTCCTCTCCGCACACGACCGACCGACGGGCCCCGATACGATACGCTCGAGTCGACTCGGTGGGTCGTGGTGCGCGTGCTTAAAACGGACGCCGACCGTCGTCGTCCATCCCGCCCGCCCGTCCGACCGAGGCGGAGAGACACAGACACAGTCCGCAGACACAGTCCGAGTTGGTCATCGATCCTTATCCGCCGTCGCCACCGTCCACCCATCTTCCCCCGCGCCGCGCCCTCCGGCCACCGACCGGCCCGGGCCCCACGCCGGCCCGCCCTAGCCCGCCTCGTCGCTCGGCGAATGGACAGGACGGGTCACGCATCCGTCATCTCCGTGCTCGCGTGGCCGGAGATGACGTCAGTCACGCCCCAAGCCGCAGCCAGTTGTCTGTCTGTCCGCGACGACCAACTGGAAACTGTTGACTGACTCACTCACTCGCCCGGTGCTGCTAAGCAGGCTGTTAGGCGTGAGTGAGGGTGAGGGAGGAGGAAGCAGACGTCTTCCGCCCCGTCCAAATGAACGAACGAACGAACGAACGAACGAACGACCTCGAGCTCGCGTTCGAATCGGATCCAATCCAATCCAGTCTGAAGGCTAAATCCATGTTCGGAGCCATCCATGATTCGATTCGTGACGATAATAAAGAAGCTGGCCTTGGGATCTCGGATCTTCGATCTTGGTCCATAGCTTATATATTGTAATCGGGTATTTATATATTAATTAATATTAATTGTTTTTTCGGTTCCGCCTAATCCTAATGAGTGAGAAGATCCGAGTGGGGCCAGTTGAAGAAGCAAGTTGACAGGAAATGATCCAAGGTGTACGTAAGAAAGCCTGAAGCCTGCTCTGGATGATCCAGTAAGCCAGGTTCCGGGGGTGGCAGGTGGCAGAGGATGAAGAAACTCTTTCTTTTGTGTGATGAGCGATGTAGGTGCCGTTGCATAATAGTCCTAGTCCTTCAAAGCCTTAACTGCGAAACAGACGCTGGACCAGCGAACGAACTTGGCATTGTTTCCATTGCCCTTTCCACACGAAAAAACTCACTTTCTCTGAGTTACAGTATACCCTTCCAGTACAGATAGATGCACATCATCTCAAGAAAAAACCTCTCTCTTTGCTTCGCTTCCCCCACCGCATCTCATTAGTCATATAGTCATATAGTCATATAGTCATATAGTCATATGTATATATATTTATGAGAGACCGGTCGCTATGCCATCGTATCCGAGAGGTACGTCCATCTGAACATGAATAAAATAGAACAGGACAGAATAGAATGGGATGGGACGCGTTGGGACTGGACTGGACGGAAGCCAAGAAGCCGAGAAAAAAAAAAGGCAAAGCAAAGCAAAGCGTAACGACGCCGACACCAAAGCGGAGTACGAGTGAAAAGAAGAGAAAAGAAAGGAAAGAAAGCAAGAGAGAGGGACGGACGGACGGAGATGGCGATCGATGGATAGATGGCCCATTGCGCGCACGTTCGTTCATTCCACAAGACAGGACAGGACAGGTTAGGTT
Source organism: Peribolospora baueri (assembly GCA_029717555.1). Lineage (NCBI taxonomy): Eukaryota > Fungi > Basidiomycota > Peribolosporomycetes > Peribolosporales > Peribolosporaceae > Peribolospora > Peribolospora baueri. Next base: position 228,796 of record JAMDHS010000012.1, read on the forward strand.
AGGTTAGGTTGGACGGACGGACGGACGGACAGGGTCCACTCGAAAAATTAAGTGAGATTTCAACGGTCACGCCGCTCCTCCTCCTCCTTCTCCTCCTCCTTCTCCTCTTTCTCCTTCTCCTTCTCTTCGGTCGCCTCGTCCTTCTCCGCCTCCTCCGCCTCCTTCTCTTCGGTCGCCTCCTTCTCTTCCGCCGCCTCCTCCTTCTCCGCCTCCGCCGCCTCCTTCTCTTCCGCCGCCTCCTCCTTCTCGACCTTATGGTCCACGTCCTCGCCCGCCTCGTCATCTTCTCCTTCCCAATCGCTCTCAACACCGATCCCTTCGGTTTCCTCTTTCTTTTTCTCCTCTTCCTCTTCTTCCTCCTCTTCCTTTTCCTCTTCCTCCTCCTCCTCCTCCGCCTCGGGCTCAGGCTCAGAGAAACTCTCCAAAGCTGGGTCAAAGTCGTCGTCCGTCGCCCACTTGGGAGGCGCGTCCGCAATGGAGAAGATCGCCTTGTGCTTCTGCCCGAGCTGGTCCACGTAAGGAGATTCGAAAGCCGTTCAGCTCTCTCGACCGTCCAACAGAAAAAAAGCCAACGCGTCTCACCTCTTTCACCCTCCCGCACAAATCCGTAAAGTCATCCTCCGTCTTGCACAAGAACCCGACGAGCATGCTAGGGTCCAGGCTCCGGATTGGCATACGTCGCACCTTCTCGCAGTGGAACGTGCTCAACTGCTGTTCCGTGTACGCCGTGCTGTACCACAGGTCGACAGGATCGACGGCGTGGTGCGCCACGTCCGCTCGTTGCTCCGACAGAGGAGTCGGCAGATGCACGTGCGCCCCCGTCCTCGCGCTCCTTCCCGAAGACTCGGCACTATGACGCGAAGGAGGACAGCCTGCGGCCTGGGGCGACGGACTCGTCGGCTGGCGGACCGATTCAACGTCGGGAGGGTGTTGGAACGGCACCGTCGGACGGCAATTGTGTGGATCGAGATAAAACAGCGAGTTGCCTTGGACGCCAATAAAGTAGTAAGACGATGACGGCCGTCCACCGGCCACTCCTACCGACTGAGGCCAAGAGAAGATGGCCTGTGAGGATACGGGGACAAGGTGATTCATGTTCCGTCAGAATACACCAATACACCGTTGAAACCAAAAGAGAGTGAACTGACCTTGATGCTGTTGTGGTATACCGGGTTCACCCCATCGAGGCCCAACCGGATGCCGATGAGGACGAGAACCGGCTTTTCCCACTGCCGCTCGCTTCCCTCCTCTTCCGATCCTCCCGCTCTGAGGGTAGATCGATTCGGACGCCGCTGCGAGCACGATGCCGAGTAGACATCCGACCGGTACACCACGCCGTCCACGGCTACCGAGACAGTGAGTCCTGCGGCGGCAAAATTGTTGGCCAGCTCTCTGGTGGATGGGAACACGGGGGAAAAAGGTCAGCAGTCATGAACTTGGAGCTCGTCTGCCCCTAATCAAACAGCACTCCGCTTGCAACTCACTTGATAGCCCCAGCTGCAGTACTCGGACCGAACCACTCTCCGACTTCCTTTCCAAGCCTCTTTCCCTCCCGTGCCATCCTATGCACGGAGAAAGCGCAGTGGGGAGCAGGATCATCGAAGAACCAGGTAAGGATCTCCACGTAACGAGCGTAGTCGTGCAGAGCGCGCGCTGATGCCGGGGAGGTGGGTGCGAGCGCGGGTGGGGACTGCGGTCGGCGCCAGCCTGTTTGGTGTGCAGAAGAATTCGATTCAGGACGCCGCCAGAACAATCAGTCTCCAAGTCGATTCAAGCAACTCTCTTCGCAGCTCACCTCTTCCAAGATGCACGTTGACCAGCGCATTCGCTAGCAGACTTTGCCCCGTCCTCAACATACACCCCCATCCGCTATCGGTAGAGAGGCCCTTGCTCTTATCCCTTCCCCAAACGCCGATGCCCATCTTCTCGCTCAGCGACGTACCCCCTCCGCCTCCGCTCGAAGTGCCAATGGAGCCCGTCGCAGAGCTCGCCTCTGGCGAATGCGACAACATGCCCTGAGATGCGGCACCAGGTCCAAGCTTACGCGTAAACGACGCGGCGAAGCCACTCCAATGCCGACCCGACGAAGTGCTCTCGGCGGTTGGGTGCGTCGCAGTCGTTGTGGAAACGATCGACGCTGCAGGACTGCTTCCGCTCGTTGCGGCGCTGTGTCTCGAGGTGCTCGCTGTGTAGTCGCTGAGATGCGAGCCGACCGAAGGCACGCCGTTCAGTCGATCCGCTGCAGACACCGAGGTGTGGTCGACGGCGGAAGGGCCAACAGACACCGGAGGCGGCACGTAATGGATGTCTCCGTCCCGGGAGATAGGAGTGAACTGGCTCCTGTAAGTGCACCAGATCCGACTGCTAAAGTCCGGTTGGAACGTCGGCGGCCAACCGCTCTCCGCCGTGCCAGTGCCCGTCGCAGTTGCTTTGGACGGACGCTTGTCCTTGTCCTTTTGCGGCGTGGGGGGATTGCGAGCAAGAGAGGCAGAGACACGGGGTCTCGAAGGAGAGGAGGGCGCCGGCGCCGGCGGTAAAGTTCGGGTTGAGGACGACAAGGGCGAAGATCCCTCTTTGAAAGGAGCCGAGGCGTTAAGTTGTCTCGAAGGTTCACTGCTTATGGTGGTATTGGACTCCGTTTTGGTCGGCATGCGTCCTCCCGATTCGATAACAACCGGTAAGTCGCCGGTCGACGGGGACGGAGAGACGGCGGGAGAAGACGTCGCAGACATAGACAGTCGGTTGTTTCCAACCGACACCCCGCTTCCACTGCCGTGCGAGACATCTCCTTCCGCATCTGCGCTGGTAATCGACAACCAATGGTCTCCCGTCGCTGCCTCATCTGCACGGTCGGGCAGATCGAGTCGAACGTCATGAAAGTCGGCTTCCATCGGCCCGGGGGAGTCTCGTGTAGCACTGGCCTCCGCCGGAGGGACCGAACTGCTTCGAGAGTCGTGTACGAACTCAGCACTGACGCTATCGCTTCTTAAGCCATCCGGCTGGAAAAGGAGCTCGGTAGGCTCGGACTCAGAACGTTGTATGTCTTCGTGCTCGTTATTTGTGGTTTCTGCCACCGCGACTTGCTGCTGCTGTTGTTGTTGCGCAGCTTCCACTTGCATCGCCGCCTGCAGCTCGCGCCATTCTCTCCAACTATGGTGCACGCCCATGAGCCAGATGCCCTCCTCTCGTCCTCCGCCCTCGCCACCTCCACCGCTCACTGCATCAGTGTCGAGAAAATAGCGCAGAGCCCGGTCCAGACCACCGCTCACGCCGGCACCCTTCGCCTTCGCAGTGGAAGACAGCGAAGATAGTAAGCCGGATGCCTTAGATCGGGTGGGCGAAACGTGGCTGCTGGTACCGCTAAATTGGGGCCCTTCAGAGCCCAGCGAAGGCGAAGGAGCCAAGCCCTTGCCACCAGGGAGGACCCTTGTAGGCGACGAAGGAGACAGACCGCTGCTACCATGCTTGGGCCCAGCCTGCTGTTCTTGCTCCTCGTTTCCCAACATATTAAGCAGCCAGCCGCTCAAACGTCTCGGCAGGCCGCCTTCTTGTCCTGATTTGATCGAGCCGGTCTCGGACGTATCTCGCGTTCTGAGCGATCGCGGTGAGGGAGGGGCGAGCGAAGCTTGCGCCGGGAGAGATGAAGGTCGGAGGTATGCAGAATCGGCTGAGGAAGTGGCCTGAGAGCTCCCGACAGAATCGATACTGCCTCTCCGCGCGTCGCTGCTTCCAGCTGTGGCGACGGGTTCTGACATGGGCACAGAGGTGGGATGAACACTGGGGTCGATGTAGCTGTGGCGCGGCGCGAGCGAGTTGGGCCGCGAGCCGCTCAAACCGACGGCACGGCTGAGACTACCGCCTCTCATGCGTCCGACAATTGACTTCTTTTCGTTGTCCCTCGACACCGCCTCCTCGCCAGACGGCGATCCCATCTGGGACTTCTGAGAGATGGAATGTTGAAGCGCATTGGTATGAGACGCCTCTCTATCCTTCTCCTTGTCGTGCTCCTTGTCCTTGTCCTTATCCTTGTCTTTCCCGCCGCCAAATAACCTCGAAGACGTCCGTCGCAAGACGTTGCGTCGGCTGCGAACGGATCCAGCCAGACTGACCGGAGATACAGGCCGATCGCGAGAAGGTTGGGAAGAGGGCACGCCCGTGGAAATCCTGAGATTGAGTTGATGCATGTTGGATGCCGTCGGCGTCTGGGCGCGGGACGAGGACCCGGACAAGCTGTCCGACGAGCTCATCCCTTCCGGCCCGCCAAAGGCCGTCCGCGAGTAAGAGTGCGAGATGGAGCGGGTGTCAAAAGAGGCGGAAGAGGGAGAAGCGGGAGAACGAGAGCCAGTCGTGCCAGGTTGGCCGAAAGATGATCCGCCATGGCCCAGCAGACTAGAACTGCCTATCGACCGCGAGCGGGCTCGGTTGACGACGGTGCGTGTGATCCAGCTGGGCCGCTTTCCGCCTGAAGAGCCGGAGTGAGAGGGCGACGGACTTCGTTGGCTGTCAGAAGAAGGACGCTCCTCACCAGGAGGGACGTTTGCCATGTCCGACGGCAGATCCAGCGGGAGGCCAAAGGTACCAGACGAAGCGGAACGCCTCTGATAAGTTGGCGGCTGATAAGATGAGGGCGGGGGCTGGAGAAACAAGCTGGATGCAGATGGTTGGTTCGCCCCCATGCGGTTGCGACGTACAGAAGAGGGGCCACGGAAGGAGGGCCGAGGCGAAGGAGGATCGGAGGCCATTTCGGCGACGTGGGGAAGGGGTCTGGGCGTACTGGCCCAAGCGTTAGCGGCGATGGTGACGGCGACAGCGACAAAGGGGTAAACCTCTGAGACAGGTGATCAAGGAGATAGGGGTATATGTGACTGTCTGGAGCTGATACGTGGAGCCTGTCCCGACGCTATCTTGTCGCCGACGCAGCGAGTGCCGACCGTTTCGACTGGCGCGCGTCTCCGCGGCTAAGTGTTGATGCCCAAGCTCACTCCATCCGACCGAGCGGACACAAGAAGCTGGCGCACCAGGCGATCGCCGGAACCCGTGATGGGAGAAACGGGTAGGCGAGAAAGGAGGAAAGAGGACAGACGCCCGTGACGATGGTGAGGACGAGAGCGTGAGTCCGCTCGATTATCGTCTCAGGTGGACGGGGCAGGGGCCGGGGCCGCCATGTAACCCTAATCGTACGCACGTGCATGGTGCTGCGGCAACAAGGCGTCCTCAATTCGCGGCTGCGATGGAGTACGGGCATCGGCTCTTTCAGTAGGAGGATGCCATAGTAATGCGCGGTGAAGACGGGTGCTGAGGGAACGGAAGGAAGGACGACTGCTATCTATTTCGAACGAGCGCATATTCATCTTTGCTCGTATGTACAAGCAATCCACGCGCGCGTTTATGCGGACGTTCCTTATGCCAACTCCAAGTCCTGTTTCGAGAGAAGCGGGACGAAGAGAGAAACAAAGAGCCGGGTCAGCAAGGTCAAAGGATCGTCGAAGCCCATTCGTTAGTCCAGAAGATTCTCCTGGATCTGGACATCGCCAACTCACCTTCTCGATCATTCTCCTTGCAATCGGGTGATAAAAGTCGGCGTTCTCCTTGAAGGTCCTCCTGGCGAGCTCCTTATCGACCTTGAAGAGTTCTCGGTAGACGGCGCGGCAGTATTTCATCCTGCCCTTGTCCTTCACCCACTCCGCCGCTCCCGCTTTCACCTCTTGAGCGGCCTTAGAGGCTTCTCCGCCAAACAGCGACACCTCAAACCAACGGAGGCGGATCTCGTCGTTCGTGCTCTCGCCCAGCTCGTACACCTTTCCAAGGTGGAGTACCACCTCATCAGGCAGTTTCGGGAGGCTGTGAACGCGCTCAAGGAAAAGGATGACCTGGTTCGCAGTAAATTCCTTCAAGTCCTCCTTGGAAAAGCCCGCCTTCTCTACCTCTCCGGGTCCGGCGTTCCGGAGCGCATCCCACCGCTCGGCGAGGCTCCAGGCCGCGCGTGCGAGCGTGTCGTCGTACTCCATCTTGACAGGCAGCTCGGTGCCCTCTCCGTAGAGCCAAGCATTCCAATCGACGTCTTTACACAGACGCTCAGTAATGTCGGGGCACTGCGCGTAAAAGTCAAAGAGGTGTTGCTTGAACTCCTCCGTGGAGATTGCGCGGCGATGGAAAGTGATGAGGTAGCTCTTCACAAACGGCAGGAAGATCTCCAGACCGCCGACGGTGCGCTCGAGATGAAGGAGAAAGTTGGAGCCTTTCTCGTACGGAACGGAACTGAATGCATCGTCCGGGTCCTCTCCCTTCTCGTAGTCGATCACGAGTCGCTGGAAGCGAGGTTGCTTCTTCTCGAAATGTCGTAGTGTGTCCTGCAACGCGTTTCGGCCGATCAGGTACGCGAAGCCACGCTCGGCAGGACCGTGCAGTTTCTGCAGGATCAGGCGTTCAAGATACACCTGCAGGGAGAAAATGCGAGAGAAAGGAAAATTGCTGAGTCGTTCGGCTTCGAGCGAGCTCAGAGAAGTGTCGCATGATCATCGAATGAATACTCACACACCAGCCCTCGTTAAGCCAGAAATGGACCCAGTCACGCGTACCAGTGCCGTTGCCCATCCAGCTGTGAGCGAGCTCATGCGCCACCACGTCCGTCAGGCTCCGGTCGCCGGCGAGCAACGTCGGAGTAAGAGTCGTCAAGTTGGCGTCTGAGAAGAGTATGCCGGATAATGAGCTGTCAGCAGGTGATGGAAAATCTTGAAGAGCGAGAAACGGAGCTCACTTTCCATGCCTCCGTAGGGGAAGCTCGGCGGCAACACAAGCACATCGTACTTGCCCCACTCGTAAGGAGTAACGATTGACTCGGCGGCGTCCAGAAAACTTTGGGTATGGATCAGGCAGAACAGGAAAGAGAGAAGGGAAACGGTGAAACCAACCCTGTCTCAGCGTTCGCTCTCTTCACAATGATGGGCCAGCCAGACCACACCATAATTCACCGTTCTGCGTCCTCCACAAACTCCCACCAAGACTTCTCGAGCATGGGCTTTTCGGCCCACACGCCGGTACGACGACCCATGGACTTATAGGTCACGTCGCCAGCCGCGATGGCGATGAGGTACGATGGAATTGGGACGGGCTGATGGGCGGGCGGAATCATCATTCGTGAGCTGGAACATGCCCTGGATTGACCGTCCTACACATCCAACGATGAGAGGATGACACGCACCTGCTCAAACACGTATTCCACATCTTCTTTGCCGAGCTTCTCCTCAGGAAGCACTTCGTTCGGAGGAGGAGACTGGCGAAGTGCCGAAAGAAGGACCGGAAGGGTGGACTTGACCTTGGCGGTGTAGGTCTATGGAGACAAGGGGAAAATAATGAATAAAATGAAATAAAAAGAGGACGGGGTGTGCATGGTCAGAGAACGGAATTGGCCAGAATGATATCATGTCGTAGTTCGCCGCTATTGCTTGCCACATACCAGCTTGATGCCTGGCGAGTCTTGGCAGGGCAAAAGCGAGCGGGCGTGGATGGCCTGGCATTGAGAGTAGAGGAAAGGATGCTTCCCCCCGGCAGTCTGTCTGCCACGGGTTAAGGTAGAGTATCAAGGCCGTCAAGACCAAACCGTCCATGTTCAGAGGAGAGAATTGCGCTTGCAGAGGGAGATAACACTCCGGTTCAATGAAGAACTCACTCGTTCTCGAGCCAGCCAATAGCGGTGCATTCACTGGTCGTCGCATACTCGATCTTCACTTTTATCTGAGAGCCCTTGGGCAGCTCGTCCGGGAAGGGCACGCGCAGGGCGTTGCCCATGACGGGGTGGCGGTCTGAGAGGTCATACTGAGAGAAGTACGAGAAGAAAAGACGAGAGGCCGGGGCAGGATGGTGAGATGAGCACATAAGAAAGGGTCAGCACACGGTGCGACACCACGAGCAGAAGGCGGATGACGTGGACAAGAACGCACCAGAGCCTTCGTCCCCTGGATCTGGACCTCCTTGATGTCCAAAAAGCTCGCATCGAACACGACCTCTTTCGCACCGTTCTCAGCGACGACCTCGAGCGTATGCTCGGCGCTACCTTCGATGACACGCTTCTGCCAGTCTACATGCCAGTCGAGATGGAGGTGCCGGGTCTGGACCTCGGAGAGGTTCGCCTGGGACGCTGGATCCGAAAGGGGCGGCGAGGGCGGAGCTGGAACGGTTCCGGGTGCTGGGAGATTGAAGGTAGTCATGGTACGCGATATGGGCAAGCGGTGGGAAGCGACAGAGGATGGAAGAGGACGGCGACTGGCGCGGGCAAGAGAAGACGGGAGGGGAAGGAGCGACCGAGAGTAAGGCGGCAGGAACGAGACCGGGGTGCGAGCGGTGAAAGAGCCAAGGCCAAGGCTGCGCGAAGAGAGCCTGATGTGCGAGCTTGCGAGTCTCGCTGATGGCAGTAGCATCGACGCTGTCGTCGCCTCCGGATGAACCGCCGATGATCGAGGCACGCAAACGACACGTCGGCGTGCCTGACCGTCCTGCCCTTCGCCGTGTCTTCGCGTGCTCTACACCTCGCTCGCCGTCGACGTTGACCGCAACACATATACAGTGGCGCAATTCAGTCGTACTATCTCGTCTGAAGACAAGCTCTGCCATCCAAGCGGCCGGGCGGCAGTATTTACTGAGCGGGCTTCCAAGCCGCAATGTCCAGCTTCTCAACGCACACACTTTCAGCGGCACAGCGTCCCTGCTCTTCAAAGGCTGTCCGCAAAGCGTACCCATTCCTCAGGACCAATCAGATAAAACGAAGGTACCGTGTGCGATGGCGCCAAGGAGAGAGACGTGTACGCCGACGAGGTCGTGCGTGGGCAGTTCGCGAGAAGTCGCTGGCACCACGTGACAGTGTGGCGCGGGCGGGCCGCCGGCTCAAAGCGCACCACTGGTGGACTCATGCCTCGTGCACCGCTCGAACGGCTCGAACGTTTTCGGGCACCGAGTAAAATACACTCGAGTAAAACACAAATACCCCTAGGCACCCAGCTCGGGAGAATACATTCCTCCTCAGAACACTGCCATCAACATGGTCTCCGCCGCGCTCCCTCACAGTCCCTCTCACACCGTCTTCCGAGATGACATCTTCGTCGGAAAGGTCGCGTTTGTAACCGGCGGAGGTGTGTTCGGTGTCCCACGCCTCTCTCCTTCGATCTCTCGTCCTGATGCCGTCCTTCCCATGCTCAATTCGCCTTGTTCTCCGTCTTGCCTCTCCTCCTCTTGCCACGCTTTTCCGATCGATCATCGTCGCACTCGCACCCAGGCTCCGGCATCTGCAACCGCATGACGGCAGCGCTGATGCGACACGGCGCCTCGTCCGTCATCCTGGGACGCAAGTTTGACAGGCTCCAGGAGGCCGCCAAGGCGCTCAAGGAGGAGACGGGGAAGGATTGTCTTCCGATCCGGTGTGACGTTCGGAATCCGGAGGATTTGGTCAAGGCTGCTCAAGAGGTGAGTGGGACGCGACGTCCTGATGCCGATGGTTGCCGTGGACTGCGCCCCGTCCATGGGGATACTGAAGCATTTGGACGTTTCGAGAGTTGCTGTGCTCAGGTTAGACTGATCTCTTCCGCACCGCGCTTTTGCATTAGGCGGTGGCAAGGTTCGGCAGGCTTGACTTTGTGATCTGCGGTGCCGCCGGTAATTTCCTCGCGCCGGTAAGCTAACCTCCCTCGGATAACTCTGGGACGGCCAAGGCCAGGACAGTCATAGGCATCCCGTTCTGAACAATGCGGCATTTGCTGTCTGGATGAACGCACCTACGAACACAGATTGAAGGTCTTTCCACGAACGCCTTCAAGACAGTCATCGAGATCGACGTTCTCGGAACGTACAACACTGTCAAGGCTACACTGCCCTACGTCAAGAAGACGCAAGGCTCTTACATTCATGTCTCTGCCACACTTCATTACTACGGTGAGGGGAGCAGGCAAAATCAGTCGAGCGGCGTTTGAGCCGATCACCTGACCGTCCACCTTCATCGAATGCCCTCCAAAGGCTCGCCCTACCAGGTCCACGTCTCGGCAGCGAAGGCTGCCATCGACGCTCTCAACAAGGCGCTCGCCGTCGAGATGGGGCCCTCCGGCGTGCGCACCAACGTCATTGCCCCCGGACCCATTGCCGGTACCGAGGGCATGGATCGCCTGCTCCCGAAGAATATCAAAGAGGAGATAAACAGGAAAATCCCTTTGCAGAAGATGGGAGAGAAGGTGGGTCTCCCAGTCGAACCGTGTTGATGATGGCATTGAGCATGTGCCTGAAGGCTGAGTCTTCATCTTGCACATACCATGGCGTGTCCCCAACCTCGTCATTTTTTATTGGACCGTACGACCAGGGCGACGTTGCCAACGCCGCCGTGTTCCTTTTCTCTCCCGCCGCGAGCTGGATCACTGGCGCGATTCTGGTAAGCAAGGGCTATCCGGCTTGACACTTGCCGTGTTCTTTCAACTGGTTCCTGATCGCTCCATGAAACCGCATCGGACACACAGGTCGTCGACGGCGGAGACGCTCTTCTCAAGGGCTCCTTACTTCCGTACCCTGAGAGTGTCCTGAATCCCCCGAGCGTCGCCCAGCTGATCGTGGGCAGCAAGCTCTAGTCAGACACAGTCGCTAACGGCAAGCTGTCGATCTGATCTTGCATGAACCCTTGCTGAAATCTCCTCGCCCCGAGGTAAACGGTTGTATATACAAGGAGTATATTCTCCCCTTCGGTCGGTCGGTCGTGGGTCCTATCTACAAAAACACAGGCGAGGAGGGAGGGTACTAGGAGGATGGTAACTATGTTTACTGGGCGCTGCCGACTGACAAAATGCTTTCCAGGCGCGGACTGGAATGGAGTGCACGCTTTGAACAACTTTGGTTCACTTGCCGGTCTCGTCCTTGATCTGCCGAGCATCCCAAAACGAGAAGCGTCAGGTCCGACTACCAACGACACAGTCGGCCTGATTTCTCTCAGACGCAACTCACCTCCGTGCTCGAAAAGCTGAGAATACCCGCCTCGTCCAATAGCTGGACCTTCTGCTCGGCCTCGTCCACGGACATCTTCCCAAGCACCTTGTTCACTTCCTCCAGCTCCTTGGTTTCCAACGCCTTGCGGAAGTCTTCGGGGAAGCTCTGGAAGATGTCCCAGCGCTTCTGAAGGAACGCGCGGACTTGCTCCACGTCCATGTTCTCCGCTCCCTCTCCCTCCAGTTGGATCTCCTCGGGCGGAGGACCGTCGGGGACCTCGAATGAGATCACCGTCGAAGGATCCTCAGCCACCAGCTGGATCTGCTCCGCCCCGGCTCCCGAGCCGGCCTCGCCTTGCTCAGCGGCGAGGACCTTTGACCGCTCGACGATGCGCTGATAAGTCTGATTCACGTCTTGGAGGAACACTTGCACAGCCTTTCCGTCACCTGCCGTCATCCTGTACGATCGAACGTAAAGAAAGAAGTACGGGTCAGCTCCAAGCTCTTGCTCGAGACGGTGATGCATGCTCCAACCCGTGACGAGCAGATATTCGAGAAAGTCGACCCTACTGACCGCTTGAAGAACAAAGACACGCCATCTTTGCCCAATTTCCTGCAATACTGCACCAGAAGCCCCTTCTCCACGCATCCTCTCGCGAGCTTCTCGTCCCCTCTCATCTGCGCGTTGAACGCTTCTAAAAGGAGAGCGTCCGTGGAGTCTTCGGTAAGGATGCCCTTATGGTCTGCGATGAATTTGAGAGCGGGGGTAAAGCTGTCTGGGTCGTTGGGCTTGAAGAAGGGAAGGTGGGCAAAGTCGAGCATGGCTGATGACGCTACCGGGAGTTCGTCATCCGACTCTTCACCGCTGTCGGCTGACTGTTTCGGCTTTGAAGAACCGTATTGGCATCGAGGCGAACGTGGAGAGGTTTGGCAATCGGGTCAGGAGCGTTGCAGCAGACGTCCAGGAAACTCCTCAACTACGCAACAAGGACAGGTTGAACTCACCTGTGCACTCGCCCCAGGGTTGAGAGTTTCGATGGAAGTCTCCGTCGTCTTGGTCTTGCCCTTCACCTTCTTTTTCTCCACCGGCTCCGGCTCCGATTCGATCTTGGTGACGTGCTGTGGGGGGTGATTGAGTGCGAGAACATATTCCTAAGCAGACAATCCAGCAAGCACTGACAAAAGGGGACAAGTCCAGCAAACCCAAGCAGCTCACGCTTGAATCCCAGCCAACCTTAATGTCCTCGCTGGTGATGTGCTTCTTCTGCTCCTCCTCCTCCTCTTTCAACTCCTGCTTGATTGCCGCTTGCCGCTCGGCTAGCTTCGCCTCGTGGTCTTTGAGTCTCTTCACGAGCTCTCCGCCCAACTTGGCGTCCCCGTCTCCCTCCTTGCCCTTTACCTCCTCGCGAACCTGCAACAGCAATGAGAGCACCATCTCGTCATATGTCGGCTGGCCGGGCGCGTCCGTGGGCTTGTCCCCAGCTGAACTTCCACCAGCAGCTTTCTTGTCCCTGGACGCCTGCATCTGGTCAACGGTTCGCGAGAAGAAGGAAGGCCCCTCAGAGTCCGTTTTGGCCGTCAGCTCGGACAGCCGGTCAGCCAGGACGTCGTTCATGGCGATCTCCGTCTGGAGGTTTGCAATCTTTTGCTTGCGCGCCTCGCGCTTCTCGTGGATATCGCGCTGCTTCCACCTGTAGGATGGCCATTCGTCAACCTCGGTTTTGCAGCCGTCCCGTGAATTTTTGAGTCTGGCTGGTGTGCGGCGGCCGCTCGCAGACCGGCAACCTGGCACTCACCTGATGAAGCTTTTCTTGTCGACATTGGGATGCACTCTAACGGCAAGACAGAGGTGAAACGCTTCTATTGAGCGCGGAACATTGGATACTCGCACTGCGCCAACGCTCTTCCAGGAGAACTCACTCGACGTCCGAGTCGTCAGACAGCTTGTGAGGGGAGGAAGAGCGTCAATGCACCACCGGCCGAGATGAATGTCAGCTTGACCTTGCTATGCCAGACGAATGCAGGCGTCTTGTCTAGCTCACCTCGAGGGCGTCCCACTTGGAGTAGTTGAGCCTGGACATGGCGAAGTAAGGGTGTGACAGTGCTGAGAATACTTTCTTGGGAATCTGGAGACGAACAGGTTGTGCGAATCTTGGGGGGGTGATCGGACGGCGGCGTTTTCCATCGCGCCGCGCCTCGAACCTTCGATCATCACTACCACCACCAATTTCGGAGCGGGCATCCTTCAACGTAGTGTCAACGACGCTTCGCCTGCGATGTCCTCCTCCAAACGCCCCCTTAAGCGATTTCGGAGGCGTTCTTCGAAATGCTGGAAGTCGCCATTCGTGCGGTCGGCCAGAAGGGACGTGGACCAGATCCCCCACGCAAGGTTGCTGTTTTTCCTAATCGGAATCGGGCTTTATTGCTTTCCTAAGGGCTCACTGAAGACTACCTCTAGACCTGGTTATTACTCACTTTCTCGCTTCTCCCCAGGATATCAGACTCTATTGACACGGATGACACCACGGTACATGCTTCCGACGATTTCAAACCAGGTAGCCATCCCTGAACCGGTGCGACTGATGACATTCTCGAGGCTCTGATATGTTTTTATCGGTGCTGGTTTCCCATTTTTCTTGAAGGCTACAGAAGTCAAGGACGAAAGCGCAGGGATCGCTCCACGTTTCCTTCACTCACACCCGCCTCGGTCGGCAAAGCCCAGCTGGCGTCCAGCAGCGGGCTACTATCGCGGCGTCGTGTAGGTGGCAGCAATTTTGCGATTAACGAGCTAATTAGCAATTTGCACGACTCCACAGGTTTGGCCCCGGGGAAGATCAGAATGACAATTCGGAGATACAGCCATGGCAAGGGCAAGTCGACGTGGAGCACCGACACGTGCGACGAGACCGCCACGTTCATGGATGACGAGGCGGAGGAAGAAATGCGCATACAGGCTTCTGACTTGGATGAGCTGAGTGGATATCCGAGTGGGAGCATGGACTCGGCTCTGCTTGTTCCGAGCCGGCGCATACATCCTCAAAGTGAAGGTTATGAGCTCCGAACCATGCCAAAGGTTGCTAGAGTGAGTCTTCCCGACACGCTCAAGGAACGGAAACGCTTTAATTCATGATGACGATCACCATCTCAACTCCTTCAGAAGAGGAGCCCTCCACCAGCCTGGCTGGCGTCGATTCTATCCTCTGCCACTGCGAGCGACTGGACGAAGTCGAAATCGTCCCATCATAATCATCTAAGCGAGGTTGGCAGGACGAGCGTCAGAAGTACTCGTGATAGGTTAGACGAAGACATCGACGGGGTCTTCGCATATAGCGTCCCTCCAACTTCAACTACAGCCGATCCCATTTCGGCTGTTGTCGGCCAACTGTCTGCAGACGTCTTAAGCGGTATCTACGCTCCTCTCGCCATCCCTTTCGGGATGGAACGGCCCAACTTCCGCCCGGACGTCTTCGCGGTCGATGGAGATGTTACGACGTTCTCTTCGCCTCCTTCCGAGACTAGTGGGAGACTTTCCCGGCTGATGTCAAGCGACCTCTTCGCGAGTCGTCCCGACATATGGACCTTTCCAACTGCACATTTGGAGATTTGGCCGTCGTCAGCCGCCCGGTCGGACGGGGGTCAGATGGAGAGCGTTGTCGGAGACGCATGCGATTTTGGGGGTCTCGGGTCTTCCATTTACCAGACGAGCGCGGACTGCCGCGAGACGTGGGAGGCCGACTTTTGGAAGACGTCGAGACAAGTGCCTAGAAAGCATCAACTTATCTTCGAGGTACATGACCTTTCATTGGGCTCACTCTTAACCTTTTGGAAAAATGGATCTACTGAAAGATCTCGTTCGAGTTGCTGCGCCGATCATCGCAGACGTTCCCTCGCACCAACATCTACGACGGTCAACTCCAATATCCGTTGGAAGACATCGGCGCCGCTCCGACGCGCGAGACGAGCCCTAGCGAGCAGTTCAGATGGAAGGATAAACACGACTTGTCAGAGGCATGGAAGAGCGCGCTCGAAAATAAGACCTTGGCAGGTTCCGATGCAACTGGGGAAATGTCGACTGCACTGGGCTTCGCTAATGGGTTTTTCAACTTCCCGAGCACTCCGAAGAAGCACACGGACGCCAACGTCGGCGCTGACTTGGACTTTGTCATCTGGGACGACGAATGGGCTAACGCGGGAGACGAGTCGGCGCGCTGGCCAAGCTAAGCGTGTAACCGGAATGTACGATGCGACGCATCGAGGATTTTGTCATGCCTACTAGCACCAACTCCGTATCGTACACGGGCATCAATGACGTCTCCGCAATTCGAGTCGTACTTAAATGACATTCTTGTCCATCGCCACACGAGCATCCGCGCCCAAACTGCCCGGTAAGACTGCCCTCGCAGCCTCTCCATACCTAATCTCCTGTCCGAGGCCCTGTTCGTCGACGCCGGCCAGCGCATTCGGCAACGGCTGGCTTGGGAGGTCCTCGTCCTCGTCCTCGTCCTCGTCCGCATGAATCGGTTGTCCTCGTATCGCCCCACTCGGCGTCTTCCCGTCCGCCTCTGCCGCCGTCCCTTTCTTATCCGGTGCGGCGAGCCAAGCGCCGAGCTCGTCGTCCTTCCTCCTGCTGGCCTCGATCTTCTTCCTCCTCTTCTCCGCATTACGCGTCTCCTCTTCATACCGCCTCTTGCGCCACAGTCGACTACCCGGCACCTTCTCCGGGTTTCGACATTGGCGTAGTCGTTTATCGATCGCCTTCACCATTTCCATGTTCGCCTGTGCGCGGCTAGCCGGAGGCGCGGTCGGCGTCGCGGTCCCAGAGGAAGGCGTGGACGTCCGTGGCGTCGGTGCGTACGTGTCTCGCGCAACCGTGATGAGCGCCTCTATGTCGTCCATAACCCGATGTAACTCCGCCTTCTCGAGTCCCAGAGGCGGACCAGCAGGTTGGGCGCTCGCGTCCGCGTCCGAAGCTGGCGGTGGCGGCTTCGTGACGCCTCGGCGAGTCGTGTTGCGTGCGGCCGCCTGGGCCGCCGCTCGTGTGGCAGCCTCCTTGACTCTTTCTCGCTCTTTGTCCTGCGCTTTGCTGCCGAGGCCCGCTTTATGGTCGAGCCATCGATCGATAACGTCCCTTCCGCTGAGCGTTTCTCCGGTAGCATTCGGAACTTGGGCCATTCGCCAGCACGTGAGGGCGATCTGGGGCGGTGTGAAAATGAGCTCCGCGTCCGTCAGTCGGGAGAGGGAGACGTTTCTGCGAGCGGAGGTGTACAGAGAGTGGAGCTGAGTGATGGATACGGGTGGCTCAATGGTCTGAGGCCCCCCAAAAAATGAGAGGTCCATGAGCGTCTGACTGGGGCATCGGTCTACCAAAGATGGCCGCTTGCCAAGTCCAGTTGTGGCCGTCGTCTCCATCGCATAAAACGGTCTTCAAAGCGTCCGCGCTCACCTGCGAGTCGAGCCAGATGCCGTGCGCGGCTCGATGGGCGCTGTGCGTCTGAAAGTCGAATCGAAGGCTCTGTCCTACGAGAAACTCCATGTCAAGGATCTCAGACTCGGTGACAGGGTTGCCAAGTGACTGGACGAACCGCTGGACGGGGACGAGACAGTCTGTCGTCTTTGCGGCCAGGAAGAGGCAAGTGAGCCTGGATAAATGGATGAGAAGGGAGGGAGAGTGTACGGATGAGACGACTCTGTTCATGGTCGAGACAGCGACGCGCGTCCGGGAAGACTCACATGGCCACCTTGGGGTGCCAATCCATACACGTATTCTTCAAATAAAATCTCTTGATGTACGTCATCGCCGTCGCCTCGACGAGCTCTGGCAGCTGCAGTCGCTTGCAGAGGCTGTTGACCTTGGTGAGGTAGAACGTCACGAGGGCCTGTTCTTCGCCCGGAGAGAGGTAGTCTGTCGGCGCAGGCGGATGAGGCGGGGCGGAGGACTGTGGTTTGCCGGACGCGGAACCTTCATCGGGGGGGCCTTGAGAGCCCAGCTCGAAGGGGGGTGGTGAGGGGGTCTGTGACAAAAGGGATGTGGATACATACACGCCACGAACGGACGACGTCGGTCTCCCGCAAGACCCTCACCCACCTCCATCGAGCAAGACGAGAGGAGACGCACCCTCAACTCTTCCTCCCACCCTCTCTTGATCGCCTCGATGGCCTTGGAATTGAGTCCCTTCCTAAGATCCTCCAGCCCGCTTGGGGTGAACCGCCATCGCAAGTATTGAGAGGACGTCTCGTAAAGAGGTTTTCGGGGAGCGATGGGTGGAGAGGCGAGGCTCGGTGGATGTTGGGGTGCGGGTGAAAGGGAGGGAGAAGCAGACGGGGCCATGGCTGTGAGCGATACAGACGGCCACGCCCGAGCTTTCCACGCGTCGACGTTTGGAAAGAGCGAAGAAAGCGGAAGGCGCAAGAGATGCGCGAATGGTTGGAGAGCGGACGACGACCTGGTGGTGATCGAGATCGGACGGAACGACTTGCGAAGAATGCACGGACCGCGTTTCTTAACCCTACGACACAGCACGTCGGTACAGCGAAGGATGGACGTGATATTTTCGTTGACATCATTTAAGTATTCACATACTCGCACGAGAACGGGCGAGGGTAGGGCGGGGAGATACGTGGTCTAAGTGAATGAAAGGGAAGCGAGTAGAGACGCGGAAGTGACCGGCTAGCAAGGGGAGGGAGGGATGAGTTAGTGACGGAAGTAGAGGACCTATACCCGATTTGCAGGGTCGAACAAAAGATAAGGCGTAAAGGCCCACAGCGTGGCCGTGACAGCCCGAGAGGTAAAAGAGAGGCTCTGGAAGGAAAGGGGGGGACGACATGAGGTTCGCCCTTTACTGGTTTTGACACTCTTGCGGCTGGCTGCCGACCTGGCTACCCTGCGAAGCGGCCAGAGCGCCACGTCGCCTGCTACCCTCATCGTCCGTGTCCTGAACGACAGTGAGAAAGCGGAGGGAGGAAACGACGTTCACAAAGTCAGAACACAACAGGTGAGCGAGCGGCGTGGCACGTGGCGTCGCAGGAGGTATAGTCACCAGAGTCAAGAACATCAGTCGCTAACCTCATCGTCTTCGTCGTCGTCTTCGAAGTCCTCGTCGTCATCGTCGAGATCGCCAATATCCTCGTACTGCAACGCCTTGCCGGTGAAGAAGTCGACGGCACGCGGAATAACCTGTGGCCAGCAGAATGAAGAGGAGAAACATGCGTCAGCGCAAAACCGACGGAGCCGAGGCCGAGGCGGAGTGGTGTCAAAGACGATGACGACAAAGAGAAAATGGAATACACACCCGGTCCTTCAAGTCCTCGCCGATCTGATAGTCAAGCTCGAGCCTGTCGTCGAGCTCGTCGAGATCATCCTCGTCCTCGTCCTCCTCATCATCGTCCTTCGACGGCGGTTTGGGAGGGTTGAAAAAGTTGAAGAACGAGTCCACGGGCACCGTGCGCTTGACGGTCCGCGTCTGGTTGGTGTCTGAAGAAGGAAAGCGACAGGTACAGAAGTAAGAACCGCTATATCAAGTGCACACGTTTCGATCACACAGCCGCTAGAGGCTCGTGATGAAAAACTCACTCTTGTTTCTCTGCTTCTTCGTCTCAGTCTTATGAGTAAGGTCCTTGTCTTCCTTCCAGTCAATCTTGCAGCCTTCAGCGTGGTCATAGACGAGGTCTCCCGCGTATCCAACCTCGTCCTGATAGTAGTAGGTCTTGGTGAGCATTTTGTTCGAGAAGAACTCGTTCTTCTCATCATCGAACTCGAACTCGAGGTTGAAGCCCGCCTGGCCCTCGGGGAGGTAGGACATGCGGACGTCGATGAGGTGCTTGAGCGCCTCCTCGTCCCGATCGGTGATCAATTCGGAAAGACCGACGTGGTTCTTGAGCGCGGTGAGCCAGAACTCGGGAATACCAGGGGCCGGCGGGGGATCCGCGGCGGAGCTGACCGAGCCGACGACGACGGGCTGCTTGTTGCCCTCCTCATCCTCGTCGACATCGTCCGACGCCTCGCCCGCCTTGATCTCCTCCTCCGTCGGCTCCGTCTTGCCCTGGACGATTTCGGCACGACGCTCGTACAACGGCTTGTACTTCTCTGCATACTTCTTCTCGAGCTCAAGGATTTCCTTTTGGAACTCGGCCTCGATCTTGGAGTGTTCGACTTGGACGCCCTTCAGGCCCTCCACGCGTCGCCTGATAGGCGTTGGCAAGGACTCGATGTAGCCGGACGAGCGACCCACGAGGTTGCCGAGTTTTCCGTGGATCATGCTGACGAGGGCAGGGTTCTGGGCGAGAATGGAGCT
The DNA here is from genome assembly GCA_029717555.1 of Peribolospora baueri. Classification (NCBI taxonomy): domain Eukaryota; kingdom Fungi; phylum Basidiomycota; class Peribolosporomycetes; order Peribolosporales; family Peribolosporaceae; genus Peribolospora; species Peribolospora baueri. The sequence continues at coordinate 248,039 of JAMDHS010000012.1, forward strand.
CATGCCTGCGAGAAGCAGACCGCCGGGGAAGGGCAAGTCAGTACACCTGGCTTCCTTCAAAGGGACCGAGAGCGCAGCCCGGAAGACGCTCACCCTCATTGCCCGCACCCGCCTCTTCGCCCTCCTCAATCGTGCCAACGGTAGGCCTCGAAAGCGCTTCCCGAGTAATGGGAGCGTTGGAGAGAGGGGTGTTTTGCGGCGTAGGTGCCGTAAGAGAGTCGAGGTTCTTGTTCCTGGACGGGCAAGGAAGCACAAAGGCGAAAGAAGGCGCCGGTCCAAGTGGCAATGAGATGGGATGGCGACGAAAAACACGGTCAGGATGGGCATGAAGAGCGAGTAAAGGAAGAGAACGTCAAACGCGGTTGTGAGGGAGGCATTCCCGAGTAGAGCAGGAAAAAAAGAAGAAAAAAACGCGGTCGGGCTCTGACAGACACTAGGCGCGGTCGATGTGTCTCGTTCGCTTGTGTGCTAGAACGTCAGAGAGAAGAGAAGAGGGCAAAGGACTCACTTGATATCGATGTTCTCGGACATGATGGACGGAGGGGATGAAGGTAAGGCGAGTGGAGGGGATGGAGGGATGTGGCGACGGCCGAGGAGGTCGAGGAGGGATGGGAGGAATGGAAGGGGGCGACCGCCGGCGAAGAGGTTGCCGCAGAATTTTGGTGGGGCGGCGTCCCAGACGAGGCACGGCTCAGGCGCGAGTGAGGCGGGCACGTGACATTTACAAAGCTTCTATTCTTTCGTTACACGTCTGGTGACCCGGAAACAAGGGAGGTCGCAGGCGAACCGTATGTAGGGAGGGAAGGAGGGACGTTGGGTACCGGCGAGAAGGACAATGACTCTGGACAGACTGCGCCTTGCCGTCATTGGGGACAACAGGGTGGCCCGAAGGATCCAACAAAGAAAGGTTCAATCGATTCCGGCCGGCTTGTAATAAGATTCTATATACCGTTCACTCCGTCGAGTGAGACACCCGTCCCTTTCCGCGTCAAGCCAGCCGACAAGGGCGCTTGTGGCTCCGTACAGTAGCGAACAAGTTCGTTTCGTCCTCCAGTCGCCTCACAAGGACCTTCGATCCGCATACACAGACGGACGCCGCTCCCTCCGATGGTGGTCAATGTCTGAGGTAGGGCAATCAGCCCAGTGGCGATGGAGAGAGGGGGTTGCTGCGGCGATTGGTCGGCGCATGTAACGCGTCGCGGCGGAACACGCGCTGTCGAAGAAGGCGACTGACAGTCACCGACTGGACGCACTCGAGCCATCCCCAGATTTCTATCACCTCTTTCGTTTTCCCCCCTTCCGTCTTCAACGCTCCCAGCAGGCGGCAAGGAGAGACCAAGAAGGCCCCCGACCTGCTCGCGGAGGAAGGAGATTGAACCGACCGATCGACCGCCCCTCTGACTCGGCCGTGTTGTCCTGACTCGTGTTGGAGATGGTCGTGAGTACGAGCGAGCGAGTGTGAATGGAGGGACAGGGGGTGGGGCAGGCGGGCAGACGATGGTGTTTATGGATCTGACGGAGACGTCGCGGTTTGGCTCACCGATGGTCCTCGGTCTCGGCCGCCTCTTCTCTCGTCCACTCGTGCTGCCTTTCTTTTCCCTGCTTCCGTCCCATTTCCGCAGCGCTCCCGCTCGCACTCTTATGATGCGTATTCGACCGCTCAGACACAAGCCTCGGTGCGCTCCTCGTACGGCGATTATTCGGGCAACGGTGCGGCGATACAAAGGCGACCGGATGTGAAGCGCAAGCTTGTGGTGGTCGGGGACGGAGGGTGCGGAAAAACTTGTCTGCTGATCGTGTATAGCGAGAATCGATTTCCTGAGGTGAGTTTGTCAGCGCCCGGCGAGCAAACCGGGAGGGCGTGAGCCGTTTGGGAATCGGCCGAGGAGCGTCGCATGACGTTGTTGGTGACTTGCCTCTCTTGTCACGAGGAAACTCGTCTGGCGGCAACGCACAGGGACGTACACGGTGCTGACGTGCTCTTGGGACTTTTCGGTCGGCAGGCCTACATTCCAACTGTATTCGAAAACTATGTGACGAACATCAACTACGAGGGCAAGCTGGTGGAGCTGGCGTTGTGGGACACGGCCGGACAGGAGGAGTACGATCGACTGCGACCATTGAGCTACCCGGAGAGCGACGTGCTGCTCATCTGCTTTGCCATAGACTTTCCCGTGAGCTTGGCTAATGTCACGGACAAGGTGAGTGGGTCCTCGGAAAGCGACAGGCAGGTTAAGCCTTTGGCCGTCGAGCGAGAATGGCGAAGGGGGATGGAGTGGCAGCTCCGACGGATCCCTTGTCGCTTTTGTTCTGGCTCTGGTCCCAACGCGCACCTGCCTTGCTTGCCTCCACAGTGGTTTCCCGAAGTGTCCCATTTCTGCGAAGGAGTCCCGATCCTCCTTGTCGGCCTCAAGACGGATCTCCGCACAGATCCTCACTCACTCTCCATGCTCTCCGCTCAAGGCTCCCGACCGGTGAGCTACGAGCAGGGCGTATCGGTGGCCAAGGAGATCGGGGCGGCGCGGTACGTCGAGTGTTCGGCCAAGCTCAACGACGGGGTGCAAGAAGTGTTTCATGCGGCGCTCAAGGAGAGCATGAGGAGCAAGGTGCTTGGGAAGATACGCAAAAAGGCTTGTGTCGTCTTGTGAGGCCGTCAGGGGCGTCGTGTCGTGCATCGTCGAGTGTAGGGACGGACGGTGACGGTGTATTCGTGGGCGCGTTGCTCGATTTTTTTTTCTATCCTTCCACACCCCCTCGTCGCTCGTTTTACCTTTTTCTTTGTTTTTTCGTCGTCCTTCCTTCCCAGCGTCGCTGCGCTCTAATCTTTTCCGTTTCACTTCCATTTTGCCGACGTTCTCTTCTGCTTTCGTCCCGCTCCGTTTCACCAACGTCATCGGCGCTTTGGGTTACCCTTCGCACCCCCTCCATGGGAGTGTTCGCACCAACCACTCTCCTTCCTCTCCGTCTCATACATCATCCCCTCTTTCTTTTTCTGTCTTTGCGCCTCATTCATCTCCTCTCGCTCACGCTTGCTTCCCTCCTGTTTGGGACATGTCGCGCTGTACACCAGAACCCTCTGGACCTCATCATCATCATCAATATCATCATCGTCACATCATCATCATGATCATCGTGGAGCACCTTTCCCTACATATGCCGACCGAAGACTATCCTCGATGTGACCCGTTCGGCCACGTCAAGTCAAGGCCGAGCGCGCTACGCCAGACGTGTCCCTGTGGACGTGGTGGGAGGACGAAGGGGGTAGATAGTCTTGCCACAGGGCGGGCTCAAGCCAGCGCCCGTGCTAGCCGGCACGCTCCCATTTTGGAAGCGAGCCGTAGTGCGCTATCTACGCTCGCTCGCCCGCCCCCGCGTTCGACGCCTTCGGCCCATCCCCGTCCCGTCCCCGTCCATCCGATCCGCTCCTCTTTTTCCAACGGCACGCCTCTGGTCGCCAGGCAGCGCTCGGGGTGCGCACTCCACGCCCTCCTCCTTCGGCTGGCGACCGAAGGTTGTGGGAATGTGGCCGGAACGAAATGTACGGACGGACGGACGGACGGACGGGGGAGGAGGGAAGGCCGTATTTGAGTTTGTGGAAGGAGCCTCTGCGCGAGTCGTGGGTGCGTATTCGGAGTAGGGCCGTGGCACCGAGCGCGAGCGCGAGAAGGGGAGACGAGTCGTTTGGGTTGGGCTGAAGCTAAGCCGGGGTATGGGATGGGATGGGCGCGCGGTTCGCAAAGAGGGCCCAACTTCGGCATGGGTCGCCCGAGTCGCTTCTCTTCCGTTCCAGTCGCTCGGCCATTCGTTCCTCTCTATCTTCACTGGAAACCCACGGCGGCCTTATGCGAGCCCTTCTCTGAGCTAGATGACCGGCCCGTCGCTCGTCGCCCACTGCCTCCCTCCTTCCCTTCCGTCCTTCCTCGACAGGGCCGAATGCTTCTCTGTCGCAGGGGCCGCAGCGACGGGCCGGGCGAACGGGGCCGAGAAGGGAAGGGTCCGCGGTCTGCGGTGCGCAGCGCCGAGTGCGGATCGATGGAGGGTTAGCTAGGGTAAGGTTCGGCGGAAAGACGGGGGTCGGCGCGGCCGGGCTTGCGGCTAGGGTTTGGAGCAAACAAAGAAAAGACGGGGCACGGGCGTGACTAGCGGTGGGTTAGTGGCGCGAATCAGCACCGTCGACGCAAGGGGGTGTATTGTATGTGTGCTGTGCTGTTCTGTGCACCGCGCTCGCTGCCGGGTCATTTTTCCCCCAAGTGGGTCGGCCCCTTGCTTTTTGATCATCCCGCGGAAGGACGTTGTTCTGGACCTTGTCTGTGCGCGGCCGTGAGCTGGACGAGAGACAGACAGACAGACAGACAGAAAGACAGGCAGGACTAATGTGTAGCGCTGTGTGTGGCCTCTGTGCTGCGACGGGGCCGGTCGGACAAGCCAGCCCTCGTCGAGCATCGAGCGTCCGTACTGTTCCGGCCTGGCTGGCGGCCATGACGGTTCCCAGCTTACAGCTGTCCCAGGGCGGGGATATGGAAACGTGTCAGGCAGTCGGTCGGTCAGCCCGTCTGTCCGTCAGCAAATCACCAAGTCAGCAGCAAGTCAGCAAGTCAGTCGTCAGTACGTAATCCGCGCCCGTCATCCGACGACCCGCGTCGCTTAGGATGACCCCGGGGAAGGCAGAGAGAGCGCTGTGCTCGGTGGACTGACTAGAGAGACAAAAATCGACCCAGCTGGTCCCTTGATCGTCCCAAGAAGGCCAACGGCCAACCCCCTTCCGTTCCCCGGCACGCGTTTCTTCGATCGGGTCGGACGATTTTTCCGGGGCTCGTCGGCTTGACCTTCCCACATCGTCCACGCGCCCGCCGCTGACACCAGGAAGGCTGCAGGATGCAGGCGCCATGACTAAGCTTCGCACTGGTTAGTCGACGGCGGCACTTTAAGCTACAGCACAGCGGGCTGCAGTGAAGTGAGCTGCTTACATGGATGGTCCAATCGAAGGCCCCGACCGTCTTTCGGCTCGCCTTTCCCCTTTGTTTACCCCAATCGCCTCCCTCCCCGCCATCAGTTTTCCGTCCGTCAGTTCTCCGTCCGTCCGCCCGTCCGCCCGTCCCATTTGGTCCCGGGGACGGCCTCGCAGTGAGGCGATTCACGTGCGCACAAGGTGGCTCGCGTTGCACGCGTTGCACGCTCTACCTGTGCCCTGTGCCGTGGGAGCATCTCACGCCTCTGAGCTTGCGTCTAGAATGCCTTACGACACGACACGGTCACGGCGAGCGGTCGGTCGGTCGGTCGGTCGGTGGGGCGGCATAACGCGATCGAGGGCGCGGTTGAGTTTGTTGCTTCGCTTGCCTCGCTCACTCACTCGCTTGCTTGCCAACTATGTCTACCGTTGCGGTACGTTGGAGCCGTACGTACGTGGCACGGAAGTACCTACGTATGTGCATTGACATGTCGTCCCCCCTCCCCCCGCCGTGCGTTCAGTACTGTCTCCCCTTTCGTTCTCTGCGTGGACGTACGGACGGATGTACGGACGGATGGAACAGCGTGGAAAGGGAGGGCAGCACGGTGAACGAGTAGACGGGGACGGCGCTCCTACCGATTGGGCAGGACGCCCGGGTTTGTTACATCCGCCGACAGAGTGCGGTGGGGGTAGACGGATCGAGCAAGCGAGCAAGCGACGATGGTTTGCGTTGGGTTCGGTTGGCGAAGAACAGGGACGGACGGACGGCAGTTAGTCGGATCGTTATCGAAGGCCAATAAGGGCGACTATCTATGACTTTTAGTCATTCACAGTGGTGGTGCCTTGGACGCCGGGCGACGGGCGACGGGCGACGGACGAACGGCGATCGTCATCTAATCGCCACCATCTACGGTGCGAACGTCTGATGAAGCGAAACGAACGACGCGACGCACGTCAAAGTCGAAATGAACTGCCCTCGCCTCGTTCGCCGGCCGATCTCGCGCGTGGCATGCCCCGGTAACCTTGGCGCCCGTTCGCCGACTTGGGGTCGTCTGTTCAATCAGAAATCGGCTATCTATTCTCGCGCGATCGGTGACAGAGCTCGATGCCGGAAGGAGAAGCATTGGTGACGTTGTGGGCCTGCGCTTGAAGTATCCGGATGCCGTCATTGACCTGACCCGTAATGTCGACGTTCTGGTTTGCGCCGGCTGAAGGGTGCAGGCGGTGAAGGGCAAGCGTCAGAGGTACGGTGCTTGGCGCGCGCGGAGCGACTCGAAAGCGTCACCGAAGGCGGAGGTGTGATCCTCACTCTGCGATCCGACGGCGTAGGAGTCGTGCGCGCCGACAAAGGTAACTGAACAGAGAGTCGCGCCGTTGTTCGCATTGCTTGTTTCCTCCTTCCCCCTCCGTCCCTTCGTCCGCCGCCAAAGAGATCCATCAATCACGGTCCCTCGTTTGCTTGTGCTTGTGCTTGCTCGCCTACTCGCCTGTTCTTCCGCTCGCCTCGCTCGCCTCCCTGCAGCGCTGCGAACTAACGTGCGTCCTTTCGACGTTCATACACACACACGCGCGCGCATACACACACACATACATACATGACTCGTATGTTCCATTCGCCCGTCGTACATACATCGCTAATAAGTTAGCCGCCACCGCGGACCGCGGTATGGTACGGTTGGTTTCGTCGAGCCTAACTAACCAAAGCAGCAGCCCCTCCCTCGTTCGTCCGTCCGTCCGTCCGTCATGCCCACCGCGACTGCCGTCGTCTGTGCGTGAAGAGCACGGACGGACCACGGGCACAGGCGCGGCCGGCCGCGCGCATCGAGCCAGAGCCACACGGTCCCATATCACATGTCCGCCCGCCCGTTGCCGTTTTTCTATTTTATTTCACTCCGAATTTCCCATTTCCATGAACCCCGATGACCAAAAAAAATAAATAAAAAAAGGCGCACGGGCGGTCCGATCCGGTCGGGCTCCCTCGTCCCCCTCCTTCTCCTCATTTAGAATTTAGACTTCTTGCTTTCCTCCCCGGTGGCGCGTTTGGGAGAGGAGGGTTTTGTGACGATCCATCGATTGAAGCTTCGATGGCCCGGAGGCCGCTGCGCTTTTTTTTTTTTTTTTGCCGAATTCGGCAAACTACAGTATGAGGGACGTAAGTAAGCCAGTGTGGTCTGTCGGTGCGGGTCTCTCTGTGTAGTCTGCACGCTGCTGTCTGGTCTTGGTCTGGTCTGGTCTGCCTGCCGTCTGTCTGGGCTCGCGCTCGCGCGATGCAGTGTGATCAGGGCGCGGAGGCAATCCGGGGCGGAGGGCGAAAGGACGGACGGATGCGATAGAGGGGAAGGTGAAGGTGAATGAAGCGCAAGGTGGCGGAAGGGAAGGAAGGGCTTTGGTTGGTTGGTTTGGTTGGGTCACCCCGTTTGTCCCGGTCAGCTGCTTCTTTTCTTCCTTCCGTCCTCCCCCTCTGTCCTTTTCGTCTCGTGCTCCCTTCCGCTCGTGCTCGCGCTCGCAATCCAAGACATGGCCCGCCCCGCCTTGGCCTTGGCCTCACCTCGTTTCGCCTCGCTTTGCCCCGCCTGCCCCGCCTCGCGCTTCCCTGCGCTTCTTTCCTTTCCTTTCCCTGTCCTGTCTTGTCCTCCGTTCAGTCGTTCGTACCTTGGCGGTCGAGCGGAACGGCAATGACAGACATACGATACGGAGAGATGCGCCGACCGGGCTTCACGATCCGATCCGAAGGGCTTGGTTGGCTTGGTTGGCTTGGGACAAGGGTGGGATTTTATTTTGTGTTGACCGGCGAGTGCCCCGTGAAAGGAAGAGGGCAGCGGCAAGCGAGGGTAGAAGCAAGCGACAAGCGCCGGGCGGCAAGCGGCAAGCAAAGCACGCGAAAGAGCATGAGCAAGCGCGGCAGGACACAACGGAAGACAGAGAGAGGGCGGCGAGAAGGGAGTCGTGTGAGATAGGTTCAGGTGCTCGCTTCGCTTTGCTTTGGTTTGGATTGGTTTGCGATTGCTGTGCTTTGCTTTGCTGTGCTGTGCATTTGCTTCGCTGACTGAAATGAAAGCGCAAGGCCGGGTCGGAAGGGTGGTGGATGAGCAGTGAGCGCGCTCGAGCCTGGTCAGAAGATGGACTGATTGACTGACTGCGTAGGCAGACAGACGAGACGGACAGACAGACAGACAGAAAACAGTAGACAGTAGACAGTAGACAGACAGACGGACAGACGGACAGTAGTAAGGCAGACCAGACGACAGTCAGTCAGACAGATAGACAATCAGTTCGTCAGCAGGTCAGCTTTCAGCCGCCGCTGGTCGTCGTTGCTCACTCGCCATGCCATTCCTTCCATCCTCGCCGCTCTCCGCTTGCCACCATCTCCCTCTCTCTCTGTCTCCGTCCCCGTCCCGTCCCGTCCCTCGTCCCCGCCCCCTATCCCTCTCTCTCCATCCCCATCCCCGCCACGCTCGACCGCCCCCCTTCTGCAGCCTATATCGAGACCAGTCGCCCCGACCTCCGTACCTACAGCGACCTATTTAACACTGCACTATCACCACACCCACCTCAGTCCACGCCACTCCTCTTCCGTCCATCCATCCTCCTTCCCGACTTCCGTCCTTCGAGTCTCCCTCGCATCTTCGCTTCGCGTCCTCGCCTCCTCCAAAACAAAGAAAGACAGACCAGAGCCGCCCGGCACCGTCGTCCTATTTATTCGCGCACCCCAACGCCTTCACCCATCTCGTCTTCATCCTCCTCAGGACACTTGTTCCTATCGCTTAAACTCCACCCCAGCTCCTCCTCGTCCTCGCTAGCAAGCCCAACCCCAAGCCGTCATCATGGCCCCCACCGCTCTCGTCAACGAAGGCACCGCCCTCCCCACCGCTTTCACCGACGGTGCCGCCACCGCCAAGTCCACCGTCGCCGCCAACGGCAACGACATTCAGCTCTCTAGCAAGGATGTCATGCACCTCGAGCACGAGTACGGCGCACACAAGTGAGCGATCGAGCCAGCGAGGGAGCGTCTTTGAACCCTCGTCCCTCGTCCCACTGACCGACCTCGCACCGCCTTCCTTTCCCTTCCTCTCCCCTCTGATTCGCCTTGCGTCAGCTACCACCCTCTTCCTGTCGTCTTCGAAAAGGCCTCCGGCGCCCACGTCTGGGACCCCGAAGGCAAGATGTACATCGATATGCTCTCGGCGTACTCGTCAGTCCACCCTCTCTCGCTCCTCCCCTTCGCTTTTTGTTTGTCTTGGCCGTCGCTGATTTTGTCTTTTTTTTGCTTCTTTTTACTCTCGCTTCGCCCGTTTTCCACATCTCAGGGCTGTCAACCAAGTGAGTGGAGCGCACATAGCTGCCTTCCCCGGTCTTTTAATTTTAATTTTAATTTTTTTTTTTCGAACGACAGGGCCATTGCCACCCGCGCATCGTCGCCGCGCTCGTGGATCAAGCCTCCAAGCTTACCCTTTCCTCCCGCGCCTTTTACAACAGCGTCTTCGGCCAATTCGCCCGGAAGATCACGTCGCTTTTCGGCTACGACATGGTGCTGCCCATGAACACGGGTGCCGAGGCCGTCGAGTCGGCCCTCAAACTCGCTCGCAAGTGGGGCTATAAAGTCAAGGGAATTCCCGATGGCAAGGCCCGCGTGCTTGCCGTCGAGAACAATTTCCACGGCCGCACCATCGGCATCGTCAGCATGAGCTCCGACCCCGAGGCCACCACCGGCTTTGGCCCTTTCCTCGACCGCGTCGGCCCCGTGGTCGACGGCGATGGCGAAACTCTTCACATCAGGTACAACAACCTCGACGACCTCGAGCGCGTGCTGGACAAGTACGGACACGAGGTGGCTGCCTTCCTCGTCGAGCCCATTCAAGGCGAGGCTGGCATCGTCGTACCTAGCGATGGTTACCTCGCCAAGGCTCATGATCTTTGCAAGAAGCACAATGTACTCCTCATCTGCGACGAGATCCAGACCGGTCTCGGCAGGACCGGCAAGCTGTGAGTCGTTGAAGAGCCTGCGACGGTGGGGCGTTCTACATTTTTCCCACCCATCCTTACCGTCTATTCTCCTTTCCACTCCGCGTTCTCTTTCGCCGATCTCCGCAGGCTTTGCTGCTACCACGACAACGTCAAGCCCGATATGGTCCTGCTCGGCAAGGCGCTGTCCGGCGGCCTTCTCCCCGTCTCTGCCGTCCTCGCAGATAAGGACGTAATGTTGTGCATTCAGCCTGGCGAGCACGGCAGCACGTACGGAGGGTGAGTGGTCTTAGTCGCTTCCTTCACCCGGCCGCTCCGCCCCCAATTTCGAGTCTGACTCTGGGCCTCATCACCGGCCGTGTCCTCAGCAACCCTCTTGGCTCGGCCGTTGCCATCACGGCATTGGACGTGCTCGTGGAAGAGGACCTTTCGGCTCGGGCCGATCGTCTGGGGCAGAAGCTGCGTTCTAAGCTCGTCGACGTCCAGAGACGCGCGCCGATGCTGAAGGAGGTGCGTGGAAGGGGCCTTCTCATCGCCATCGTCATCGATGAGAGCAAGTCGATCAAGAAGCGCAGCGCCTGGCAGGTGTGCCTGCTCCTGAAGAGCAAGGGCCTGCTCGCCAAGCCAACGCACCGCAACATGTGAGTGCCGATGCTCCCGCGTCCTTGGCTCACGCCCGCGCGCGTACGTGTTTGCTTCCTTTTCTGACCTGTTCTCTCTCATTCTTCGATCTACTTCCCCTCAGCATCCGCCTCGCCCCGCCGCTGGTCATCTCCGAGGAGGACCTCGACAAGGCCGCGGGCATCATCGAAGAATCGCTCTTGGAGATCGATACCCTCGAATCCGTCCCAGGCGACAGCGCCGAAGAGCACAACCACGTCGAGGTGCTCGAGGACTGAGCTCGGCTCTTTTCCTGCAGTCCTTCGTGTGTACATGTCTGTACAGCATATATTGGCGAGGCGAGTGGGACGGAGTTGAAAGGACTCGGCGCTCTCGCCTGCATAGCTTGACCCGTCGTCGTCGTCGTCCTCTTCTGCCCAGCTAGCCCTCCCACCGATCCTGTCTCGTCTCCACTCTTTCTTGACTCGATGCCAAAACGCATATGTAGCCACCAATTTCTTCCATTCTTGTCATTGGTTCGTTATCTTGGCACTCCAGCCTCGTCGGTTCGCCCTCTCCCCATACCACTTTCCTTGTGTTATACGACTCAACTCGATTGCTGCGGAGAGGGACGCGCAACGCTCTCTCGCTCCCAGCCGCTCCCCACTCTTTCCCGTCGGCTCTTACTTCCTTGGCGCCCTCTCCCTCGGTTCTGTCTCGCCTCTCCTCTCTCTGTCCACCCGCTCTCTTTTCGTTTCTCCCAGACCAGAATATAGGGTAGAAATGGAAGCCCGTCCAGGCGCCCGTTACGAGGGACGAAGTGTTTGGATTTTGCGGAGCGAGTCAGCGGAAAGGCGGAGGGATCGCGTGTGCGGCGACTTAAGTTACCTGGCGTTGCGTCTTCCACTCGTGTGTGCAAGTGCGCCGCCGCCCTGCCCTGCCCGAGCTACTTTACGTATAGCGCAGGGCGGATGTGAGTGCGTCTATCGTTCGTTCGTTCGATGCCATCCATCATCACCCGCTCGACTCTGCTCCCCACGCGCTACCCGTGATGGCACTTGCTTGCTTAATCGCTTCCGCTTCGGCGACCGCGACCGCGCGACTCGGAAAGGAGGGAAACGCTGGCCATGTTATATGTGTATGTCGGTGGAGTCGACGTGGGTCGACCGTGGGTCGACCGTGGGTCGACGAAAGCAGCTTAAATTAACTGCACGTGCCTCGTCATGTCCCGCATACCCTCGCCCACGCCTGTGTTATCCTTGTCCATGTCCATGTCCTTGTCCTCGTCCTCGTACTCGTCCATATATGCCCGGGTGCCCACATGCGGGCAGCGGGTCGAATGGAAGGCAAGAAGAACCTTCCATGTCATCAAGCCGCCGCCCGCCCGCCCGCGCTCACTTGTTCCCCCCCCCCCCCCCCGACTCGTTCGGTCCTTTCAGCCGCGTCACAATACGGTGGCGCGCACGCCGAGGTTACGTCGCGAATATGACCGCGTTCCCCTCCCAGCCGTGACGTGAGGGCCCGACGGATCGTCTCATCTCGCCGCTGAGCCCACGCCTGGCACGTATTGAACAGACAGAACGGCCATCCCGCCGAGAAATCTAAAAAGACGGCCCTCTTCCATCCATTCGCCGCGCCGCCGTCTCCGAGACGCCCCGCTGCCAGACGCTACGCTCAGAAGGATGATGATGCACTGCCATATATGTGAGCAGCACAGAAACCGAGTCCGGAGCCGACGAGGACGACGATTATTGCTAGAACGACTCGGCGCGACCATGACTTGGAAGGAAGGGGGTAGAGGAGGGGGGGTTGTTACGACGATTCCATCGATCATTTGTTGAAGACTTCGGCGGGTCGGGCAGCGCCGAAATGGACGCGTCTTCGAAGACCCACGCAGTAAGACCCGATCGTCTCGGTGGTGACTGGCATGCCGACCGTTCGCTTGCAGAGGGAGACAAGTCTCCGTTCCTTCGCTACGTCGATGATGCGACCCGGAGTATGGGCGACAATAGGAAAAGCGCAAAGCACCGGCCAGGGCATTTTTTGTGTGTATGCGTGTGGATTGTAGCATGCGCGGACTTGATGGCCTCAGCGATTTTGGCTCGCACTGCCACGCCGCACGTACCACTGTGCTGCCTTTCCGTGGCCAGCCTGCCCACCGTGGCCATCCCTCCGTCGTGTCGGGCGAATGGCATCTATCTGTTGACTGAGTGCCTTTTCGGCACCATCGGTCATGAAGCAACGGCAGCAGGTCGCGAAGGAGTTTCGTCGGGTGGTGACGCATCGGCTGCGCGAGTTGTGGATGACAGACCACGTGTGGTAGAGGAGGGAGCGTCGCGCGAAACGCTCTCCCCCGGTGATATCCTTCCAGGCGTCGACATGGCGGGACGAAGACTGGGAGAACTTCGTGCCGCCATCGCCGATGGCGAAGAGGCATTGACCGCGGCTGCATGAACCGGCGCTGGCGTCGCGGCTGGCGCGGACTGTGGGGTAGATAGCTCTCCTTCCATCCTTTCCAGTGCTTCAACGGCCTCTGTAAGGATGAGAGATCGAGGGGGCTCAAGAAACAATCAGCAAAGCACGATCATAGGCGCGCCCTGTCTCCCCCCCGCTTGAATAACAAAAGACATAAGCAACCTACCCTCGACCTCATCCCTGTCGCATTCGAATACTTCCAACCAATTCCTCTCTTTCTTTTCCTCTTCTTTGATCGCCCGCTTCCTCTTGCCCAGGAAGGGTCGCTTGGGCGGAGCACGAAGCTTGTCAGGAGACACTTCGTCCACCGAGCAGACCTTGGCAAACGCAGCTGCTGCGAGGACGTTGCGGTCGTAGCAGATGCTGATAGGGTGTCGAAGACTGGAGCGGTCGGGAGGGGGCTAATGCTCAGCGAGCGAGCTTGCCAGCTTGTCGTGCTCTCCACAGGTCACTCACGCGTCCGTCAACAAGGCCCAAGCCCTGGCGAGAGTCTTATCTGGCGCTCGGAGCTGCTTTCCAGCGTCGACGACGACCTCGTGTGGATGGAGGACGGTGAGATCGAAGCAGATCGTATCGAGCAGGACCTCTTCCAGATGTCGGACCAAATTGGCCCATTTCTCGTGCTCCTATCGCCGGACAGATGAATGGATGGTAGAGAACACGCACGGCACGCAATTGCTTTCAGCATTGCTCGCCAACCCACACCCATAAAAGCCGTGGATGGCCCAGTCGGCGCCAAGGTAACCGAAGAAGACTGACATACCTTCGAATTCCGGTCCATCTTTAGATTCTCGTTCTTGCTGAAGAACTTGATGGCGTTGTGGATGATGTGTTCGAGACGGATACTGCTCTCCTCCACTTTTGCGGCGAGCACGAGGGCGGTCACTGCCACCTCCTGCGGACGGGGAACGAGTTGACATAATTGCACGAGGAGGATGTAACGTTTTGAGTGTAAAGACGCTTGGGAACGTCGTGATACTGCCGGCAAACGCGAGCGGAGAGAGCACTCACGTATCGGACAAACTTCTTGAACGATTTCCGCATGTAAAAACGGTGGAAATAGATCGCAGCTGTGAAGAGGACGTGTTGACCTCTACCCAACCCAGCAAGGGGACAAAAAATAGTGGCAAAGGTGAAAACCAAGTGGGTTCAGACGGGATGGCACCGACGACCGTCGTTCCATGTCGCACCGTGACCCTAGGCAGATTCGCATCCCTAACCGCCCCAGGATGTTGAGCTCCACTCCACCGCCCCTTCTCTTCCGTCAGAGAAAGCCTAAGAGGGTTGTCCCTAAGAACGACATGCTCACAGTTTGAAATCCTTCGCCAGCCGATGGCCGACCTCGTAGATCGTCTTGACGCCCGAGTGTCGCATCGCCTTCTCGTCCTGGACGGACATGCCGTCGGAAACCACCGATGGCGTGTCGAGGAGGTCTTCCTCGGCGAAGAGCCATTGCGCGTTTGGGTCGTCGAAGGACATGGTGAAGAGAGACGAGCGCTTGCTCTCTTCGACCGCTGTCTCCTTCCTTCGTGATGGCACGGATGGTAATTAGTCCCACGCGTCGCTTCCTTCCCTTTGATCGTGACCATACAGCCCAGTCGCCGCAGTCGTTCATATTGCGCACTCAGAATACTACTCTTTAGAGAACATAATCGACTTGGTTGCAGTTCGCGTACGACGTCCGCAACAGGAAGGACGACAAAGGCTGCTTCATATGCGCATGTCCATACCTGCTGGTGCTAGAGGCCTCTCCGCCTCGTGTCATCCATCCACAATCGCCGTTGAGGAAGCTTTGGGCAAGGAAAACGAGAGCGATGGCGCACCGACCGACGCTGCGATCGAAAATATCAAGCGACGAAGACCACGACCCTCTCCTTGCTCTCCTCATCCGCCTTGCTCCTTGTTGTATCCTTTTCCCCTTTCTGCCAGACATCTCCCGCATAGCCTGTCTCCTTGTCCTTTGGCGTGGAAGCGCCGTGCGGATGGACCTCACCAACGGCCGGCAATCGGCCCCGGTATGATTCTTCGTTGCCCTGATGCGCGATCAGCGGGTCCTTGAGGTGCGGGCACGCAGAAGTGGATGCGGTGGCATCGGATAAGGAAGAAGGACGCGTGTGAGAACGCTCCTGATCCTCCGAGTTTGACGAATCAGGGTGCGTGAAGAAGACGTGAGGTTGGACAGGAGTGGACGTGAGGAAATGCGAAGGGGCCAGCGTGGACGAGGTAGACGTCGGTGAGGCTATATCGCCAGCTCCGCTCCTCGGCGACCCTGGTAAAGTCGGAGACAAAAACGATGCTCTCCGCCAGACCAATTGGCCCAGGTCTTCTTCGAGCCGCGCTCGTCGGCGTTGGGGGCAGTCAGAGATCCATAGACCCGATTGCCGTTCCGCGCCACGCCGTAGGGCCGCCTCGAGCCGTCTGCCACCGCCCAAACTGCGTCCACCCGCTCCTTTCCACAAAGTTGTTCGCAAGGGATCGTTATTCCAACCCTCTCTCCACTTGCGCTCCTCGTCGGACCCATTCTCTCCGTCTTCTTCATCCACCTTGGATCCGAATCGCAAACTTTTTCCGAGCCAGCGATCCTCAAGCAAGGAGCGCAAAACCTGCGCGTCCAAGTTTTTGTTCCAGCTTCCCGCGAGCTCGATGTGAGAGAGACGGGCGAGATGAGACGGTGTGAGAGAGAGAATGGTGGAGGCGAAGGTCGAGTTGAAGCAGAAGTTGGTCAGAGAGAGAGAGCGTAGGCGGGTCCAGCGAGACTGGATGTTGCAATGCAGAGCATGTAGGAAGAAAACGCCAATCAATACCGTTGGGTCCGGTCGGTACCGTGACAAGGCTTGAAGGCGAGCCGACGTACCAGAAATCGAATGAAAAGGTGACCCGGCTCGAAATGCCAACACGGTTGGGTAACCCATTCAAAAGAGGAAGGGTTGAGAGACGAGAGGAACTCGAGTGCCAATGGGAGGTCACCTGGTATTGATGAGAGGGAAAAGAAAACAAAATAATTGTGCGAGGTGAGCGTCCGAACTCGCGATGCGCTCTGCGCGTGTTGCCATGTGATATGCAGAACTGCAGCGCAGGGACATCAGGTCACCCACGACGTCGAGCTCGCGCAAAGTCCCAACATCGTTCATAACGCACTGTACGAGCCCCCATCTAGACGTCAAATCTGCCTTATCTATTGAGACAAAGGAAGCCTCTCACCTGAAGGCTTCGCACTATCTCTTTCATTCGTCCCTGTACTTGTCCGTTCGCCCATTGCGTCGGGCCTCTCAGACAGGCCCGACTCGGTCTTCCTCCTCGAGAGAAATAGGAGACAAGAACCCATCCTCGCCCGCAGGGGACTTTTCCCACCAACGGGCTTTTTCGAGACCATACATCAACTCACTGGCAGGGAAGCGCACGGCCAGCCTGTCCACCCTCGGGCATCTCTTAGCAACGGCAATGGTGGTGGGCCAGTGCACCTTGGATGGATAGATGCTCAACTTTCGCACGTGGTGGCCTAGCTCGGGGGAAGCGTCGAGCGTGCGCGCAAAGAGAGCGAGGGCGAGTTTAGACGAGAGGGAGATGGACGAGTAGAGTGGTGCGAGCGCAAGCGCGCGGAAGCGGTGAGAGACTACGAGGAGGAAGGGAGAACCGAGAGTGACCGCAGGTCAGTGTCAGGCTTTGGGCGGCTCTCCGTGGACGGCCGCGCTCAGTCCACCGCGTTTGTGATGGTAACACCGATGCGGACCACGTCCCGAGCACGCTCACCCAGCACGACGGCGAACCCGTCCCCATTTAGGACCGCGTATGCGAGTATCTCTGTTAGTACCTCGGGAGGGATATCATCAATGGCGACCGCCATGTCAGCAGGAAGAGATGGACCAAAGTCAAGTCAAGGGAGGCATCGACGCCGTGGCAGATGGCAAATGGCAAATGGTCGTTGCCTGTCGGTGTGAGTCGGGTGACGCTTCCTCCGCTCGCTCATCTCCGCGTGATCGGCACCAGATAACGAGTCGGACGAGCTGCGCGGCTTAAACGCCGTTTATCGCCGTAGGGCTTTGCCCGCTGCGGCCGCCTGTTCGCGGTGACCAGCAAGCGTCGTCTTGCTCGTCTTCCCAAAGGTGGAGGTCGCCTATGGCTAGAGTTGGCGACACCAACTCGTCCCGGAGACCCGGCTTTCACTCTCGTCGCTGCCTTACCCCTACCGGCACTCTCTACTTCCATCTTAGGGGAATCTCTCGCTTCGGATTCCCGGGCGCCCTTTACGACACGCCAACGAACGGACGGTGGACGAAGGACGAGACGACGAGGGACGAGGATGGGCTTCGATCTGGATGCGTGCATCGCCACCCTGTTGCGCAAGCAGGTGAGCATGAGCGAGGTCACGGAGAGCGAGAGGGCCGTTGCTTTGATGGTTGTGGACGATTGGATGAATCTGTCCGCGCTCCTGCTTGCGGTTCTGTGACCCGAGGAATGGAGAAGGCTGACGCAGCATTTCCATCACTTCTGACGCGTCTTCGCTTTGACAACCGTCACAAAGCTGCTTGGCGAACCGCTGTTGAAGGAGATCTGTGAAAAAACTAAAGAGTTACTGATGCGGGAAAGCAACGTCGTCCACATCTCCGCCCCCGTCACCGTCGTTGGGGACATTCACGGGTAAGTGGGGCACGCTCTGCGACGTCGGTCCTTTCGTGCCTTATTCTTCCTACCAGGCCATTGGCGCCCTCATGAGCTCTAATGGCCGATTCTCCTTTTTCTTCAGCCAATTCTACGACTTGATCGAGATCTTTCGAATAGGCGGCTATTCTCCGCATACCAACTATCTCTTCCTCGGTGAGCATCGTCTGCTCTTTGCCAACATCGGGTGATGGATGTACTTATCCACTGACCACCTATCCTTCTGTTATCTTTCTTATCGATGTACGTCTTTCGTACCCCCCGTAGGCGACTACGTTGACCGAGGGCTGTTTAGCGTAGAGACGATCTCCCTTCTCACATGCCTCAAGCTGCGATACCCAGACCGAGTACAGCTCATCCGGGGCAATCACGAGAGTCGGGCTGTCACGCAGGTCAGTCCAGTAAATTCAATCCAGATCAGTGCAGTCTCATTTGCCGATCCTACCGCCCTGGTCCACGTAGCCACCGTAGTATCGGATCACACTCATTGAAACCTGCTTGCCTTTTTTGCCATACTTTTCATCCTATACGTTTGGTTTGACAGACATACGGTTTCTATACGGAGTGCTTGCGCAAATATGGCTCGGCGAACGTGTGGACCTACTTCACGGATATGTTTGATTTCCTCACCCTCAGTGTCGTTATCGATGACCGAATATTCTGCGTACACGGAGGTGCGTTTAGGTTGCGTGTCACTCATTCGTCTCGTCTGGACGAGGATTTGGTCGAGATGGGCTATTGTCTGTTTGCTTATCCTCTCGCATCGTGTTTGGTGCTTGATTTTCCCGCATCTTACAGGTCTTTCTCCGTCAGTACATTGCATCGACCAAATTAAAATCATTGACCGATTTCGAGGTGAGCCCTGCGCAGCCTATCGTTGAAAGCTAGGTCTTTGCACCCCACTCTTAATTGTGCTCTTGCCAACGATCTCATTGTTACTCTGCCCGTCCGCTACAGAAATTCCGCACGAGGGTCCGATGGCGGATTTGGTATGGTCCGATCCGGATCCAGACAAGGAGGAATTTGCAATATCGCCACGGTGAGCCCTTGCTGCCCTTGATAGCAGTGCGGAGATACGAGCTCATTATAAGTAATATCCACTCTCTCTGACCACTCTTTGCTGGACGACGATAACAGAGGCGCCGGCTACACCTTCGGCGCGCAAGTAGTCCAGCACTTCCTCCAGATGAACAACATGAATCACATTCTCCGCGCTCATCAACTTTGCATGGAGGGCTTTTCTGTGCTCTACGATGATAAGCTCTCCACCGTCTGGTCCGCACCCAACTACTGCTATCGGTGCGGCAATTTGGCGAGCATTTTGGAAGTGGGGCCAGGTGGCACCAAGCACTTTAACGTGTTCGAAGCGGCGCCTGAGAATGAGAGAGATGGACCAGCGCAGGCGTCGCAGGCAAAGGTGAGCACGCGGTCATTTTTGGCTACGCTACCCTACGACACCGGCTGGCTCTCGATGGGGTCTGCTCACCCCTCTTGTCCTTCCGTTGTGTGCTCGTCGACCTCGCTCAGCATGACACGGTCGACTACTTCTTGTGACCTTCGACACTTCCCATTTTCGTACAGCCCCCGCTTTCGTATCATTACGCACAAAACATCTGTCGCTTGCACATGCTCCTCTCTCTCCTCGGGAACCTTGTCTTTCTCGTCTTTCCGGTTCTTCGTCTCCGTGCCTTCATGACTCCACCTCACGAGTAGTCGTGTCTGTCGCCTTTTTCCTCGCCCTCTTTCTCGTCGAGATAGATACCCGTTGGCGCTCCTTTCGTGCTTGCCCAACCCTACCGTGTATTCGCAAAACCAAGCGTCGTCATCGTCCACCCACTCGTGTCCTTTGTCTCGTGTCCCGGGGCGGAATGAAGCAATGCAGCTATTGTACCCGCATGGGCGTTTTGAAGTCAATCGGATACGCGCATACGGAGAAATTGGTCGGCAAGCACGCTCCCACGTGTTCAGACGCGTCGCGATCACGTGACGTTATGATGCGGAAGAGGTAGCATCGCTCACTGTGTTGCAGTAAGTCAAGAGAGACAACGCACAGCTCTCACACTTCCACATATCAAGGTCATCTCCACATTCTTTAGGAGGCAACAAGGCAAGGCAAGGGAGAAGGCGTAAAGAAGGAAGGACGGGAAGGAAACGCCTATCGCGGACGGTCATGTTCTCCAAGGCGCAGCGCTTCGCCGAAAAGGGTGAGTTTTGCTCTCCTGACCTCCCCTTGCGCATCATCATCCGCTTCTTTTTTTAATTTTATAAACGAGCCGGAGCTCTTTAAGTTTGCTGATTCTGCCTTAACGTCTGCTTTTCCTTTGCTCTCCTTAAGGCCCAGATGACCTACCTGGGCCAGGAGCGTACAACCCTCAGAGTCCCACGATGAGCTTGGCATATAAGAAAGGCGCGATTTACGAGAAGGCGGACCGGTTTAAAGAGAAAGGCGTTGACGGCGGGGATGGCTGGGTTATGTCCGGTGAGCTTCTGGGTTTTCTGGCGGCGTTTGCGTCTGCGATCAGGGGACCCAGGCGTGGACGACCAGCTCACAACGTATCCGCCATCTATTTTGCCCGTCCTCGCCCATGCAGAATCTGGCTTTGATCCTCGCGCATCAACGTCTGGGCCTTCCAATTCCACCGCAACTGCCGTTGCTGCGAAGCTCAAGCAGGCACAGGTGGGTTTACGGAATTGGGAAAGTGACCCAAAGCCTTATAGCTGATCTCTCTACCTGTTTATCTTTGTGGTCCCGCCCGGATGCGCGACTGGCTCAGGCACGTCTAGAAGAGAAACTGGCGAAAGCGGACACTCGAGTGCAAGAGCTGACGAGCGAGAAGGGCGCGCTTCAGATCGAGCTGACGAATGTGCAGACTGAGTGTCGTGAGTTTCTCCTTCTGTTTCTCACTTTCGGCTTTGTTTCGCTCTCCACATCCACTTCATCGCTCACCTGCCAGGGTTTTATGGGCGGTTCGCTCATTTTGCCACTGACACCATGTGACTTCGGTTTTGGGGCTGGCGGATGACAGGACTTGCGCTGCAGAGGGAGGCCAAACTCAAGACTTCGGTATGTACAAGTCTTAGTCCACGTCCAGCGGCGCTGATTAGAGAGGGTTACAGCGTGACATTGATGTAACGCGTCTGTCTTGTATTCGCTACCCCATACCACCTTTAGCTTGAAAAGTCTAGCGCCTCCAAGGAGAAATCCAAGCTGGTCTCTCTGCAGGCCAAGGTAGATGAGCTGTCGGAGTTGCATGAGAGTTCTAAGCGCAAGCGCCAAGTGGAGATTTCTGACCTTCAGGAACAAGTCCGAAGACGCCGGTTGGAGACGACGGAGGTCACGGAGCGGTACGAGGGGCTTCTCAAAGAGGCTCGTGGGCGAAGCGAGGAAGGCGCGAAGAAGGCGGATGAGCTCAAGAAGGCGCTCGCTCACGCGGAGAAGGAGCTTAGGGATTCGAGGGAGCGGATGAAGAACCTTGAGAAAGCGCGGGAAAAGGACCTGGTTGAGGAGAAGAAGGAGGTGGAAAGGCTTAAGATGCAGCTGGCGGAGGCGCAGGAGAAGCAGCGAAAGCGACTCGCTTCGATGGAGGACGAGAGAAGCAAGTCGGAAAAGGCGAACAGAGAGGAGCGCGATCGGTTGCGTGCTCAGCTTGACGATGCCCAGCGCGAGCTGCGTCGAGGCAGGGACACGGCCGATGGCAAGACGCGCGCTTTGGCTGACGCAGAGACCAAGCTCAAGGCGGCGCAGACACGAACGAAGGACCTAGAGCGACGAGTGGAGGAAGGAGAGCGCAACCTTGCTGCGCGAACAAAAGACTGGGACAACCGTGGCAGACAGCTCAAGCTCGAGGTCGAGTCGGCCAAGGCGGAAGCGCGAGAGATAGCCTCTCACCTCGAAGCCTGCGAACGACGGCTACGCGAGCGGGACGCTCTTGGCGACGAGCGGGCAAGGTCTCTAGAAGAAGAGGTGCAGCGTTTGCGCGACGTCATGCAAGATATGGCCGACGCCGCCGGAGCGGCAGCTTCGGGCTCCGTACCGAAGCAGCAGGCATTGCATCTCGAAGAGCAGCTCCTCTCAGGTCGGCTACGTCTGCAGGACAGGCAACGCTGCCTGCGCGAGCGGGAGGACCAGATCGTTCAGCTGACCGACCTCGTGCGACAGGTGCGGGCCGAGCGGGACGAACTGAGGGCCTTGCTCGATGGTGCGCAAGCGTCTGTGAAAGAGCTGCTCGAGGACCGAAAGAAGTTACGGTTCGATGTCGAGGAGGCGGCAGAGGAAGCTCGGCGGCTACGAGAGACGCAGACGGACGAAGCGAAGACGGCAGCGGATCAGCGAGAGGAGAGGGAGGTACTTTCTGCCCACGCTCGCATCGCATCTGAAGCGGAGCGGGCGCGCGTCTCGGACCTTCAATCCACCGTCTCCTCCCTTTCCGCCCTGGTGGCAACTTCGAAGACCGAAGCTTGCACGTCCGCGAACCGCGTGCGTTCGCTCGAGACGGACCTCTCAAAAGCACACGAGGAGCTGGTCGAGTCTCGGAAGGTGGCGGCGTCGCTCACCGAGGAGTTGAGGGAGAAGGAGCAGGAGGCGGAGAATTTGAGACAGAAATGGGCGGCGGAGGGCAGAGAGAAGCTCAAAGCGGAGCTTGGGAAAAAGGAAGAGGCGCTCACTGTGGAGAGAGAGAACTGTCGGAGGATCGGTACCAGTCTCGCTAATGCCAAGGCGGCCGAGGCAGGCCTTCGAGACGAGATTGTCAAGTGAGTGGGAATGGTTTGCTCATGCCAGGTAGCCTCATCGGCCACTCGGGTGACGACCGGCTTGCTGATGCCCCGTTGCGCTCCGGGCGCTCATCGATCTTCTCTCAGTCTCCAGACGGCCCTCTCAGAAGCGCAACACTTCCAAGAAGCGTACCACAGCCTCGCGGACCGGATCTCATTGCTCATCAAGCGCAACGCCCTCGCAGAGGAGGAATCCAGGCAGCTCAGCGAGCTCAACGCCGAGCTGGTCGGACACGCTAATCCCTATCAGAGGATCAGGGTGGTGGATAACATTCGTAGAGAGTTGGATGACACAAAAAAGGTGAATGAGCAGAGCCAGTGGGAGACGAGGCAGTAACTTGGCACACCGACGGCATGGGACTGTGGAGCTGACACGCGCCTGATCCATGGTTGCTCCGGTGGCATACAGAAACTCCTCCAAGTGACGCAAGAGCGTGACAGTGCCCGAACACGAGCGAACGACCTCCTGAGCGAGCTCGACTCGTACCGGTCCATCGACGCGCCTCTGGGCTCAAAGCCGGCCACCAAGCTCACCCGCGTCTCTCGATCTGCCATCGGCGGGGCGCTGGGCGATCTGACGAATACTCATCATGGTCTTCCCTTCGGCCGCTCCGCATCTGTTCTCAACGCGGCCTCGAGGGGCAAGAAAAGCTCCACGCCCCCGGAGCAGGTGATGAACGGCGGGCGTGGATGGGCGAGTGTCGGACCAGGTGCTGCGAGACGGAGCGGCGCCGCGCTACCTTCTGCGGAGCTGACGGAGGACAAAGGCTTGGGGATGAGTCGTCAGTCGGGCCTACTACCTATCGTTGACGAAGGCGAAATGACGCTGGATGAGCTCGCCCAGTTGTAGGCAGCTCATGTGTCTGCGTTTTTTAGCTGCGCACTAAGGCTTGGCCGCGCTCGTACGTTGCCACATGTACATGTATTCTCGAGACCTGTTGTTTGCTCTTCGACCGCTTGCTGGACTTCGTTAGTACCCAGATCTCGCCCCTCTTACGTCCAGGCCAACGGCCGCGGCCGGATCATCCTTGTCGCACATGTGTTCGTCCATGGACGTGCCTTTATGTCAGCCAGCACCGAACCCGAAGAGAGGCGCGTGGGAAATCTCAGCGCTGGCCGATCACGAGAAGAAAGCGGGAGAAGAAAGTTGCGATGCCAACGTCGAGCGAGCGGGGTGACCACGATTGCGACGACTACGACTACGACTACGACCGAGCGATTCGTGCTTGCGTTCTGTATTTTGTAACGTTCGGCCTCCAACTGTCCTAGATCTTGTTACCTATCACAAGACGGCAAGAGCTCACGCCGGCGGCCAACGTGGCGAGAGTCGTTCAGGAGCAAGCTACGCATCCCGTCTTCCGCTTTGCACTTCTGGCCCTGCGAGACACCGCCGGGATCCATCGCGCCTCCGACAAGGCAGAGCAGAGCAAGTTACAGGACGATAAGGGGAGGAACCGGACGACGTGAGCTCGCTCCGGTCATTTCGGCGCCCTGGGCGGGATGAGATACCATGTCCTCGGAGTCGGCTCCATCGGTTCCCTCGTCGCCTTTCACCTACAACGGCACCTTCGCTCTGCCCAGCACCGCCAGGTCATCGCTCTTCAGAACTACCTTCAGCAACGGAATGAGTTTGGAGTCTCCAGCGATGACGGCCCACCGGTCGCGTCTATTTCCCTCCCTGAGCGCTTTCTCGAGCCGCAACGCAGCAAGGCTTACCTCCCCTCACCGACGACGCTGCTGCTGCAAAAACGAAGTTTCGAAGCCGACCTGCGGAAGGAAAGGCGATATAGAAGAGGGCGTCCCGGCGTACTCGGTATGGCATCGGCATCCTCGACGACCGCAGAGGATGGAGAAGGTGGCAGTGAAGGATATGGCATCATCGTCGAACGAGAAGGCGTGCGCCAGTTTGAGGGTTGCTACGGCGTGGAGAGCTGCGCGGCTGCCACACCGTTCGCTGCGAGCTTGGGACATGATCCACGGGGAGTCCTGCGGGTGTCCTTATCGTCGGAGGATAGGAGTCCCGAGACCGGCGGGGGACGAGGTGCGGAAGGACTGCAAGGACTGCCAGGCCTCGATCCCGCAGACTTTGATCTGCTCGGGCTGGATGGCCAGGCGCGAGGAGACCGGGACCCGACGTCTCCAATCGATTCGCTCATCGTCGCCACTAAAGCGCCCGCGGTGCTCCCCGCTCTCACGGCACTTATGCCGCGCATTACGCCACGGACGACGATCGTGCTCCTCCAGAACGGCATGGGTGTCCTGGAGCTCCTCCTCGGCAAGCTATTCCGCGACAATCGCTCAAGGCCGCATTTCGTCGTCGGAACGGCCACCCACGGCGCGTGGAGCAAGGGTCTGCTGGAGACGGTGCACTCGGCTTTTGGAGAGATCCACCTCGGCATCGTCCCGGACGTCGCGGGCAGGGATGGCGGGGCTGGGTACGAGAGCGCGTGGGAGGAGGAAGAGGCGCCAGGAGGCAATGTCGTCAGGAGACGATTATCGCTCGACGGCATCCCATCCTCTCCGAGTTCGCCCACCTATACCCTCCACCGCACCATGTCCGCCCTCACCTCGCTCCCGCTGAGCGTCCAGTGGGAGCCCATTGCAGACTATCATGTCCGCGCGCTGCGAAAGCTCGTCGTCAACGCGTGCATCAACCCGGTGACGGCACTCGCCGACTGCCGCAACGGCGACCTTTTCACCAATCGGGACGCACACGCGCTCATCTCCGGCGTCTGCAAAGAGGCTCATGCCGTATTCGAGGCGCAGGCGAAGGCCGGGGAAAGGGAAACGACGGAATCTGACGTCGAAGCGGACGCAGCCTCGTCGTCACCGCTTCTCCACCCGGGTCTCCAAGTCACGTCACTAGAGGCAGAGGTCCTGCGGGTGGCGCGGCTCACCGCGCTCAACTGGTCGTCGATGCAGCAGGACGTGGCGAACCGGAGGGGGAGCACCGAGGTGGACTTTATGAACGGCTACCTCGGACGCCTCGGGCGCAAGTACGGCGTCCCGACGCCCATTAACGACACGCTCACGTCTATGATCAAGTTCAAGTCCGGCAGAGGCATCGCCAAACTCGGCCTTTTGTAGGTGAACAAGCGTCGTCGCGGTCAGTGTCGTTGGGGGCTCCCCTTTCACGATGTTGATACGCCACGACATTCGCATGCTCGAATCGAAAGAAATAGAGACGCTAAAATGCCGTACACTCCGTCTCGTTTTCGTGCTCGACTTGCGGGGCGGGGGAAGGGGGGGGAGGCGAAACCGACGCGTCCGCGTCGTTGGAGCTAGAGCGGCTTGTGTGTGAATTAGAAAGATGTCTTCTACTGACGATGAAAAGGGAGGAGGCAGCACGCGCGCCGAACGGGGCCGTGCGGCTAGGTAACGGCGGCCGGCGAAGGAAAAGCCGACCCGGAGGAGTATGCGTACATTTTGGGAAAGAAAAAAACGCGAAGAAAAAAAGAGCGTTTTGTTCATCGCCTAGGGATGCCGCGACCGCGACCACCACGGAGGGCCCGCTGAGCGCCGCCTCTCGGCATGGATGGGCCGGCGCTCGGCTGGAAGACGAGATGGGGGAGAGAGAAAAAAGAAACGGGTGACGAAAGGAGACCGAGATGATAAGCGTCGGCTCGGCGGAAATGATGGGAGAGCACGAAACGAAAGCACACCTTCTCAGAGCCCGGGTTTCTGACCGTCTCATCGACGCTGAGAATCAAGCAAGCCGCTTCGGCGGCGCTCGAGATGGCGTTAATCTTGACGAGACTAGGTTCCCAGACAAAGTTGGCCATGTTGTCCGCCACTCCCTCCGAGTCGATGTCGACGCCGTCCCAGGTGACTTCGCCCTTGGCGTGACGCATGCGGAGCTTGTTCAGCACGTCCGTGGCGTCAAACCCGGCGTTGTCGCACAGCTGCCGAGGTATGATCTCGAGCGCTTTGGCGAACGCGCCGATGATGAGCTGCTGCTTGCCGTGGATCGTGCGAGCGTAGTCCCTAAGGTATCTGGACAGCTCCATCTGTAAGGGAAGAGAGAAGGGGACGAAGCCAAGCCGGTATCAGCTCCACCCGCCCATCCAAGCGGGCCTGAAAAGAGGGAACACCGTGCCGCACCTCCACGGCGCCTCCACCGGCGACGATGTGGTTGTGTTTGATCGCCCGCTTAACGATCATAATAGCGTCATGCAGACTCCTCTCGATCTCGGCAATGAACTGGTCGGCGCCGCCCCTGAGGAGGAGAGTGCAAGTCTTGGCCTCGGGGCACTCCTCGAAGATGTTGAACCGGTCTCCGCCGATCTGTCTCTCCTCGAACTTGCCACATCGGCCCAGGTGCTTGTCCTCGAGGTCGGACACCGTAGACTGGATGGATCCGCCGACAGCCTGGACGACGCGCTTCATGTCGTCCGCAGCGACGCGACCGGCGCAGAAGATGTCGCGGTCCGCAAAGTACTGCGTGGCCAGGTCGCCGATGGGCAGCTTGGAGAGGACCACCTTTGCGCCCGTCTTGACGATCGCCTCCAGTTTTTGGTAGATGATCTGCCACTCAGCGTCAACGATCGCTTGATACTCCTGGTAAGACGAAAGGAAAAAGTCGTAGGAGAGGAAGGGAGGGGAGTTGTGAGAAAATAGAGCGGCGCGGGCAACGTCCCAGCATCGGGAAGAGATAGAATCCCATCCTCGGACTCACCGACACCTCCTCGATCCGAACCTCCGCATTGTCCTTCTCAGCCTTGAGCTCGAGCTCAACGTTCAAGCAAAGGATCTTGGGGTTCTTGAAGCTCTTGGGCTGTTGCTCAAACCCCGCGTAGGAGAACGTCTTCTTGAATGCTACGCCCCTGATCAACAATGAGTCCTGAAACGGCGAACGCGCCGGCTCGACGTGAGGGTCAGCTTGGCGCGCGCGACGAACCGGATCAAATCGAGGGGCCGCGATGGGAAGTCGGCACTCCAGAGCTCACCTGCATGCCGCCGCCGGGGATCTTCTTGACGCCGATCAAGCTCTCGTCCAAGTCTTCGGGGTCGAGGGACATGACGGCATCGACGACCATGTCGGCGAAGAAAGGTCTCTGAGAGACGATGAGTTTGGAGGACATGGACGTGCCAGCACACTTGAGCAGCAGGTCGCGGAACTCGCTGGAATAAGGGGAAGGGGCAATCGGGAGGAAGGAAGTCAGGGCGTGGAATGAAAGACGGCGGAACGGTGGCACGCACTCCTTGTTGTCCTTGTTGATGGTCACGGCGATGTCCTTGACCCGTTGCACTGCCTGGATCGACGTGCACATCCAACAAAGTCGGGGCGTGAGCTCGCAACCGAGAAAGAAGACGGAAACAAGGACGTAAAGAAGGAGAGAAAAAAAGGAAAAAAAAGAGAGAGAAAGAAAGAGGGGGGACGCACCAACTGAGTAGCCTTCCTAAAGCCCTTCATAATGATATGCGGGCTAACGCCCTCCTCC
This sequence comes from Peribolospora baueri, assembly GCA_029717555.1. Taxonomy (NCBI): domain Eukaryota; kingdom Fungi; phylum Basidiomycota; class Peribolosporomycetes; order Peribolosporales; family Peribolosporaceae; genus Peribolospora; species Peribolospora baueri. The sequence goes on from JAMDHS010000012.1 coordinate 275,897, forward strand.
ACAAACGCCCTACTCTCCTTAAGCATCTCACCAGCCAGGAGGACAACGCTAGTAGTCCCATCACCAACCTCCGCGTCCTGTGCGCGCGCAATATCCACAAGCGTCTTGGCGGCCGGATGGATAATCTCGAGAAGCTTGACGATCGTAGCGCCGTCGTTCGAGATTGTCGCTTCTCCGCGTTCAGAGACGATCAGCTTGTCCATGCCGCGCGGGCCGAGCGTCGATGCTACCGTCTCTACGACGGCTAAGCAGGCGCCGATGTTGGAGAGAAGCTGGCCGCGCCCTTGGGAAGTGTCGGTGCCCTCTGAAAAGCGACGAGAAGGGACGACGAGAAGAGAAGGCGAAGAGAAGGGAAATACGCTTCAGCACTCGTCCGTACAAAACCAAAGAACACCATACCCACCTCGCAACACCACGACGGTAGGTTGCTGCTCAAGCGATGGGGGAAACAAAAGAAGCACGAAGGCTGAGCAGGTCAGAGGCGCCTCCCACTCGAGCAAGGAAGCGGGGGAGCTAAGATTCATGCGCGTACCATCATAGGGAGCTTTCCGCCCATTCCGGCCATTGCCATGGTGGTTGAAATGCTCACGACGAAAAGCAGACAGATGGGGAAAAAAGAAGGAAGGGACGAGGTGAGGATGAGATAGATAGGAAGGATAGGCAAAGAAAGCGAACAAGAAAGCCCGTCGTCCCTGGCCAGGCCCAGGTGATCGACACGCCGAAGCTGAAGCTGGGAGGAGACCTCGTCTCGCACGTGCCGCAGCTGCCTGTAAAGCCCGACTGACCGACGGCGCAAGACCCCGGGTGTTCTTGCCCGCAACAGCTACGGATGGACATTTGGACGAGGCTATGGAAGTGTTTCGAAAAGAGCTAGGCGGACACGCGCAGTACAAACACGAGCAAGGCGAAGGACACGTAGATGAAAGACAAAAAAAAATCAAATCAAAGGAGTCGAAGTGGATGGGCGCTATCGAAGGGAAGGGAGTCAGCTAACCCTGAGATGGCCCTCTTCCTTCTTCCGCCTCCGGGCGTCCATCTCGCGCCCTCCTAGGTCCTCGGCGCAAAGCCGAAAGGCCCTACCTAGCCCGCTGGGAGCGACCATCTTCCCACCTTCAACTCCACCTCCACCGACGTCGAAGAGCGAAAACCGAGTCGAACGGACCGAACCGAACCGGAGGGAAACGTAATGAAGAGGTATCGACCCGCGATCATCGTTCGTCGCGAGCGGAGAGAGCAATGGTGAACGGAGAAAGGGAAAGCGGGCTGACGAATGAGAGGCGACGAGAGAGATGACCGAGACCGTAGACAGATGGAAAGATGGGGACGGAGAGATTGACGGAGATGGATGACGGATGCCGAAAAGAGTCGTAAAGATGCTGAAAGCTCGACCAGCCGGCGGCGCCGAATGGCGAAGGCTGAGCCAGAGAAGACATATGGACCATTGAAGACGAAAGGAAAACAAGTCACAAAGTACGCAAGGTCGCGGCGGAAGCGTCACAAAGGAAACAAGAGGCTGGCGCGTCGGAAAGGAAGAAGTGACGGACGACGCCAAGGCCGGAGGAACACGCCAAAGATATGTGCGCGCGCCGATGAGAGCAGGGTCGTGAGGGGCGTAAGGGAGACCATGTCAAAGCGCGGTCGAGGACGAGAGGAGACAGTCGGCCAGTCGCGCAGTCGCGCAGCCAGCCATAAAGATGGACGGGCGAACCAGCGGCGGCGGGGACCGGGAGCGGCATGGAACTGCCTTTTTGAGACGAGGGAAGACCGTATAGACGCGCAACAAGCATGCAGTCGTTTCAGGTCGTACGTATCGGGGATGGTGGAGTAGCCGATACGGTCGTACGTGAGGGTCGTTAGGCGCCACTGTGTGCGGAGCATGCGGAAGGGGGTATGCCGGGAAACCGACGGGAGACAGGGACGGCGAAGGCGAGAGATGACGGCAGGGGTGGTGACCCTGGCGATGACGGGTGGGATACGACCAGCTGGTCATCGCAAGGCGCGCTATCGTCGTAGAGTCGACGGCGGATGCAAAGGTATGCAAGTGTGGGGAGAAAGATGCAAATGCGAAAAAAAATGGCCGAGGGGAGTGAAATGGAGGAGAATGCGGAGAGTCGAAAGAGAACGACCCCAGATGGGGTGGCGTCCATACAACACACGGCCGGCGGAGATTGGACGAGAACGGACGACCAGAGGTTCTAGACGTCGTGTTAACTGGCTCGCTGTTGTAAGAACTTGCGACGGTTTTCGAGATTGCTCGCGTCCGCCAGAGGCTGCCCGCTGGAGCGAATCAAGGCCTCGTTGGTGCTGCGCGAGGCGTTCGTTCGTGAGCGCGACGCGACCTATGAATCGCATATACACAGCCAAGGCACGTTTGCCCACATTTTCAGTTCCTTGTTCTCATCGTTGAGCATCTGGCACTTCCTTCGCAGCTGATCGTTGTCCCTCTCGATCGTCTTGATGTGGCAGATCGCTGGGGAGAAGGGGCGAGGGAGGATGCGGGTTAGAAAATAAGATTGGCCAAACTAGACCGAGAGCGAGCCTAGCGCGGAGGCTCACCTTTGGAGATGAGACCCGACTTGGACAACCTCGCGGAGGCGGCATCAGGGCCGAGCGAGTGCTTGAGCCTCTGGAAGCCCTCCCTGAGCTCGTTGCGCCGCCGCTGTTCTGCCTCGATGCGCGCCTTGCGAATCTCACCCTTGCGCTTCGCAAAGGCGCTGAGAAGAATAGAGGCGGAGAGAGAGGGGGAGAAGGCCGGTAAGTGCCGACGTCGTCGCCTCGCTCCATGACGGATGGGAGACGGTGGGTCAACGCATACATGGCGATGAAATGGACTCACGAATCGCCGTACGTCCTCGTGAGAACGGGCGCGGCGGCGGCGTCGCTGTCGTCGCTCATCTCTTCATCGACGTCCGAACCCTCCGCATCCCCTCCGGAGCTTTTCGCGGAGCCGTTCCTCTTGGAAGGCTTTTTGGCGGTGCTAGCGACGACGCTGCTGCCGTTAGCGATCTGACTACCCTGCCGAGTGGGGATGGCGGTCTGTGGCTGTCGTTGGGCGGCGAGGGCGGGTCCGAACCGGTTCATGGCAAGGCCGCCGTCGCTGAAGGCATGGACGGAGGGGGAGGGAGTCGGGGGGAACTGAGCGTTGATGCCAAAGGCCGAGTCGGAGGAAGAGACGCTGCCGATGGAACTGGTGCCGCTGGGATCCTTGGTGTGGTTGAGGGACACGTTGGGCGAGTTAGGAGTGGCGAGGGAGGTGAAGGTGAAGGAGGTGTTGGTGGTCGAAGGCGATGAGAGAAAGCCGCCGGGCGTGGCGGGGAGGGAGTCCATCTGTGCCGACACCGGACTGACACTGCCCACGAGACCGCTTGCACCGCCAGCACCACCGGCACCGCCGCCGCCGCCGACGCTCAGGCCTGGCTCGCCGGTGACGCCCATGGCCGTGGAAGAGATGGCCATGGGATAGGGTTGTATGGGACGAAAAGTGAATTCGGGCTCATTGAAGTTAAAGTCGCCGAGCTGGTGACTCCAGGCGGGGTTCGCGCTCGTGGACTGGAGCAGGCTGGGGTACGAACCGCCAAAGGAGAAGGACACAAAGCCAAAGTCGGCCGCGCCGTACATGGGAGGCGCCGATCCCGCCCCGACGGTCTCGGTGGCCGACGACGAAGCGAGGCCGTCATTAGCGACATGTGGCTGCTGGGGTTGGTGTTGGTGTTGATCCATGATCGCTCCCGTTCCTTCCGTCTCTGGTGATCGAAGGGGGAACTGACCGACGACGGACGTTTTCCTTTTCGACCGGCTGCGAGCCGAGGTGAACGGAGGACGGCGTGCGCCGGTGGCCAGGTGATCGTGGCGACTTGGTGAAAGCACCTGTCCCTAAGGACGAGAGACGAAGGGGAAGGACGTTGTGGTGGTGGTGGTGGTGGTGGTGGTGGTGGTGGTGAAGAGAGGAGGCGGTGGTCGATGGCGAAGAGGAAGAAGGAGGAGTGAAGGGTAGGAAGGAAAAGAAGAAGCGGACGGGCGGTTGTTGTCGGTGTCGGTGGTCGGCGAGCAAAGTTAGTTTAGCTCGGTGGAGGGCCGGATGACGATGGGTAGCCGAGGGGGACTCGACACAAGCTCGCGGGGCTGACGAGGACAGGAGGAGGAAGGGGATAAGGCAGATGGAGCGAGCGAGGAGTCAGCAGTGTCCAAGTCAAGGCAGGACGGAGAGCGTAGGGAGCGCGGATAGCGTCAACATTGTCGACGTCGTAGCCGTCATAGACAGTGTAGACAGTGTAGACGGCGTGGACATGGTAAACAGCGTAGACAGCGATAGCGTAGACAGCGAAGACACGGCGGACCTTGCTCATCCTCACCCGCTTCCTCTTCCTCACCCTCTTCCCTCCCCCCGTCCCTGACCCTATCGCTGGCCCACCGTCCCGCCCTCCCGTTCCTGTCTGCCTCCCCATCGAGTGTCCTAATCGCAGAACTGCGTGGACGAGGAACGAACGAACGAGGTGCGAAGAAGTCGTTGCTCTCCCCTGGCCCACAAAGAGGCAAGGTAGGCTTCGCCCATTTCGAGCCCCGATCGTCTCCCGCTAGCACCAAGCCCTCCGCGCAGCCGACGCGCGCGCCAAGGCCAGGAGCGAACCCTTCTCCAGACTCGACATGAATCGAGGGCATCTCTCACCCGGACAAGAGCCGACGCACCCACACCCATCTATCTGCCCTCGTCGCTTCGATCTTCGGTGCAGCGCATATCCGCCATCCGCGCGGATAGGCAGGCAGGTAGACAGGCAGACGGAAAGATAGACGGAAAAGCCGCGACGGACGAAGGGAAGGACGGAAGAGAGGAGGAAAGAAGGAAGACGGACGGACAGACTCACTCTACCCTTTCGATCGCCAGCCTGCTGGGTGCGAAGGGACGACGGGGGAGGGGAAGGGAGTGGATGGATGTGAGAGGAAGAGCAAGGGAAGAGCGAGAAAGGTGGACGGAGAAGAGAAAAAGGGAAAGAAAAGAAAAGAAAAAGGCGAAAAGGCGAAAGGAGCACGACGAGGGCTACGGTTGGTTGGTTGGCAGGCAGGGCTTCGGACGAATGTATGCGTGTGCGTGTGTAACGTGCCCTTGGTTGGTGCCTAAGAGAGAAGCAAACGGAGCCGGAGCCGGGGCGGCGGTGAGGTGAGACACGAGAGGGGAGATTGATGAGCGGGCGGCACCGGGGGATCCGCCCGGTGCGACGGGGGGAGGGGAAAGGAGGGGCGACCGACGGAGCTGGAGGAGCTTGGAGCGGACCGCGGAGGAGGGAGGAGGGACGGGGTGGGGTGAGGTGGAGGAGGGAGAGAAGGGGGAAGGATGGACGATGGTGGACGACCATTCGACGACGGCGAAGCAATGTCAGGTGCGCCGGCGAAGGGCGGCCGACTGAGGAGCGGGATTGAAGGGGAATGGGAATGGAATAGAATGGAGGTGAATTGCGCTGCGCTGAATTCAACGGCCGCGACCGTGTGGATAACCAACGCCGGGTTACGCCGTATTCACGCTCGACACAAGCCGCCATACGGCGCTGAAAGGGTGTTATGTTGCATGTATGTCACTCAGGGCAGGCTCATCGACGACAGCGACCGATGACGGCAGCCGGTCCAGTCCAGTTCGTGTCCAGCTGGCCACAGCAAGCACGTGATGCCGGGACGGAAGTGGGCCAAGTATGGCATAAGGGCGCATCGACGAGGGCAAGCGAACGGTGGTGTCGTGTAGCCCCATCCATGCCATGCCAGGCCGGGCCAGAAGGCGAACGTGAGCGAGAAGCGTGAAGCGTGAGCGGCGCCCTGTTTTCCTTGCGCGACGCCATGGCCGCCTGCTTGCTCGCTCTGCTCTCTTCGCACTCCTTCCTCCCGCAGAGAAACAAACCGTCGCGTAGCTGTCCACCCCCTGCCTTGCCGTCAGTCCTCCGTCGTCGCCGCCCGCTCCGGCGGCCTGCCCTTGCGCCGTCCGTCCGTCGCCCGTTGCCAACGCACGCATGGAACGGTACGCGCGTGGGGCTCGCTTGTCGCTGCATCGATGCGGCCGGACGGATGGGTGGCATTGGGTATGATATCCATCAACACCGCCCCGGACCAGACCTTCGTCGTCGAGCCCGAGACGGAGGCCGAGGTGTAACCAGACCCGAACCCCCTCCGGCCATCTGTGTCTCGCTCGTCCTCAGGATCGACGGTGCAGTACGTGTCTGCCCTAGCCCTAGCTTTGGCTGCTCTATCTAGCTCGAGCGAGTGCGAGAACGGGAGGAGGTCCGTCGGTCATGCGCTTCATTCATCCCATCGTCTTCCCCTCGTCCCCTTTGCTGAGCTGTGCTGCGCTGTGCTGTGCTCGTTACGTGATTCGATGCGACGCTCGAGACTAACCCTTACATGGCGCGTGCGGCGACCCCAAGCTCGCCGTCGACCTTTTCGTCAGGCCCACCTCCCACCTCCCACCTCGGGTCACGTCGCGATCAGGCCGGGTGGACAGGAGGAGGAGGAGCAAGGCCAACCAACGTAACGTCGACGCCAACACCAACGCCAGACCAAGCCGAGGCCGAGCGAGAGGTAAGGAGGGAAGGACGTCGAATCGGCCGCGCAGCCACGTCGGGGTCCGTCCGTCCTCCCTCCATCCCTCCTGCAGAGGATGGTGGTGTCTATCTGTCTGCATGGAGAGCGTCGAAGCGAGCGAGATGTGCGTGCGGTGCGTTGCGCAGCGGTCGACCCTTGCGCCGACTCCTGTCCGTCTCCTCTCCGTCCATCCATTCCCCGCCGTCCTTGACCTCACCTCGCCCGCCGTTCGTCCGTCCTGGCGTCCGAGTTCGTCGTCGACGATCCACGTAGAGTACGGATACACAGATACCGCCAGCATGCGCAGCATCATCCACGCGCATACATACATACATACGTGCGGCGTACACCGTACTCCTCAGGCTCAACCTGACCGGATGGCCTTCCTTCCTTCCTTCCGCGGTCAAAGCAATTTTCCAGCCGACGCGGTGCGAGCAGGAAATTCGTTCATCAAATCGTGAATTCGTAAACAAAAAGGACGATCGACTCGAGGACGACAACGTAAGGGAGGGGAGGGGGGCACACGCGGGAGGTGGGTCTTGTGTCCGCATAACGACCATGTCCCCCCGCGCCGTGCATGGCTCGTGGGTCGAGGTTATGAAAAGTGTCCGTCACAAAAAAAGGGCGAGGATGGAGGCACGGACGCACGATCCGTTCGAGCTTTGGCCCCGGCGGCCCGTCCAACTCGTCCTTCGTTAAGCGACGACAAACGCTGCAAAGGTTCGAAGACAAGACCAAACGGACACAGAAGAGGGAAAGAGGCCCGCAAAGGGAAACGGAACCGAGGTCGTCGGGCCGTTTAAACGTGGTACATGCCTGCGTCGGCCGCGGGTTGGAGAAACAGCGGTGGTTAGCTACACTTTTGCTGAAAAGTCGCTAGCCGACGCTGTATGGACGACAATTAACTCAAATATGGTGTCATAGCCGGCGCTCACCCTTATCGCTCATCGGGAGGCCATAGTAGTGCTGGATGCGCTTCATGAATCGCCAGCAGAGGAAGAACCTAGATCGCAGGAACGATATGGGGAGGAAAGAGTGGAGGTCGGGGAAAAAAAAGATGCGAGCGATCAGATGATAAAGATTCGCTTTGCTCGAACCTTCGCCTCGGGGCGGCACATTACTCACATGTAGACCTGAAGATTTGACGCGTACCGAGAACAAGGCATAACACGCCGTCGCGCGACGAAATAGGAATCAGGTCGCCGGCTTTCGATGTCATCTCGCCTGCCATCCACCCTTGATAGACACACACCTGGGAAAGCCAATCAGCCGCCAAGCTGAGCACAAAGGCGATATACAAGCTGTGGAATCCGGCCGAGCAGAACCCAGAGGGCATCGAGTGGCCGTTGTCGTAGCCGGCTTCCGCAGAGGCGCCCCAGAGCTGTCCGCCATTGTTGCACTCTGTCGCGATGCGCACGCCAGGTAGTGGCCTAGGTCAGCCGTGATGAGGTACAATTCGAATTTCGCGCATTACCCACCCCAAATGATGTTTCCTGTGACACAAGAAAGAAACAAAAGTCAGAAAAAGTGTCGCCAATCAAGAATCGAATAGTTTCTCATACCTTGTGTACGGTCGAGTTGGAAGACTGGCCAAGGGAGACATCGGAAGAGGATCGACCGCGAGTCAGTGCACTCGTCTCCACTTGGCGTCCCCCTCGAACCTCCCACGTCTAGCTCGCGTCCACTCACTCATAACGGCTCCCCTCACGGCAACGACCATGAGCACGAACGGCCAAAGGAAGAAGCTCACGCGCGTCCACAGGTATGAAGAATTGGAGAGACCCAAGATGGTGATGACGCAAAGAGACGTCACAGCCATGCCGATACCGCCGTAAATTTGCCATTCCGGGTAGGTGAAGAAGATGTATTCTGTGCCGTCAGAAGTAGGAAGGCGGGCGCGTGAGCGGAAGCGATGAGTCGGCTCCATGCCATTCGAACACGCAGGCCTGTGCATATTTTGGTCGAGAAAACGGTGCTACTCACGACCGACCATGAACAACATGATCGATCCAGCAAGGTTCCAGGTCTGTTAGAAAGCGAATGTGTCGTGCCGCGAGCAGGTAAGGAAACTCGTTCGGAGGAAGGCGGACGGATCAAATTGCGAGAGCGTTGCAGCCAACCGGGGCCTTGCCTCTCAGCTCCCGCCCCAACTCACAGCGATGGCGGTAGCCCAAGCGATGGCACCGTGCTTCAAGGGGAAGCTGTGGAAGAGACAACTCCACGAATAAGCGAAGGGACTCCCGACCGTGAGTTCCCGTAAGAGCAGATTGTGGGCGGGACTCACATGAGCAGACAATTGTCACACCTAACATCCCCGATCAAAGGGTTATCAATAAAGAAATAAAGCGTGCGGGGTCAGTCTTCTGCCTTTGTCCGGGGGACAACGAAGATGAGGTGAGTCGAACAAGCGACTGCCAGGTCATCTATTCATGGTCATGCCGGCCAGTACACCACAGCAATAGCGGCAGCGAAGGGCGAGGCAAGGTATCGAGCTCGCGAAATAGCACGAGGGAATACGTACCACATTGTGAAAGGTCAGCTGACACACAAAGACGATCGAGGTATTATGGAGCGAAGACGAGGGCGGAGTTATATAGAGGCGGAGGCAGAGTCAGTCGTTAGCAGTCCTTATCGGAGAGGCGGTCGTGAACTGGTTCGTAAGTCGTCCGTGCGTTCGGTCGCAACGTCGCTTTCGCTTGTCGATGGAGGGGGGAGCGGCGGCAAAGCGGTGGTGTAACGAGGAAGCGGATAGTAAACCGACGTTTTGAAAGCAGGTCGCACGGGAGGTCGTCAGCTGGTCGTTAGAGAGAAGAAAGAGATTGATGTTGGAAGAAGACGAAACCCGACGTCGAGCAGACTGTCCTCCATCCTCGTACCACCACCACTCAGGGGCTCCCCCCGCAAAGTGCACGTGCGCACTGATCGCCCGCCGCAGCAGCGTTTAACTGGGAATGACTACTGTAATTCGAAAAACCACAATCAGCGACATTACCCTTTGACGCGTCCAAATCGCGCCGCGTACATTCGAAGCTTGCGGCGATCCACAAACAAGCGACGTTCTTCCTCCAACACCACCGGTTGCTCAAAGACAAAAAAGTCGCCGACCAAATGCCGAAGAGGTCTGCGCCATCACAGCGGCTGCGACTGGGCCGCTTGGAGGAGGATGAGATGGAGGGCGCTCGAGCGAGCGCGTCCTTAGCTCCTTTGGTGCGTACCTCACTTCCGGCTGTCCCTCCGTCCTTTACATCTACTTACCTGCTCGAAGAAGCCGATGCTGCGCGACCATAGCCCGGCATGAGGCTTGGTTGGCCGAGTAAAGCTAACATTCTTGTCTTTATATGGCCTCAACGCTGTAGGCCAAGCGCGCTCGTCGCGGTCCGTCCGATATCACGAACGTCTCCGGCGGAAGCGTTGTCGAGCCTCCGTTGTCAGCCAAAGCGAAGGGCAAAGCTCGGCTGGCGCCTCAGTCGATTTCGGAAGGCGAGGAAGGGGAGGGGGAGACCACCAAAGGGAGCGAAGTGGCGGACGAGCTTTCTGGCGGCTCTATGGGTCAATTGGTGTCCGGAGACGGCAGGGTTGGACGAGCAGATATCCCTGTGGACGACGAAACCGAAGAAGAAATGATAGACGAACTGGACGATGGATCTGAAGAAAAGGGGAGGAGGAGCAATCTAGGAGCGGTAAGTGTCCTTTTTACTTTTTGTCCGTCATGTTCGCCCAGTACAACTTACGGCCTCCTTGGCCCATGCAACTTTTCGTCCGCCACCAGAACGTCCGCCAAGCCGGATGTATAGAGTCGCTCGAGCTGGTCAACTTCATGTGTCACCGGCTGCTCACCGTCCGCTTTGGTCCGCAGATCAACTTCATCATCGGTCATAACGGGAGTGAGTTTACCTTTGGATAAAAACGGATGAGATGGACGTATGCCCACGTTATCCCTCGTTTTCATTTTTTAGGTGGCAAGAGTGCCATTTTGACCGGTATCACGATCGCGTTGGGCGGCAAGGCCAGCGCTACCAACCGCGGAACGAGTCTCAAGGGCTTTGTGAAGGAAGGAACAAAGTGAGCGACTTTATTCGGGTGTGGCGAGGTTTAGAGGAGCGGTCGCCATTCTTCGTGGTCGATTCGAAGGCTACCTACTCACCTGCGCTTGCGCTCACTCACATCAGCGCCGCACAAGTGACGCTCAAGCTAAAGAACACAGGTCCCGAGGCGTACAGGCCCGACGAGTACGGCCCGTCGATCATAATTGAGAGGCGCATCAATAAGGATGGCACCGGTGGATATAAGCTCAAAACCTCGGATGGGAAGCGGACTATCGGCACGAAGAGGGAGGAATTGAATGCTATCTGCGATCATTTGAACATTCAGGTGTGTATTCCTTGGCAGTCGGGCTCCCTTTTCATGCGTTTTGGAGTGTGGATAACGATCCAATATTATACTCTTGTTCAAACGAATTGCAGGTCGACAACCCGATGAACGTTCTCACTCAAGACGCCGCACGACAGTTCCTGTCTTCGGCCACCCCCGAGGAAAAATACCATGTAAGGCGACAATTTATTCCGCGTGTTTACTCGTCCTCAAAGTGCTGACGTGCCTCCATGCACATTTTCTTTTCAAGTTCTTCCTGCGCGGCACCCAGCTCACGCAGCTCAGCGCAGAATATGATTTGGCGAGACAGAACATACAGAAATGCCACAACATCATCACCCGTAAGGAGGAAGGCATGTCCGATCTCCAGTCGGCTGCACGGGAGGCCGTCAGCAGGTTCAAAGAGACGCAGAAGGCGCAGGAGATGGAGAAGAGGCTGGACACCCTTAAGAACGAGATGGTGTGGGCTCAAGTGATTGAAGCTGAAGACGTACGTAGTGGCTGCGTTGGGGCGGTGATTTTTTGCGTCGACTGATCGTTCGCCTATCCCTCTTCAGAATCTCGAGGTAGAAGTGCGAAAGGCGGAAGCTCTGAAGGCCAAAATGGCTGCTGCGGAAAAGGAAATCGCAAAGTCCCAGGTAAGCGGCATCGCTGTGGAACAAGTGCGCATTTGGCTGATTTTGCTGACCGTTTGTCCCGCATTTGGTAAAGGCCAAAATCAACATGCTCAGCGACAAGATCCTCGAGACCGAGGCCACGGTCAATGCGGAGAACGATCGGTCCGCTCCCCTTCGACAGGAGCGTCAGCAACTGCTGCAGAAGGTCCGGGAGGGCGAGAATCGCCTTAGGCAGATGATGGCCGATCAGCAGGAGATGGATCGCCAGGCGCGCTCACTGCAAGACACGATTGCCGAGTACCAGAAGCGCATCGACGTGGAGACGCGCAAGCTTGAAGGGAGCAACCGCGAAAGGCGCGAGGCCATCTCTGCGAAGTTGGCCGAGGCTCAGGCCGAGCGCAAGGAAATTTTGGAGCGTGTCGCGCAGGTCTCGAGGGATATGGATGATTTGAAAAGGGACGAGGAGGCGAATAACGAGGAGCAGGATACCTTGATGCGTCAGCGAGACGCCAAGCGCGAGGAGATCGTCAAGACAGAAACGCTCATTAAACAGCTCGAGGCGCGGAGGGTAAACCGGTTCACCGCGTTCGGATCCAACATGCCTGCCCTCCTCAGCGCAATTCAGCGTGAGACGAGATGGCAGGATAAGCCGATAGGGCCGATCGGCGCTCATGTCAAACTCAAGGACATGCGATGGGCGGCTGCGATCGAAAGCGTGCTTAGCAACCAGTTGAATGCGTTCTCCGTCACGAACCATTCCGATGCTCGGCTCCTAAGGAACCTCATAAGGCAGACAAACAAGTGAGTGGCAAGTAATCGCTCGTCAGATAGTGGGCTGATCTTGTCGACCTTCCCTTGTTTTTCCAGCAATCACGTCCCAATCGTCATCAGCCGTGTCGAGCTGTTCGACTACTCTGGCGGGGAGCCGGATGCCTCTTTCTTGACCATCCTCCGTGTCCTTGATGTGAGTTGTTTAACAACTTCGCCGCGGAGAGACCAAAACAGTCGCTCACGACCTTGTCAAACCTTCCCGACACAGATCGACGATGACTTCATCACCCGCCAGTTGATCAACTCTGCGCATATCGAGAGCGCCATCCTCGTTGAGAGGCGCGCCGACGCGGATGCGATCATGCGCTCAGGGCCGAGAAACGTGCAGATGTGCTTCACCATGGATGGTTTTAGAATGGGTGGAATGTGAGTTTTGCGTCCGTCCGAGTGACGTGCGTCTTTACCATTCCGTATTTGGCTTGATCCGATGAAGCTGATCGATAAGATTTCCTTCAGTGCCGGCGGATCGTCAACGCAGGCTCTACAGACGTACAGAGGACCGCCTCGTTTGACTGAGAACGTCGATAGTCAGATCCAGTACGTCTAAGGCTCTCTCTGGCTACGGACAGTCCGGATTTGACAGCTCTGACGTATCTGCCTGGAATGTCCCGCCTTTAAGGAGCTCGCAAGGGACGCTGGCCGCGCTGAACTCTGAATTGCAACACATTGTAGAAGCCGGTCGGGAGAAGGTGGTCGCCTGTCGGCAGATCTTACAGCAAATAGCGAAGTGGAGAGTGAGTGATCCAGTCTCCGCCCGGGTTCATGCGTTAACTGAATTATGTCCATGTGACCTTGCTGCGAACAGCGTGAAAGCAATCGCTTGCATACACAGATGCGTGAATTAGGTCACCGGATTGGGACACTCGAGGAGGAAATGCGTCAGGATGAGCCAGCAAATCTCGGCGCTCTCGAAGAGGCCAAGAAAGTGAACCTGATAATTTATTTCTAGCTCCGTTTGCCGTCGTGTCATTTGGCTGATCATTTGTTGTTCACGCACGTAGGAAGCGGAAGAGGAGCTGGAAAACATCAAACGGCAGTTTGAAGCGGCTGCAACCAACAAAGTCGCCTTGGAGAACAAGCTCAAGCCCATCACGGACAAGAGTGATGCGCTTCGTCATGAAATCGACTCATTTGGCGAGAAGCAATCGGCGATCCAGGTGAGTGATCTAGCCGTGTCGGTCCTACCTTAACAGGTCGTCAAGCTGGTCTCCTCATTCTTGCTGATCCTGCCTTCACGCCGTCGCCTCAAGACCGAGCTCGAAACGCTCTCCGTCGCGAGCACCAAAGCAAGACACGACCTCAAGCACTACCAAGACCGTAAGGCGTCCATCGAGAACACGCTGGCGAGTCTTGAAAGCGAGGTCAAGGCCATGGAAGAGCAGTACAACGAATGGGTCGAACAGGCCAGCGCTTATTGCGAACGCGTAGAAACTCGGCGGAAGCCTGGAGACCTTGAGGGGGTGAGTTGACAGGGACTTGTGGAGGGTAGATAGGCACAACCTTATGCAACTTCTTTTAAGCAGGAGATCAAGTCGCTCGAGAGAGCTTTAGAGGAGCGTATGCGCAGGTAGGTCTTGTCCTCTTAGGAGAGGTCACACGAGCCATATTCTGATCGGTCGTCACTTCTTTGATCTGCAGGGGAGGCACGACTATGGATCAAGCGGCGGTTAACCTGCAAGCGAAACAGCGTGCTTGGGATGACGCTAAACGAGACGTTGAGGCCATGAGGAACCTTATTACGGTGAGGGGCCCCACCGTAGCGTATCGCGTGGATTGGCTCAATCCTTTCTCATATGTGATTCGATCTTTGTTGGCCACAGGCGCTAAGCAACTCCATCAAAGCCCGTCTGACGAGGTGGCACAAGTTCCGCCGACATATCGCCATCCGGGCAAAGAACCAGTTCCTGCTGCACCTGTCCAACCGCGGCTACTACGGAACGCTCACTTTCAACCATGATCGCCAGAAGCTACTTCTGAGGGTGCGTTTTGATGCACTACCTAGCTCATTTCGTCTCACATTTGGCACTCAAGATTACTCAAGGGTTCCTTTTACCTCCGTCATGCAGGTCATCACGGACGATCAAGCCGGCACCAAGAGGAAGGGTGGGGACGAGGATCCCAAAGCGCTTTCGGGAGGCGAAAAGTCGTTTTCTACCATCTGTCTCCTTCTCGCCCTTTGGGATGCTATTGGATGTCCTATTCGATGTCTGGACGAGTTCGATGTGTTCATGGATGCTGTCAACCGCAAAATTAGCATGAAGATGATGGTGAGCTCCTGACGTCGTTGCTTTTCCCCGATATTCACCTTTGGTTTCTTGCGTTGGTCTCATCTCTCACTCTTCTCACTGCCAGGTTGACACTGCCAAAGCTGCTTCCGATGTGCAATTTATCCTTATTACACCTCAGAACATGAGCAACGTCGCGTTCGGACCTCAAGTCCGCGTGCACAGACTGGCTGTGAGTGGCACTCTCCACAGCCGTTCACTTCGATGCTTGCGGTAGAGATCGGTTACAATGTCTTGGTTCGTTTCCGACATGCTCATCGTTCTCATTTTTCGCAGGATCCCGAAAGAGGACAGGGTGTCCTAGCATTGTAATGCGCCTCATCCAGCATATGGGACAGTCGAGCTCGAAGCAGGATAAACGCAACTATCACTTCTCTGTGTTTCGTCCTTCTCGCCCTTCGTCTTCCGCTCATCGGTTTTCGTCACCTTTCTTTGCTTGCCTGAGGCTTCTCTTTGGTAGTCGCCTCGTCTTCCATCATCCACCTATACCAGCTTGCTATATCACGTCGCAATCTACATTCGAGTTCTGTACTAGTAATATGCGTTACAAGCTAGTTCACGAAGGTTTCCTTCGTTGTCCCCTTGCCTGGCGAGCTTGCACTTGGCTCCTCGACGCGGCTTGACGAGTCAAGCATCGAGGGAGAATTCCCAATTACACGGAGCTTATACGGGTAGCCAGGACCCCAATGCCAACATGAAGCAAGCGTACTAGAAGGGGCGAGATCTGGGTCCCTATTATACACACGAGCGAAGAGGAGCACACATGCAGCGACGATGGCTACGACCTGCGTAGGTCGAAACACATTTGAGCACGTGCGTGGACAGACGGCCTGCAGGAGCTATTACGGCGATTACTGAGCGTAGGAAACGAACAACCGAGAAACGTTGCCGCAGGACTCGAGTGGACCTGCTGCTACTGGAGCAGAGGTCGGAGGGGCGAAGGAGTGGAAAACAGGAGGGGCTTGCGGCCAGGATAGCTGATGAGAAGAGTGGAGGCTTGCGTCCGCCAAGGCGTTGATGGCAGCCAAGTCGTCGCTGGCCTGGGCAGGATGGACGTCGAGGGAGCACGAGGCTGGCGCCTTCGCCGGAGATTGGAAACTAGCCTCAGTACCAGAGACCGCCTGGCTGTTGCCACCGGGAAAGCCGTCGTTCCAAAGCGACGTCACCGGCCCGACAGACGAGGAGTGGCTGGTGGAGTAGTAGTCCAGTTGGTCGCCGAAGACTGGTCCGGCGCCCGTGTTGGGCCTCGTCTCGACCATTGGCGAAGGCGTGGCGGAGCTGAGTGTCGAGGTCAATCCGTTGAAATCGTCGCAAGTGTTGGCCCCTATCGAAGAGGAAGGGGAATTTCCAGTCCCGGAAGACGTTGGTACGCAGCGCAATTGGTTCGAGCAGGAGGAGGCGGTAGTGACGACGCTGGGGAAGCGGGGATCGACGATGTAGTGAGAGTGCCCATTGACATTGGTCTGATTAAAGTGGTCGGTGGACGGGAACGACGAGGGAAGGGATTTGGGCTCAGTCGACCCGTTCATGGGATGAATGTCGCCATAATGGCCAACGTGCCCTTCGAAAGGCCTCGAGGGGTGCTGTGCCGGCTGAGAGTACGCGTTGAAGCGGAGCATGGGAGATGGTGGGTACGTCGACCTATAACATAGGTGAAGCGTAAGCGCACGAACGTGTCATCAGCTCGGGCGTTGCAACAAAATAAAACGCAGAGAGACAGGAAAGCGAGAACCCACGTTGGCTCTGAAGAAGGGACACCGTTGAGCTTCACGATGCCGTGAGTACCGAGGTCCATGCCCATATTCATACGATCTGCCGGGATCGACGGCATGGGCTGGACGGTGGTCCGCGTCGCCGAGCCAGCAGGACGCTTCAGGAAGTAGGGCGCGGTGGTAGGCGGCCAGGGGGATGCTAGAGGGTCCCATCTCTTGGGGACTCCAAACATCTGCTCGGACTCGAGCGCCTTCACCCTATCCTTCAACATTTTGTTCTCTTGTTCGAGGGATCGCACGTGGGCCGTCTTGCGCTTTCCTTTGAGGGGTGGGACAGAGAGGATGAGAAGCGGCAAAGGAGAAGGGGAAGCGAGTGAGGTATCAGCTTTGAAGTGCATTGGTCTGGACGGGAGGAAATCCATAACCGGTCACCCACTATATTCTCGCTGAGCGAGCATGTTCTTTTCCCTCCTGTCCGGCCTCGTCCTATACGCCTGGGCGTTCGGCCTTTTCCGTTTCGTTTGAGGCTCGGTTCCCTCCCCCGACCCATCCTGGCCGTCGTCGTCGCTGTCGTCCAAGTTATCGACCTCCTCCGTCTCTCCTTCCACGTCGACAGCGTTGAATTGCGCACGCTCACCCGATGGCAGGTCGGGCGAGGTGATGGCGGTGGAGACGTCCGACCGGCTTTGAGATGAGGGGGACGACGGGAACACGTTTTCGGCGACGGCGACAGTTCGAAGAGCGGCCTTGGCCGCGTCGGAAGCGGCGCGTCGCTTCGTCGTTCGCAAGGTCATTTTGACCTCTACGACGGGGATCTGAGTCAAGGAATCTTGAGAGTCGAGAAGGAAGGTAGTTATGGGCAGTGGAAGGCTACCCGGTCGAGTCGAAGGGGGCCTTTATTAAGAGGGCAAGCAAACGACGTGAGTCCGGAAAGGGCTCGTGGCGCCGGGAAGGCGTAGTAGGGCAGACGAAGTCGCCGGGTGACGAGGACACGTTGGTTGGGGGAGGGGTGGAGGGGGGGAGTATGCAAGGAGGATGGTGGGGAGAGACGATGGCAGAGAGAGGGGCCTTTTAAAATTGATAGCAGGTGGGCGACTTGCAGCCGAGTTGAAGAAGAGAAAGGGAAGGGAGCGAAGGCGAAAAGGGCGGGCGACAAAGTACCGTCGTAGTGAACGCCCAGACGCGCAGTGGTGACAAGGACAGGGGCGGAAAGAACGTTCGAGGGCGTTGTTTGTCGTCAAAGGGAAACAGACCCGCTCCTCCCGAGTCGAGAGAAGGTAAACCCAATGGCAGTGGCAGAGGCGGGGAAAGCGGGCCAGATGCGAGAGGATGCATCTCGTTCGCTTCATTCCAGTCCATTGACTGCGCGACTAGACCTTGCCTGCAGGTCTGGTGAGACGAGGAAGGCCGTCAATAGGAATCCCTCCCTGTGTGGATGAAGGGAGTCCACCTTGAAAGCCGAAGCAGCGGCCGATCTGTCCCGGCGCCGTCTCACATGGAGAGATGAAAAGTGAATTGAAGAGGACTGGAGGGGAGAAAGGAAGAGCAATAGACACGCTCGTCAAAAGGGGCAAACTCGGAGATTGGAAAATGGGAACAAGGTGCAAAGAGAAAAGAGTGGGGAAGGAGGTGGAAAAGAAAGGGCGCAGTTCCGGCCTAGAGCTGTCTGGTGGTCGAACAAACGTGGCGGGACGGAGGGAGGATGGTGACGAGCAAGTGAGGCAAGGAAGAGGGCGTGCCGAGGGAGCGCCCACCCGACCGGGAACCATAGAATGAGCGGCTTGGGTCGCTTGTTGAGCGGAGCGACATGGTTCGCGGGAAGAGCCGAAAGTCGTCGGAGGTGTCTCGAGTCGTCGTCGCCACGGTAGGTAAGACGGTCGGACCAGCCGCGCTATTTCAAACATGCTTCGACGTAAACGCGGGGAGGGTTATAGTATGGATTTGACGGAGACGGCGATGAATGGCTCAGCAGCGAGCCAAGCGATGAGAAGAAAGACTGGGTGGGGATATGCTGGCGACAGGAGGTGTTGTCTGCACGTCCGATGGGCGCCACGCACATGCAGGCGCAATGTCAAAAAACCTACGTCTCCTTGGTCGAGACAGTAACGCCTTGCTTACCGACATCGTCCCCGCGAGGCGATCCTTCGTTCCAGAAGAGCACCCGCTGGAAGGGGGGGGGAAGAAATGTAACTTCAGTTAGGATCAAAGCCTACTGGACTAGAAGCCGGTGTGTGTGTGTGTCTACGAGCCTGCTTGTCAGGTGGGCTCAAGCTCTCCGCACGCGCACCACACCGCGCCCACCTGTCGCCAGAACAACGGCGGGCTCTTCAAGGTCAAAAGTCTAGCGGGCCTGGGTCGTCCGAGAGTGCGAGAAGTGATCACGATCAACCGCCGTTTCCCAGCGGTCGCGCACGGTCGCCATTCGCACTGTTCCCCTGCACGGGCGCTCGAGCGCGTCCGACCGCATTTTCCAGATAGTGCACGTTTTCGGACCATAACATTGCGGCGTTGGCGCGCGCCCGGACCGGAGAGTCGGAGCCGAGGCTTGCAACGAGAATGAATCTGGGAATTGAGTAGCTACCGGTTGAGCTATGCGCGGGCGGGAGCCGAGTGGAGGAGGGAAAACGAAGCTAAGGAGGCAAGCGGTGATGAGCGGCGGTGCAAGGTCGGCGCTCGCTCGTTGGAGATGGGAGTGGTGCTCAGCTCAGCTCGTCTTGCCGCTGGGATGTCTTACGAGCTGTCGAATGCAGCGGCGACTCGGGTCACGTCTCGATTCATGTTTGTAGGCAAGATGCGGCCGGCACGCGACAAGACGCGATGCGACGCGATGCGACGCAATGTGTGTCGTCGGCATTTGCTTTCTTCAACCGGCGCAGAAGCACGCGCACGAACGAGGAGAGGAGACGACGGGCGACCGGTCTGGGGAGCGAGAGCGGGAGGGGAGGGAAGGACAAGGGATGGCGAGGGAGATGTCGAGCGACGACGCTCATCGTCCTCGCCTCGCCTTGCCGTACACCATCGCACGAATTAGGGTTTGCAATCTTACACCGTCGTCGATCGCCCGCAAATCGGAACGGAAGTGGGAGACAAAGGGAATGAAAAGATCTCAGGCGTGGCATGCTCTCAGTCGTCCACTTGCACACGCTAGCCAGCGCAACGTCGTCCTCGGTCCGGCGCGCACTGCACTCGCTTCCCCATCCTGCAGCCGTGCGGTGGGTGAGCATCGGACGTCTGCAGTGGCAAGTGGAAGGGCAGGCCAGCACGTCGTCGTCCATTGCGATGGTGTTACATGTCTCCCACGCCGTTGCCAGCAGCTCTGCTCGCTCGAGCGCAGCCCGTGCACGACAGGACGGCATGACGGCATATCTGCCTATCTCTCAGCAACAATCAAGATCAGCTGCAGGCGTCGCCGCGTGCAGAGCCGACGCGGTTGAGTGTAAAGGCCGTTCAACCGCGATTTCGACCCACGGTGTACGATCCATTTCACTTGGGATCTACATATGGGCCGAGAGCGACACGGGCGAGGTAGCTCTTGATACGACGCAGCAAGTGGTTTTCCCTGTTCAGTTTTTGCGCAGTGCCAAGCTTCGATTCTCGCCTCTCGTCGCGTCGGGCTTATCTCTTGCCCCGCTCTCAACTCGAGATCGTCGCCACCGCTGCTCCTCTACTTACATCAGACCACACCGCTCTTCCCCGCCTCTCCTCCCAGGCCTACGTGACCATCCTCCGGCCCGACGATGCACATCTACTGAGCTTCTTTTTATGCGTCGCTCCATAGACAATTGGTTGCAGACAGGCTGGGTCTCGTTCAGTGAGTTAGGAGTTAGCTCAAGCAAGCCTTCCCCAACATCCAACCTCCGTCTGGCCTGTTTGAGTTTCGGCTGGTTGAATGATGATGATGGGGTAACGACGATCATCGTGTCGCTCCCGTGATCGCATTTCATTTCCAACGCCCACTGAATTTTATTTCGCAACCTCCGCTGCTGCCTTCTAGCTGACGACGCTCGAAGGATACGGCTTTCGAGCCGTAGATTCAGTAAAGGTGGCCTTGCGTCAGTTTTCCTCAAGCGACTGACATCGGCATGAGTTTACATTGTCGTTCTCCAGAACCTATATCCCTTTCTCACCCGCCATGGCCATCGGATGACGCTTACCCTCGTGGTTGACATGGGGGAGAGAGACGAAACAGCTGGGAGGAAGCAAAGTAGAAGCAAGGAGAGGGGCAGGCGCGCTGGAGAACAAAACAAGAGACTTCCTTGAAGCACATGGTCCAGACGGGCGGGAGACCGTCGGAGCGGGGTCGTCTTTTGTCTGACCGGCCTAAGCGCAGACAGTACATCGAGCGTGCGAGGCTCGTACGATAACAAGCTTCGTTACGTCGGTTCTGCACACCGAGCATCGCTTTTCGGCCCGAGCGCCGCCTCGCAACGCTAATTAAGGCGTTAGAGTTTAATCATCACCGATTTCGTTGCGGCGGACGATGTCGTCCCAGGGATGATAATGGAGTGTCTGTGCGCAAACCTCATGCGCGGGACTCACGCATCCTTCCCCTCTTCCTGTTGCAGACGACCCTCGTACCTCTATGCAATCGTCAATGGAGCCCGGTAGCGTCGGGAAAGCGGCTGACGTGGACTCATTACGCCATGGTTGGCGGCGCCCTTCCACCTTCGTTATCGCCTCGAGCTACAAGCTTCCTCCTTTTGTCTGCCAGCAGGGAGATGCGCTCAGGCATTTGTCGTCCATCCACGCTATCGGCAGCTCGAAACGTGGGCACAGCTAGCAGTCGCCGCGTTGCGTCGAAATCCTTGCCCGGTCCATGTGAACACGAAGGCACGGCAACGCAACAATAGCATCATCCCGAAAGCATACAGAAAGATCAAGCAACGCTGCCGTCATCACTCCTCCCATGTCGGTTCCCCACACACCTCACTTCAGTCGAACACAATTTTTTTGCCTTGTGGCTTCGCCGCCATTTGCGCTTCCTCCCGCTTCCTCTGCTCCATCTTGGCCTTCCAGGAAGCGTGCACCGGCTTGTCAGGGGCAGCCACACCGCGTCTATCGTGGGTACCACGTCCGCCGTCATCGCCGCCTGCTTGTGGAACGGCGCCTCCTTGAGGTGCTCGCTGACCTGTTCGGTCCCCGTGACCGTCGTCGCCCTTTCTCCATCCAGGACCGTCAAAGCGTCTGTTCGCAGGGCCCGAAGCTCGGGCGTCTCCTCTTCGATCTGCAGTTTGCCCCTTCGCCCCACGTCGATCCTTCTCTCGCAATTTGAGGTGATTGGCGTTGCGACCGTACTTCTTCTCCCACAGCCTGCCAACGTGGTGACAAAGAAAGAAGGTCAGCATGGACAGCCTCAAGAGACGACAGGGCGCGAGAACGTTTCCATAATGAATGGCGACACTCACGCTTTTCTCGCCCTCTGCCCCATCCTGTTCTTCCTTTGCGGCGGTCCTCCATCCAAGGCCTTCTCATCTCCCTCGCTCCAGTCGCCCGGATCGCCAGGAACAAACCCGGCGGAGAGAGAAGGCAGGAACATTGAAGATCCGGACGAGGCACTGGTGGCCTTTGGCGCTTTCTTCTGCTTGGACGAAGTTGGTTCCGATTTTGCGACCGCTTTCGTTTTGCCCTTACTTTTGGCGGCCTTCTGGCCGTCTTCAGCCGACGCATTGACCTTCTCCTTTAAAGTCGATGACGGCGTTTTGGTTTCCTTCCCTGAAGACCGAATCTTGGTCACCGGGGCTTCGTTGTCCGCTGATTTGATTCGTTTGACGGATCGATCTCCCTCCCCGTCTGACTCTGACGTAGACGGCCCTGGTTCGGGCCAATCAAAGTCACCATCATCATCGTCTCCGGACAAGTCATCGACCGGAGGAGTAGCCCGGGAACCGTACGGAAGTGACGGTCCAGACTCGTTGTCGCTCTGTTCCGAGGACGAGTCGCTGTCTGATGGGGGCGCGAGGCGAGCTTCTTGGGCTGCGAGAAGAGCCGCCGCAGAACCGTCGGCCGAAGAGTTGCCGCCGTCATCCTCTTCGTCATCGACCTGCCCTTCCGAACCGTCCTCCAGAGATTGAAAGTCTCCCGGCACAGAGCTCTCCTCCTCCGACTCGTCGCTAGAGCCGACAACCATGGCATCCATGTTCTCGTCTTCGTCCAAGCCAGCGTCTTCTCCACTTCCACCGTCCGAGGACCAATCGGCAACACCAGGTTCAGTTCCTTCGTCCCCATCTTTTGCCGAACTCTCCTCCTCACTTTCCTCACTGGAGCTTCTTCGACCGTTCGCGTCCTCATCGTCCTCCACATCAGCACCCATGCCATCGCCTCCGTCCTCTGAATGTTCCTCCTCGCGTGGCTCCAAAATGCCACGTAGCGAATCGACCACTCTTCCTACCTCATCTGCCAACACTTTCGAACTCAAAAGCCGATTCACGGCTTTCGTTTCCGGACTCGAGGACGACTCGTTTGGAAGAGAAGGAGTCTGAGCAGAGGACAGCAGCGGGTCGGCAGCGACGGCAGATTGAAGCACGGCGTGGTTGACGAGAAGACGAGATTTCTTGAGCTTTGAAAGGAGGGCCCGCGCGGCCACCGAGTCGAGCTTGATGGTCTAAAGCCATTGACAACGTTTATAAGCATACGGCGTGATCATGATCCGATCACGATTGGAAATTGTTCCCTGTGCTCGTACCTTCAGCGCATGGAGCTGACCATCGAAATCGTTGGCCTGCATCGATGCCTCTTGCTTGTCCTTCTGATTCCTGAAGGTGCATGGTCTCACGGATAAGGACTCCTCCGCCTGCTAGGGGATTTAATACACTTCATTTCTCACCTCAGTTGCTTCAGGCGTTTGACCACCTTCTGCACTTCGTAAGTTTTGGCAGTCTTCGCCGCTCGATGAGCTTCTTTCACACCATGGTGCTTAGAACATGCAAGATCGAGAGAAAAAACGAGTACGAGTTTGGTCAGCTAGTTCGCCTACACAGCTCTCTCCAACACCCACTAAACCGTCCTAAACACATATCCGTAAACATGTCACGCTCTCCAGCCACCCGTCCGAAAGAACGTACATCCAACCCTCCATCACAACTCACCAATTTGCCCCGCAACCTGGTCTCGTCCACATCGACCTGGTGGGCGCCGCCGCCGGCAACCTCCCCGCCGGATCGTAGGTCGTCTTCATGAGCGGCTTTCCTGCCGCCTCCCTTGTCCCGCAGCTCCTCGTCTTCGATCTCGTCTGCTTTGCGTTTCGGCATACCGTTGTGTAATGTTCAAGGATGTTGTGCTGTTCTTTACCAACCGATTTCACTCCCTTGGAGTTGACCTCGATCAGCCGGAAAAGCTGCGGCCGACGTCTATGCACACGTGACGTACTGTGTCCGCACTCAAAGTGCGACGCAGCCTTGGGCTTAGATCTCTCAAGAACGAGCAAGGGCGAAAGAGATATATATGTAGTACCATCCTAAATAGCCATACAAACTTTTCTCGTTGAGCGACGATATGGTGCTGGCGCGGACAATCCGTCCTCCTCTACCATCCTTCTCGGAGAACCCAAATCACGCAATCGCGCTGAGCACGAGCTGGATAGCCTCCTCCATCTCGGCCCTCACGGCAAGCTCCATGGTTACGCCATCTCCGGTTTGGAAGGTCATCCTGGCCCGGACGAGAACTTTTCCTCCTCCGCCCGCGACGAGGCCAGACAGGTTCAGCGTGTGCACGGAGGATGACGTCGGCGTCCCCGTGCCGCCAAGGGCCTCCATATTTAGGAGCTCGATAATCGTGTCGCAAGCGGCTGCCAAAAATAAGGCAAGGTTTTGATATAGTTAACACTGAGGCGTTATTCAGCGCTGCTGTTGATCGAGAGACACCCCACTCACCCTGCAAACTCTCCAGAGCGGTGAGCGCAAACGTTTCCGTTGCACTTGCGCTCGCCTCAAGCTTCTCCCACTCGGTAGCGAACGTGGCATAGGTGGGCAAGATGTAATCTCCCACGCCGAGCTCGATATCCTCCACCTGGTACTCGTCCTCGTACCCTTCCTCTTCCGGCTCTCCACTCGACGGGTCCACCTCCTTGCTGACGAACCGCAGCGTGTTCTGCATTGCGCCTATTGGGAACACGCTACCTTCGCCCTCCTCCTCTGCGCCCAAGCGGGTGAAGGACACGTAGACCGGGGCGGGAGAATTCTCCTGCATCAGCTGGGGAACGGGGATGATGAAACCTTCCTTCAAGCCGGCATCCTCCGCGCCCTGCATGAGCACCATCACTTGCTCCAGCACCGTATCGGGAAGCGTGTTGGAGACGTTGAACTGAGTTACGGAGACGCAGGAAAACCAAACGCCAGTCAACACACGGCCCATTCGATCTCCCACCGGGCACCGATCGTGATACAACTACTGACCTGGAAAACGATATGTTTGGCGAAGATGTGTTTGACGGCGGTGACAACGTACTCCGTCTCCTTCTCCGTGAGATCGACAGGTTTGGCGCTGCTCTTGATAACCGGTCCGTAGCCTTCCAACTCCGGAACTTCGGCCAGCTGCTTGGCGTACAGGCTCTGGGCCTCGGCCGCGTTGGCCGGAGCAGCAGGGGCAGCGCCTGCCGCGAGGACCGGCTTGGAGTCGTCGGCCGCCATGGCGACGTTGGCGGTCGCCTCGCTCTTGGCTCGCAAAGCCTCTTGACGGGCTTGCTCACGGCTGATCTTCGGTACGGCCGAGATGTCAAAGCCTTTATCTTGAGCTGAAGTATCACTGATGTACGCCTGAAGCTGGGCCTCGAGTCCGGACAGAGAGAAGGTTGCTTCTGCAACGCACGGAAAAAAGTATTCATGTGAGACACTGATGGCGCGCTGCCGTAATGCTGTCGGGAAAAATGCGACTCACCATCGCGCACGAAAGTTTCGGCTAGTTGTTCCTCCTTCAACACCCTCAGGTACATCGCAGCCCTGTCGCGGACCTCGTCATCGACGTCATCAAGACACCTAACCGAATTACGAACGAGGGTTCAGCCACCGCACCAATCCCTTCGATATACACACAAGGACACACTTCCAATGCCTCACCTGGTCAACAGCACCCCGATGCTCGTCCTCAATCCCGAATCCGGCGTCCGCCCGCCCTCCTCGTTGTTGCCGATCCCGAACTTGGCCAGACTGGTCACGGCCGCCGCGCGAACAATGGCGTTCTCGAGAATGACGCGGTTGTAAATGTAGCGAATGTACTTGTGCGGCTGAGGTGACTTGGGACCCTCCATGCCGAGGAGGTGGAGGATGCGGACCGAAAGCTTGGTGAACTCGCAGTCCTCGATGAATTCGCACAGGTGTGCGAGAGCTGAGGGGCCGAAAGACGTAAAAAGACGTTTGCTTAGTTGACATCGAGACGGTCGAGGCGAGCCCAGAATGGCAGTGACTCACCTGCCTCCTTGCAATCGCTGATAAACCTGACCATATCAAAGATGGCCTCCACGACTGCTCGCTTGAAGTCGTATCCACCCTCGTCGCGGAGGACGCCGGATAGGAAGTTGAGCATGACGGCTTGCTTGGAAGGGAATTTGAGGCAGAGCGAGCGGATGGCGTCGACGACGATGATCTTGAACTCATCTGAGATCTCGTTCATGAAGCCTGAGATCTGCTTCATCAGGCGGTCGACGGAAGTTTCGTTTCCGGTCTAGAGAGCGCAATGACCACGGTCCCGGCGACGGGCGTCAGCGTCAGCGTTTCACACGGCGATCAGACCGACTGAGATCACGTACCTTGAGCAGAGTTGTGATGGCGTACGTCGCTACGCTGCGATTCGGGTCAGTAATGAGGTTTTCCATATCGAGGTTGCAAGCCTGGACAACTTGAGGATGCGTCTGGGCGAGCTTGGCGAGTGTTCGGATGGCGGCAAACTTGAGGGTTGACTTGGGTGAGGAGAGGAAGAGTTGCAAAACTGGATGAAGATGGGATGAGGCGTTTGGTTAAGATGAGGGTGAAGGAACCAGCGAGGCTAGAGGCGACGATAACTAACCCGCAATGGGCCTCATGAGGTCTTGGGCCGTCACGCCACGCATCTCGCAGATAGCCCGTGCTGCCTCGTAGTTGACCATATCGCTCTTGTGTCTGAGCCAGCCATCTAGCAAGTCGCGCATCTGGTGTTGCATACTGGAGACGGAAGACGTTGGGTCCAGGTTAGTCATGATTGTGATTGCGATGGAAAATCAGTGGAAGACGACCCAATCTCTCACTTGAGATCCTCTTCTCCGACCTTGACAGCGTACCGAATGAGCATGCAAAGGGCATATGGGCTCCTCAACACGCTCGAAGCACCGCTTGCCGCATTGCCCGCCTTGCCGCCGCTCAGCTGCTGGATGAGCTTGGTAACAGCCATGCGGTCACCTTGGCGGATAAGATAAAGCAATCCCAGGGCGTGGTATTGAGTGATATAGGTGCTGCTAGGCACTGCTTGGTACGCCTGGGAGCCACCACCGCTGCTACCGCTGCTTCCGCCGCTGCCACCAAAGCCGAGATAGCTGCTCGCGCCGCCAAGGCCGAAGCTTGCGGGAGAGGTGGAAGTTTTGGAGTTGATGGCCTCCTGCGCTTCGTTGCCCCATCGCTTAATCACCTCTCGGGCGACAACGTGCATGTGGTAAGAAGATACAAGGGCAGCGGAGGAGATGGAGGTGTTGCGGTCCACGATGGCCGCTTTGAAGAAGCGTTCGAGGCCTTGCATCATGGATGGCTGAGCCGAGAAAATACGGTGGATATCGAAAAGAAATGAGCTTCACGTTCGAAAAGCTGGAAGAGCGGAACAGCGTCGGCGTGGTCACTCACGTCGACGATTCGACTAAGTGCTCTTATGGCGTTCGGTCGGTAGATGACTTCGAGGTTCGGCTGCATGTCCTTCATGATGCTGCTCGTCACCATGATCACATCGTCGGCGGACG
The DNA here is from genome assembly GCA_029717555.1 of Peribolospora baueri. NCBI lineage: Eukaryota > Fungi > Basidiomycota > Peribolosporomycetes > Peribolosporales > Peribolosporaceae > Peribolospora > Peribolospora baueri. The sequence goes on from JAMDHS010000012.1 coordinate 303,186, forward strand.
AAGACAGCTCCTTGATCACGAGGTACACCATTTGCCTCAGTGCGCTCTGTCGATGAGGACGGAAGGAAGGAGCAAAAGGTGTCAGCGATTAGAATCGACTCATTGGGGACCACCGCCATAGGGATAATGACGCCAAGCGGTTGAGGAGATAAAAACAAAGCGTTTCGTAGCCCCATTCCACAACGTCCATTCCGTCCACGCCGGATTCCAACTCACATCCTTATGCTGGAACAGCTTGGTCACGCTGAAGAACAGCTGTGTCGCTTCCTGACGGCTGAACGTCTCGCCAGTGTAAAGCAGGTAAACAATCTTGGTCAACAGGATCCTGCATTTTCGCGGGGAGATGGGCGACTCATTCTGCGCGTAGGTGCGGGGTGATGGTCGTGATAGTGATAGTGATAGTGATAGTAGGTGGTCAAAGTCGATGAGGGCGAGACGTATGAGGGGTATAGTAGTGGTTAGAGGGAGTCAATAGTAGCAAACTCCAATAATATCAGCATACTGCTGCCATCTCCACCTCCGTAGGCGAGGGGGAGCCAAAAGAGAGTGACAGAGATGACTCACGAAGACTCTAGCCTCCTGCAAGACCGAGCTCTTGTCCTGGAAGTAACTAAAGCCCCCGCCCTCCTCGTCCTTCTTGAAGCTCATCTTGCCTTCTCGGCCTCCAGCGAAGCAAATACCGACGTCGTGTGGCCGAGCTTTGTAGAAAAGGAGAGAGAGAAGGAAGAGAGCGTGTAGGATCGATGAAGACGTGAGGGTGACACCGACGACGATGAACAGCCAGCGACCCACGATGTCCAGCACACGGAGGCGCGACGGAGCCGCCTAACGCCGAGGCGTGAGCGCGACGCACTTAAACGCCGCAGTGCGACCCGCCAGAAGACGACCGGCGGGACGACGACGAACGAGGTTGTGTTGGCGTCGTTGTACAAGGCCGTCTCGACGGTTCAGGTGGCCGGTGACCAGGTCGGCAGAGCCGGCTCCTGCTCTCTGCTGTCCCACAGATGCACTGGTCAGTCTCCTTCCGGCACGAGGCGCTTTCGTCCGCTTGCGGCCTCAGGTCTCGAGTTTCATGCCCCACTGACGAGCGTTGGGAACTGGCGCACGATTTGTTCTGCGTTCCGCATTGCACCCTGTCTCGCTGCCTGTAGTCTTTGGGCTCACTGACTGGTACCACTAATTATCGATTTCCTTCTTTCCGTCTTGCTGTCGGTGGAAACGTCAGGCTGACTGACGCGCGATGGGCACTGAGAATGGGCTCCTCCGGGTTTCATCTTCAGTCCCATGACATTCCTCATCTCCCATTCAATAATAGTCTTCATGTCTTGTAAAGCAGTCTGGCACAGTGCCACAATCCTGGCCTCATCCTTCATTATTATTGGTCTGCATTGCCGCACCTCTCGAAGCTGTTGCATTTTCGCGCGAATGGACGTCTCGCAAGTTCACTCTCCCATGTAGAATACTAGCAATCGTCGCAGCGCCCAGAAAACTCGCGCGTAGCCGTTCCTCCGGAAGGCCCCTGTCGCGCCTCCTAATCCATTGCCCGATGCGCTCGCCGTAGGCCTCCATGTCGTCCGTACGCTCGCCCTGCAGCAAGCTCCGCCGTCGCCGTCGGCCGACCTCCGTACGTCGGGGCCACTGGTCGCGTCACCCACCCCTCTATGGTGGCGCCGGCAGCCGCCTATTGGTGTAATGTTTGCCAGAGACAACGGCGCCTATTGAACATGCGCACAGTCAGTCTCCTCGACATCAAGAGTCGAAAAAGAAGGCTGTGGCGTGAGCGACTGCAGCTTCCATATCATGACATCGAAAGCGAGCGTCCGGTGAATAGTGTACACGTTCTTCAAGCTGAATTGAACTTCGGAAGGCCTTGGCGGAGGTGAGCCGACTGAAAGAAATCAGCAAGAGGTAATTCTAGCAAACAGTTAACCAGCCACTCCCTTCAGCCGGCTTTTCTCTTTCCCAAGTTCAGCTTGAGCTTCGGCATCGACGTCGGAGGTGGGGCCGGTTGCGCAGCATTGAATACGGGACTACCAGCCTGAGAAGATGGGTTGGGAGGCAGGGGGAAAGGCTGTCCACCGTTATCGAGCCCAGCACTGAGACCCGAGCCCATGTTCCACGTCCCGCCAGGCGAGGCGGCTGAAAGGGGGCCGGGCGAGGGGGCTGAGCTGGAGAAACCGCTAGGCGTGCCGAACGTGCCCGCTGCGAGCGGGTTGATGCCGAAGGATGAGTTGACGAACGATGGCTTTCCGGCTTTCTTGCCGTGAACAGAGCCCTCCTTCTTCGAGCCAGGGTGCATTGGACAGGCTGTGTTGGTCGCCATATGTCCCACTTGGCCACAACGTCCACATCGCCGCTGAACAGACGCAAATACACGTACAGGCAAGTTTACGAGTCAGTCCAGCGTCAGTAGAGGAAAAAGTTGACTTTTGCACTCGACTCACCGTCGTGTCGGTCTTGTTGGGACCTCGCGCGGCGCCGTCTTCGCCCGCAGCCGCCAGCTTCGCGTTCTTCCTCTGCATGCGTCGCTCTTTGTTCTTCTTCATCTTGGCAATCGTTCCCTCGAGCCTGAAAAACGAAAGGGCCGTCAGACATTAATTAGAGGGAAGCGCGAAGAGCGAAGAATATGCATGAACGATCAACTTACAACTTCTTTCGCTGCCTGTTCAACTCCTCGTCGTTCGTCGGCACGAGTGCGTCGATGGTGGTATTCGCGTCTTCAATGAGCTGACGTTGCCGAGTGTATGCACTGATGACCGCAGGGTCGCGAACGATCTCATTCTCCCACCGCCCCTTCACCTGCAGCAAAAGCGGCAACATACGTGTTCGCACTCGCTCAGCAAGCGCCGATGACAATTTCGATATGAAACCACTTACCAATCTACGAATCTTTAGGACTCGATTGCTCGGTCCTCCCATCACACTGCCCATCCGGCTTCGACTTGGACTCGCGTCCCTGTCGAAGTGACCAGGGCTGGACGGACCGCTCATGACGCTGGGACTCCGGAATGCGCTTGCCCTGAACGAGCTGGGGCCCCTACTACTCGTGGCGTTCAAGTTTTTTAATTGAAGCGCCCTTCGCTCGTCTTCCTCGGTCAGTTCGGGTGGGACAGGATCGGACAAAGCCTTGTACTGAGCGTTCCAGATGCGGTCAATCTCCGAACGGTAGACAGCCTGCTGCTGAGCGACGTTATAGCGATGGCCGGACTTTTGCCGAGCGTCCGCTTCGGCTGAAGCGAAGCGAGAACACAATTCAGTATTATTCGGAGAGGCATACTGGAAGTCCACGACTTGCACTCACCATTTGCTGCTTCGGGGTCCTCCCCGGCCCGAACGAAAATCTCTTTCATGGACACTCGAATGAACGAAAACGCCTCGCCCCGTCCACTGGGATCGCCCTCGCCATGAAGCTTTAGCATAGCCTTGCTCTGAGTCGCATTGAGAAAGTTCTTTGTCGTGATCCAGGGTGCCAAAAGCTGCTCGAGGTCATTCTTGCCTTCCTCGTCCCCTTCCGCTTCGGCACCGGCCCCGTGAGCGGTCTTGGCAAAACCTGCGTCAAGGAGGTGGCGTTGTCCCACTTGCATAGATTCGCAGAGGCAGATGTGCTCCGGTGTGACCAACTTGAGCATCTCAGAATCTTCTGGCACCACAATGTGAGGCCTAAGGCGCCAGCGATCTTCGTTTCGGCTGTACTCCATAAATTCCTTTAAAAGAACGAGCGCGGCGAATCATCACATATCTTTGAGCGACTGAGACTTTACTCCCGCTGTTTGCTCTGGCATAAGCCACCCACCTTCAATCGCTGCCTCATCTGAAGATCATTCTGATCTGGGAAATAGTTGAAAAGGCGGCGGATCTGGATCTTGCCACCCTTGGTCTTCTTGACCAGACGGTACGCAATAGTCTGAAGCCGATGCTTGAGCGTATTGGTGACAAGCCTGGAGTGCGGACCAGGCACCTGCGCGACCGGGTACGTTTGGCCAACGGCGAAAAGGTTTCTGATCTCGCGAATGTAGTACGTTTGTTGGCCCTTGACGGTTGATCGGACCACGAGGAAGTCCGTACTAGCCGGTTGGTGCCGAAAGAGCGGAGCACGAACGAGATTGTTATACAAGGTCGGTACCGTCTGCCCAGCCTCGACGCTGCCGAACCGCATGAAAGGAGACTCGTCTGCCACATCCAGCACAAACGGTTCGCCGAGATCAAGCTGTCAAACCGCGCGATGTCGCTCATGTCGTCAATTCGCAGAACTCCACGCTCGAACGACATACCAGGCTCACCTTCGGGATGTGCTCGTCTTTAACATCCTTTTTCCGATAATAATTGACGAGCAGACTCCCCATGCCGAGATTAGAGATAATTGTAGGGTATTCCTCCTGCATTGATCGACATTGTGACGGTATTCAGTGGCCGCCACGTCACAGACCAAGGGTCGATGAAAGTAGACAAGTGCTCACCGAATACTCCCAGAGAACAAAGTTGCCGGTTTCCTTAAGCGTCAGGTCTCTCGTGCTCTTTAACACTTCTCCCGCATCACGAGCAATTTTCCGCTTCTCGCCCTTCCGCTTCTTATTCGAGACGACCTTGTCGAAGTGAATCTCCTTGTCCGTAGGGAATTGTAAGCCTGGTCGGTGAAAGGCGCGGCATTCAGACTTGGTCAAGCGCGTTTTGTACTGTTCAAAAGCAGGGTGAAGTCGTTGCAAGCAAAATTATCAGTCCACGGGTCCGCGACGCTGAGCTCTCGTAAGAACAGGGTAGACTCACAAACGGCATCTGCAACTTCTGAGCAGGATAAGCGTGTTGAACCACCAGCTGACCGAGCGTCTGACGGACACGGTGACGGTGCTCCTTCGACACCTCATAGTACCGATCGTTACTGAGATTGAACGGGTCGATGCCCTTCGCCGTCGATGCCGCACCTTTACCCAGTTGAGCTGGACCCTCGGCATCCATTAGTGACCCACCGCCTTCTGCAACGGGTTCGAGCATCATGTCGGGATCGTTCATGTCAAGACACAATTCCGTGAACGTGCGCGAAGGCGGGTTCCGCGAGTCCCATATGATCGACTTGAGCCAGCCCGAAGACAGTAAGTCGGCGTTTGGCGGTCTTGATATGGAAATTGGGTATGGCACTAGGTGGGGTGCCGATTGGCTTTTGCACCATAGATTGGCAATTGGCAATATAAGAAAACCCGTTCCTGACGTTCGAGACACCGTGGAGAAGAACTCACGATGGCGCTTTCGAGTCCCATAATATTCGATCCTCCCAGTCGTCTAGTTCCATCATATCAAGACTTTTACGAGGCGCGACGCTGAGGTCTTCTTCGCGTCCCAACGAGGATATGAAATCCATCTACGTGTGTAGTATACGGAGGGGAGTTAGAACCTTGAAACAGATTATGTTATGCAAACTTGCGCGGGACTCGAGAAATTGAGATACATACCTCCTCGGTGTCGCTATCAGTATCGCTCCCATACACCTTTCGCCTCTCATCCTTTGTCAAATCCCCAGCGAGGCCTTCCAGAATCGACTTCCGTGCAGGAACAAGCTGGGAGTCAGGTCGGCGAAGCATCTCTTTTGTGGATGGCGCTGGATGGTCGTCTGGCATAATTCTTGCCCGGACTAAACAAAAAAATTCGCGCTTCAACTACCGTGGCGCGCAATCCCGCCCGGACAAGCGGAACTTACTGTGATGTTCCCTATGTTGCAGCTTTCGTCGTTTCGGTGGCCTGGTCGCGAACAGATCCGTGAAGTCCAGCACTTTGCTCTTGTCAAAGCCAGGGTACAGCGTCTTGATGTCGCGCTGCTGGGGCGGCGGGAAGGAGGCAACTGGACTAGGCGGCTTTTGAGGCGAACGTGGGGCTTGAAAATCATCTAGACTAGCGCGAGCGGAGAGCGCAGAGCGCAGGAGAGTAGTGGCGGCGTCTGAGGGCTCTTGCTTCACACGACTCTCATCATGGTCCCCCTCAGCGCTCTCCTCGTCGTAGTCGTCATCCTCTCGGGTCGTTCTCGGCAGGGAAAGAGCCGCCATGCCTTGTCTGTAATATCGCTCCGAGTGGATGTCGTCTTTTGCGCTCCGCTCCGCCCTCATCTCCGCATCAATCTCATCCTCCAAATCCTCACCCTGCTCTCGTCCGATAGAACCCACGTCCTCGTCATCCTCGAAGCGGTCCTTATAAATCTGGTCCGCGCCGAACGTACTTGTGCCGCCACCTAGCCCGAGACGTCGCTGCACGCCAGTATCGAACTCTGCGTCCACGCCAAGGTCATCCAGCAGGTGTCCAACTGCAAAGCCGCCGAGCTGAGAGATGGCGGCCGCGTGCTCGTCGTCCATGGTCGTGGCAGGTGATGTTTACGGCGACAAACATGGTCCCTTCGTCGAGGTGGATGGAGACTGGGGAGAGTAATCGGACCGCCCCTCAATATGTCCGCGTAACCCAGCCTACGTCCGACAGCAGGGAGCGTCGCGCCGCGCTTCAAGATTTGACCGGCGGCCTGCTGCCGCAGCAAGTCGACAACTTTTCTTCGTGACATGCGAATTGTCGTTCCACTACCCAACCAGTCTTTTGCCCGCCGGACGCCGCGGGTTTTTCGTCCTTCCCTCTTTTCTCTGTTGTCCTCTTTCCTCTCCCTTGGTGCTGGGATTGGTTCAGCTTTGGAACCGTTCACGTTTTGTCTCTTTCTGATGTCCAAGCGATCGGGGAAGCAGAAGCAGGTCGACGGCACTTCGCCGGCTCCTGCGTCCACACAGCGGCTGGCCAACGGCATCGCGCAGAGGCCCAAAGCCGAGGTGGCCTCTGCCAGCGCTACCATTCCACCAACATGGTCTGGAAAGGAGGAGGGAGTTCGAATGGAGGCTCTGCCGTGGACTCCTGTCGTGGAGGGGTCGGCTTCGAAGCATCCGGTTGTGTTCACGCAGGACGGGAAGTGAGTACAGGCTCGCGTGCCAGAATAAGTCTTGTCAAATCATTTCTCCTTGAACCGCGCGCCTTACAGTTCACTCCCAATTGTAACACAGCTACTTTTTTGTCGCCGTGTCGTCCTCCGTCAAGATCCACTCTCGTGCCACAGGACAGGTTGTGTCGACCTTGTCTTCCAGTCCTGAGTCGACAACGTCTGGCGACACTCCGAAGAGCCGGGGACGGACCGGAGCAATCATAGGCCTTCTTTTGAACCCTTTTAATCCCCTTCAGCTTATCACGGCCTCGTTGGACGGTACAGTCAAAGTGTGGGATTACCTGGATGCCGTCCTTCTCAAGAGTATCTCGGTGGGATACGGCATTACCCATATCGCTGCACACTCCAGGCACAAGAATTATGTTTTTGTGGCTGTTCGAAAACCTGCGGCATCGTCTGCCCGAGCTTCTACAAGCGGCGCAGCGACAGGCCCGGGTAAGCACAGCTGCCTTCTCTTATCATGCGCAGCATATGCTGATCTGTGTGCCTTCTGTACCCCTCCTATCCGCAGCTCGCATTAATTCCGTCATCTTCCGCATCTCTCTAGACACCTTCCAGCCCAAAGATGGCTCGAAGCCCACTGTTTCTGTCGCGCAACCACCGCGCGAACTTGTTCGCGTCGGTAAGACTCGCGAGGCAACAGGCATGCACATTTCAGCTGACGGAGAGTGGCTCGTCGCCATCGGTGGTAGCAAGGTCCATGTCGCCCGCTTGTCGGCCATCCGGGACGGTTTTACGAAATACGTATCATCCGACCGACTCGTTTCCCTCGCTTTCCACCCTCATGACAACACCTTCGCCACCGGCGACGAAAAGGGCCAGATCCGTATGTGGTACCTTCTGGAAGATGGGACGGTGGAGAGTGTCGAAGGAGGAAAGGGCGCTGGGATGGAGAAGCGCGTGCCGACTACTACGCTGCACTGGCACGCGCACGCGGTCAGCTCGTTGACTTTTACTTCCAATGGCGCGTACCTGCTCTCCGGCGGAGAAGAGGCCGTGCTGGTGATTTGGCGACTGGGTTCTGCTCAGAAAGAGTTCATTCCTCGTGTCGGAGCTGCCATCAACTCCATCGCCCTCGCTAGAAGTTCGGAAGGGCGAGAGCAGGAGTATGCTGTGGGCTTGGTGGACGGTAGCACGGTTTTCGTCAGTGCGACGAATCTCAAGGTGGTTCGAACCATTTCCCGCGTCAAGATCGGTGAGAACGATTTTCTTGTTCCAATTGCTCGCGCCATACCATTTCCTGAGCCCGCCAGAACTTTCCGTACTTCACTTCTCCCCAGATCCCTCGCGCAAAAGCTTCAGATTGTCCGGCACGCCGCCAGTGCCGCTCGAAGTTCAACCTTCCACCGGCCATCTCGTGGTGTCCTCCGGTCATCCGTCGTCGATCCAATTTTTCAACCCTGCGACCGACTCGCTTGCCCTCGAACTCGAAGTCGCTCCGTCCAACCGCGTCTCTCGTGCCAATGAGAAGCCCATCGAGCCTCCTCGCGTCGAGAGAGTCGTGTTCTCAGGTGGCCAAGGCGACCAGCAGGGTGAGTGGATGGCGACGTTTGACACAAGGGACGGAGGCGAGCATTTCACGAGCGAGGCGTATCTCAAGATCTGGCGGTGGGACGCAAACACGAAGACGTAAGTGGCTTTTTGGAAGTATATCTTGTATATTTGAGAGAAATCGTTCACTAATTCTGTCGACAATTTTTTTTTTCTTTTTTCAGGTATATCCTCAACACCAGGATCGAACGTCCGCACGATGCAGGTATCACCGCGATGTCCTTCTCGCCTGTCGGCAGCACCGACTCGGACCACTTGCTTGTCACAGCAGGCAAAGACAACAAAGTCAAGACGTGGAGAATCCGCACGCAAATGGTCAAAGGCGGAGGGCGCGAGGTTTCTTGGGTCTGTCGGTCCTCCTTCTCCTACCGCGAGCACATGCCGCGGAGCATCGCGTGGGCGCCGGACGGCACTCTGATGGCTGTCGCCCAGGGACCTTTCGTCACTCTTTGGGAGCCCGCCACCAACGCGCTCCAACACGTGTTGTCGTGCCCGGAAATCAAGCAATCCAACCATGTCACCTTTGCGGGTCAGAATGGCCGCTTCCTCCTCGTCGCTGGACCCAAGACGCTAGTGGCTTGGGATCTGATTGCTTGCTCTGGTACGTACATGTCCCATTGGATTGTTGCGGTTCATGGTCGTCTGAACAGATGCTAACTCCTTGGTGAGTGGATCTTCGCGCAGTTCAATGGTGCATGGACGTCAGCACTTCGCATTTGGTAGCGGACCACTCGTCCCGGACGTTCACTCTCCTCACAACTCAGCCGGTCGACGCATCATCCTCCTTGGCCCTCGTATTCGACCCGGCATCTCCCATTCCGATTGGTCGATACACCATTCCTGCTCGCGTGCGACAAGCCGTCAACGATCCCTTCAAGTCTGCTGCTGGCAGCCACGTCCGGCCGAACCTCGTCGTCATCACGGACCGCTACGAGGTCGGCTTTGCGGGCGACGAGAGCCGCCGCGGAGCCATATCTGGCGACAGCGCTCAGAGCGTGCGCACAACGTCGATTGCTCGCAAGACGATGTTCGATGACCTGTTCGGCTCGTTCAACGATGACGAAAACATCGCCGCGGCGTCGTCACCGTACGACATGTTCGCCGCCCAACTCGCTGGCGCCGCGCCGACGTCGACGAGCGCGGCCGTGCACCAACTCTTTGATGCGCCGTCACATGCTCTGCCGCCCGTCACTTCGCTCTGGAAGCCCTTCATGGACGCCGTCGTACCGCCCCGACCGGCTTTGGAGACGGACGCGGCGGAGACGGGCGAGAAGAAAAATGAGGATGTGGAAGAGGAGGAGGACCGGGACGGCGACGCGGTGCCGATGGAAGTCGAAGACGAGCCCTCATCCATCCTGCCTCCCCCCGCCACCTTCACCCAAGACCTTTCCTTCCTCACCGAGCTGTTCCGGAAGCAGATGCTCGAGAGTGAGTCCAGTCCCCTTTCCCTCTTTCCCCTTACCCTCCTCTCCTTCTCCTTGGGCCGCGTTGACTAAACCTGTTTGACGCTCGTCCTCGTTCCAGCCGAAACGACGGCCTAGCTAGACCACCGGGCGCTCTTCCTCTTAAGCGCGTCATGACATGTCTTCTAGATCCCCACACGACATCTGCAACACAGACGTTGCTGGACAAGGAGACTAAGACGGGAATAGATGGAATGACGTCGCCCGGAAAGGCCATTTTCAATTTTGTGTCTCCGAGAACAAAAATGAGCGCAACGAACGAAAGAGGAGACGGAGGAAAGGAAACAAAGGCGGAACGAAAACCGACCGGGTCCCGTTCGCCGACGATGGTTTTTTTTTGGGTGGGGGAAAGAGAAAAATAAAGAAGGGGGGGGAAGGGGTAAGACGGAAAGAAGGTTGCCACTGAGAGGGGGAAGTGGAGGGAACGCTAAACGGACAAGACAAAAAAAACGAAAAGAAATCAAATGAAATAAAATGCGCCGGCGAGGGGAACGCAGCAGAAGGTGGCACATGCAAAGGGGCGTTCGGTCGGCCAAGACCGGAGGGAGCCGGCGCGGTTTGGAAGGAGGGAGGGAGAGGAAAGGAAGGCATAAGAGAAGAGGAAAGGATGCGCTAGGAGGAAGGGAAACGCGGACGAACGGGCAGGCCGGGTCGAGAAAAGAGGCGGACAAGAAGGGGAGAGTGAAGCTAAAGGCGGAAAGATATAGTCATCGAGCTTGGGGCTCGAGGACGGCACGAAAAAAAAGGGGGGAAGCTGGACAAGACGAGACGAGAGGAAAGGAGATTCTAGCTGGGCTGAGCTTGAACTACAACAGACGAAGCGATCGAGAGATGACGAGGGAGCGAGAACAAAAATTGAACAAGAAGCAGAAAAGCGTCGGAATGGGAGAAGATAAAGACGAGCAGGCGAGATAAGACGGGACGAGACGGCCAACGGACGGACGGACAGACGAACAGCGAGCAGGGGATACGCAGGTACTAGCGGGAGGGACGGAAAGTAGAGTGAAGATGGGAGGGGCATAGTACGCCCACGGAAGGGAGAAGCGAGCGACAAGAACCGGAAAGAGAGGAGAGGGATGCATAGGGATGGTTAGAAGAAGTTGCTTTTGTGAATGCTGGATGATGACGCGAGCAAGAAAGTGGAGGGCGGGGAAGGGAAGGGGGGCTCGACCGAGGCCGCTTGGTCGGAGAAAAAGATCGGAAAGAGCCGGACGAATAGGGAGAGTTGCTCATAATGTCAGCGTATGAGGGAGAGAGAAGTGGATAATCCATGACGATAAAGAACGGCGCCAGCGACTCTGTTCGACGTCGGATGGCCGTCAGACGGGCCGAGACAGACAGAAGCCGAATCAAGCAGCGACAGCCTGGTCGCTCCTGGCAGCAACAGCTCCCTCGCTCGCCGCCGCAGCGCTGGCAAAGCTCTGCGGAGGGGTAGGAGTTGCAGTGCTCGATACGCGTTTGTGGGTGGCCGCGTTGGCGGCCTTTTTCGCAGAAGCAGCAGCGGAGCGGTTGTTGGTGACGACCACGAACTCGTCGTCCGATACGGCGGTCACGCTCTTGTCCGCATTCGGGCTTTCGGGGCCGGTCATGGTTGAGGAGCCTTCTGAGGAGCGGCGCTCCTTGACGCCGCTCGGGTCAGGAACACGGGATGAGCCTTTGGGAACGCCCTCGGCTTTCTTCGCATCTCCGTCCTCCTGCGTCTGAGATGGCGCAGGCGCGCTTTCAGTGACCTTTTTGGGCGGAGCAGGCGCCGAGAGGATGGCGGAGAAGTTGGCCTTGGGCGTCACGGCGTTCTGAGCGCCATTGGGAGCTCCGGCCGCAGAGTTGGCGGGAGGAAGGATGCCAGAAGAGGCGGGGGAGGTTGGGAGCGCGGGAAAGTCGTCACCGTTCGGAACGCGCTGTTGCTGAGGCTGCGCAGCCTTCTTCTGCGCTGTGGCGGTGGAAGGGCGCGGCGGAACCCCGTTAGACCTGGAGGGGCCCAACCGAGAGCCGTTCATAGGCTTGGAAGCACCGTAGCCGGTCGACCCAGTACTGCCAGCTGGCGGCGTCGGCCGAGACGCGGGCGCGGAGTGAGAGCGCGGCGCGGCGCCGGGCACCATACGGGGGGCTGGCCTGGGTGTCTCTGTCGCAGAGGTGGGAGTAGGAGTAGCGGACTTCTCCCGCTCGCTTTCAGGCGCCTCGTTGGCATGGGACGTGAAAGGCTGAGCAGCGCCGTTCAAGGCTGGGGCGGAAGAACCGGATTCTGTCGTCTTCGCATCTTCCGCGGTAGACGCCTCCTTCACCTCCTTGTGCTGGGACTTGCTCACCCCCTCAGAGACAGGCGGAACGCCGTTTGGAGTGAAGGTGTTGACAGGCAGCGAAGGCCGGGACCTCGAGCCACGGTGCATGCCTCGACCCGAGCTGGCGAATCCGTACGATGGTCCCGCTTGGGCTGCGACGTGAGCCGGGTTGCGAGCGTCAGTCCCATCCGGGAGGATGTGCGGGAAGTGACAGTCGTCGCTATTCGCATCAGAAAGAAATCGCAATGTCAGAAATGGCGACCCTCACGAGATGAGCCATTCACGAGAGACGACGGGCAAAAGTAGTCATCGTGGAGACGAGCCAACTCACCCGTAGCGGCACATGTTCTTGGCGAAAAACGTACACGGCGGCTTAGGCTCTCCAGGCCTAGGCCTCGGCCTGCGTCCATCGCCGAGAACTTTCCTAGGGCCGCCCCTCCGCGTGAACGGCTCTCCCCGAGGATGAGTAGACATGCTTTGGAGGAGGGCGGCACTGCTGGTGGGCGTGATCGCGCCGGCGGGATGGAAGGCAGGGGCGTGGTGGTGAAGGAAGGAGTTGAACGATTGCCGTCGGTGTACCGGCCGGTCTGCTGGAATGAAGCCGTTGGGCGCACCGTGAGCCTGGATGTGGCCACCAGCCGGCGCGGCGTTAGCGAAGTTGGAAGGAGCACCTGCGGAAGCGGTTTGCTCGGCAGACGAGACGTTGAGAGCACCAGCGTCGACGTTGGACCCTTGCTCGGACGACATCGAGGTCGGATTGGCAGAAGTGGCGGGGGCGTCCTCACCGGTAGCTGGCGACGTTTGAACGGGGTTAGAAGGCAATTCGGAGGGCTGCTGGTGCTGCTGTTGTTGTTGCTGCTGCTGCTGCTGCTGCTGTTGGTGGACGGAGCGGGAAACGTCGTGAAGCTGAGGAGGCACGGGGGCGGTCTGTCCAGGCGGCGGAGAGAAAGCAGCCTCGGGAGAGAGCTGGTGGTGGGTGATGTGAGAAGGAGAGTGGGGTCCCTGGTGCATGGGCGGGGGAGGGAAGTGGACGGGGATGGGTGCGCCAGCATGTGAATACGAGATGGGTGGCATCGGCCCCATGGTATAGTACGCCGGACCATAGTGCGGAGGCTGGGGGGCCATGGAGGGGTGAGGCGGAGCGGCGTGAGGATGGTGTGGGTGAGCGTGAGGGTGGTGGTGCATCTGCATGTGGTGCATGTGCTGTGCCTCTGGCGACAAGGGCGGAGGGTGGTAGAGCATCGGAGGAGGAATGGTGTTGACCGGCATACCGCTCTGACCTTGGACGGTAGGGTGCTGGAAGATGCACCTGGGGGAGCCAATGGAAAACGGGATGAGCAAAGAAGCGCGTAGAAAACAAGAATGAATGCCTCGGATGGTCGATGCTCACTTGTCACCATAGCGGCAGTTTGGGAAGAACTTGCAAGGGATCATCCGTGCCACCTCTGGGGGAGGCAGGTTGGGCGGTGCGCTGCCGTCCTTGCCATCCTGCTGGGCGTCCCTGTGCTGGGCGGCGACGGCGGCGCCGACTTGGTGCTGGGAAGGGTCGATGTACCCGTTGGGGTAGGGGTGCCCGTAGTAAGGGTACGGCTCGCCACCGGGAGGGAAGCCGTACATGACGGCCCCATCGGGGCCAGCGTACGCCATGCCCGGCTGCTCCGCCTGCGCAGGGTACTCCATGTATCCACCACCGACCTGATGAGCGGTGCCGTGGGACACGCCGTCGACGCCGTTACCCGCCGCCTGGGTGGTGGCCTCCTCCGCAACGCCAGGGGAAGAAGGACGGTCTGTCACACCGTCCGCACCAGCAGCACCCTGGTCTCCGTTTCCCGCAGCTGCGACAGGGCGGGGGCAAGAAAGGGAAGGGAGGGTAAGCGAATGAAAACGAAAAGGAGGAGAAGAAAGACGGAGCGATGTATATCCTTCCATCTGTCTGTCTCTCCCTCCGTCCCTCGGTTCCTCTCTCCTTATCTCTGTCTCTTTCTCTCTCGCTCCCTCTCCCTCTCTCTCTCTCTCTCTATCTCGCTCACTCTTTACGTCGTCGGCGGCCTGCTTGTCCTGTTGTCCTTGTTCCTGGCTGGGCGGGGTGATGCTGGCCGAGGGGACGGGAGGAGGGTTAGCGGCAGACGGAACCATGACGGGGTGGGGGGTGAGGGTGGAGGACGGAGGGGTTGGCTTGGCTTGTTTTCTCGAGCAAAGCCGATGGATGGCTGGCGAGAGGGGACTTGTCTTGTAGACGAGCGACAAGCTGGGCGGGGAGAGAAAGAAGAGGGGATGGTGATGGTGGTGAGAGGAGAAAGGACGACGACGAGCCGGACTGGTTCACTTTGCGCGACTCGTCTCTCCGCTTTCGCCGGCGTCGGTCGGTCGACTGTCTGTCTGCGTCGGCTTGCTTGCCCTCGCTGACTTCGCCAGTCCCTCTTTTTCCTTTCTTTTTCCTTCTCCCTGAAAAATCACACCCGGAACACGCACGTGGCCCGCTTATTTTTCCGAGTCTGCCAGCCGAGTCGCGTCCCAATCCTGGGTCCCACACCCCGGAGCCGGCCGGAACGGCGCCGGGCACCCGCGGACCGCACACATACAAGAAAGCGGGCAGGGCAGGGCCCCCCGCGACTCATCATTCCCCCTCCTCCTCCTCTTCTTCTTGGCGTTGCCGCCGCTCATGTTCGCTCGCACTCTTGCTCGGTCCTCAGCGAGGGTAAGTACACCTTCCCCGTTCTCTGGTAAACGAGAGGAAACACAGAAGAGAGAAGAGAAGGAAGCCAGCAAGCAAGCAAGCAAGGAAAGACGGATGGATGGCGGGGTGCGGGTTGGAAGGAATGAGTTCGATCACATGAGAGGCGCTTATTACAGTCGCTGACCGACTGACTGGCGGTCGGGCTTGACTGACCCCACCTACCGACTCCTGCCGCAACTCCGCGTGCGCACAGCTTGCCACTGCCTCGGTCACTCCCCGCACCACCATCTCCCTCGCCGCCCGCCAGCAACCCCGCGCGTTCTCAACGTCCGCTTTCGTCATGGTGAGTGCAGTGAGCTACATCTTCCGGTCGCCCCTCGCCAAGGCCCAGCCAGCCAGCCAGGCCCCGGTGCACAGCGCATACCCGAAACTATCCCCCGCCAGGGCAGCCAAGGGCCGCAGACTGACGTCTCCTATGTCTTCTTCTCCCCTCCTCTTCTCCCCGTCTCGCAGAACAAGGTTAGGAAGGAACGCGACACTTTCGGAGACCTCGATGTCCCCGCGGACCGCTACTGGGGCGCCCAGACGCAACGGTGAGTGCCGGCCATGGGACCAACCGACTGCGCGTCCATCTCTTGTCCGTCCGCCTCTGCGATACCAGCTGCTCACCCGCTCTTCACCGCACCCGTCGCTCTCGCTTCACCTCGGCCCCAGGTCCCTCCAAAACTTTGACATCGGCGGCCCAGCGGAGCGAATGCCGCCGCCGCTCATACAGGCGTTCGGCGTGCTCAAGAAGGCCGCCGCTACCGTCAACATGGGCTACGGGATGGACAAGAGAGTTGGAGAGGCCGTCTGCCAAGCCGCGGATGAGGTGCGTGGATGAAGGATGGATGGCTGGGTGCATGGACAGATGCATGGACCGTCCCTGTGGCCGGCTCGGACGTCCTCTTGCGTTATGCTCAGGTCTGGACACAGTCTTGCGGAGCTGACGAGACCCATCCACCACTCCCCTTCGACGGCCCTCCCTCCACTATAGGTGATCAGCGGTAAGTTGATCGACCACTTCCCTCTCGTCGTCTTCCAAACCGGCTCTGGCACCCAGACGAACATGAACGTCAACGAGGTCATCGCCAACCGGGCCATCGAGATCCTCGGCGGTGAGCTCGGCAGCAAGAAGCCTGTTCACCCCAACGATCACGTCAACATGAGCCAGTCTTCCAACGACACGTGAGCGCTGCGAGAGCCTGCCGCCCCTCCAAGCTTGCGTGCTGTTGACCGAGGTCGCTCTCTTTGTACTCCTCCTTGTCGCCTGCCCCGCCAGTTTCCCCACTGCCATGCACGTTGCCGCCGTCACCGAGATCCACCACCGCCTCCTCCCTGCCCTGAAGACGCTCAGGGATGCTCTGGACGCCAAGCGCCAGGCCTTTGACGACATCATCAAGATCGGCAGGACGCACTTGCAAGTGCGTTCGCCTTTGTCGCCTTCTTCGGTCTGTAAGCGAAGGGAGCACGTCTGACGCAACGATCGTGTCCCTCGTTCTCCCGCCCGCCTCCCCACAGGACGCCACCCCCTTGACCCTCGGTCAAGAGTTCTCCGGATACGTGCAGCAGGTCACATTCGCCATCGATCGCGTGAACGCCGTGTTGCCCCGTCTCTCTCTCCTCGCTCAGGGCGGCACCGCTGTTGGCACGGGTCTGAACACGAAGAAGGGCTTCGACGTCAAGGTGGCCGCCGAGATCTCCAAGATCACCGGCCTCGAGTTCAAGACGGCGCCGAACAAGTTCGAGGCCCTGGCCGCACACGACGCCATTGTCGAAACGTCAGGCGCGCTCAACACGATTGCCGTGTCGTTCATGAAGATCGCCAACGACATTCGCCTCCTCGGCTCGGGGCCCCGCTGCGGTTTCGGCGAGCTGGCGCTGCCGGAGAACGAGCCCGGAAGCTCGATCATGCCGGGTAAGGTGAACCCGACTCAGTGTGAGGCGCTCACAATGGTGGCGGCGCAGGTGATGGGTAACAACACGACCATCTCCGTCGCCGGCGCGAACGGCCACTTTGAGCTCAACGTGTTCAAACCGGTGCTCATCAAGAACCTCCTGCAGAGCATCCGCCTGCTCGCCGACGGCGCCAACTCGTTCACCAAGAACTGCGTTGTGGGCATCGAGGCGAACAGGGGGAGGATCAACACCCTCCTAAACGAGTCGCTCATGCTCGCCACCATTTTGAACAGCCACCTCGGCTACGACAGTGCGTGATCATCGCTAGTGGTGTCGACATGAGCCCGCCGTCGCTGACCTGCCCCCTCGTCTCCTCCCACCCGGTCTTCTCCTTCGCAGACGTGGCAAAGGCGGCGAAGAAGGCGCACCACGAAGGCAAGACGCTCAAAGCGGCTACCGTCGAGCTCCAGCTCTTGAGTCCGGAGGAGTTCGACTTGAAGGTGAGCCACTTTGGCCCGTGCTCCTCTCAGAGATGCTTCTCTGCACTTTTTTTTTTTTTTTTTTTTTTTTTTTTCCCTTCCGTGGCGACTCGGTCGGTCCTCACGCTGTCCCCTTTCCTTCTTCGTACAGGTCCGACCCGAGCTGATGCTCCACCCCGACGAGCCTCCCAAGGCCTAAGGAAGAGCGAGCGGATCCATACGCGGGGACGTGGTAGTGCACACGGCGCCTGATGTCTGTGTCTGTCACGAGGAAGCGGAAAGGAATGGCGGGAAGGAGAATGGAAATAAAAGAAATAGATTGTCAATTCTCTCCCGAACTCGTTTGCGCCCAGTTGACCGGGCCGCCTTCGCTTTGCCTTTGCCTTTGCTTTCGTCTGCGCCTCTCGCAAGCCTTTCTAAGTGTTTAAGCGTGGATAGGCCAGGCGGGTGTGTGGCGTTGAAAGGGAGAGAGAAGCGATGCCCTGTTGTGGTGCTGGTCGTCCGCTTGCTTGCTCAACGCGAGCCGAGGGTCGGTCAGGGACCGGGGGCGGATGGGGGATGCGACGGAGATTTGCGGCGTTTTCTTCCCCGCCCGTGTTCGTTCATCCCATTTACGCGCACAAGGGAGCCACGTGGGCCTCATGTCTCGTCTGACGTCGACGTCGTTATTGTGCTCGCCGGCTCACCGCTGTGGCCTCTGACGTCTCGAGCGTGACGCCGTCCTACATACACTACACCACACCGCCTCTTCCTTGTTTGTCCGTCCGCTCATCCACGTTCGACCGCCTTGGCTGCCGCCCGGGTCTTACCGATCCACGATGGCGAGCCGTCCCTGCGCTGTGCCGTCCGTCGCCGTCGCCCGAGACGCTCTCGTTGTGCTCCCCATGACGTCCGTGCGCCCCCTCTGTCTACTCGATGGGTGGATGATGTATCGTCGATGTGGATGATGCCGATGACGATGACGATGTTTGGCGTACGCTCCAATTGCTTCTCCGCCTTTTCACCCCATCGGCGACCCTCCATCCCATCTCTCCCTCTCCCTCCCCTCGGCTCGCTCTCGACCGGCACCCTCCCGACCTCGTCCTCGTCCCCCTCCTCGCCTCGCCCTCCCCTCTCATCTCGCTGTCGCCGCCTATCCGGATTGTGGACGGCCTGTTTGGCAGCGGCGACAAGCTCCCTCCACAGCGAGCTTGCAGCGAGCTTGTTTGGCCCGTCCGCTCTTCGCCCACTCACATTGTTCCCTCTTCAGATCAACTCCTCAGCCGAGCCGGGCCGCTCACGTGTGCCCTACCCTAACCCTCTTCTCGCCTCCAGATGCTCTTTTTCTTTTCTTTCTTCTTCCCTTGTTCCGAGCCTGAGCCGCTCGTCCGGCCCTCGTGCGTCAACGAGCGTCGACCGGAGACGGGTCTCGGAACGACAGCGTCATCCTCGAGACGCCGCCGCAGGTGGGAGAGCAGAGTAGAGCAGAACGGAGCAGAGGTGTAGTGAAGACTGGCTGTCAATTTGAAGCTTCGAGTAAGGTCCATCGGTTCGGCCAATACAGATGATTTGCGATCTTGCACACCCTACCCGCCTGCCTGGCCGACAGCTCCCTTGATCGGCCTGGCTTAGTTGGCCGAGCCGGGCACGATACGATAAGAGAACGGGACGATGGGATGGATAAATGCGCAAATAAGGATCTCCGAGCGTCACCAGAGCTAGCCTCCGACCTGCCCGCGTCCGTCGGTCCGTCGGTCGCTTTTTTCGCGTCCCCTCTCTCTACTCCCCCTCACATCCCGCCTCCATCCCCTTTCTTCTCGACAATCTCCGCCTTCCTTCAACCTCTCCTTCGCCCTTCGCTTCATATCGTTTTCCACCATTCATCTCCCAACTTTGTCCCGCTGTTTTCTCGCCTTCTCACCGATCCACACTCAACGTCCTTGCCTGACCTGACCTGACTTTCGTCCAAACAACCAGACCTCCCACCTTCCCCACGTCGGCGCCTTTCTCTTTTTCCCTTCGGCCCACACTGATCGCTTCCTTTGCCTCGTCTAGTCCTTCCCGACATTCTACTTCCTCAACCGCACATCCTGTCCGCACGCACGAACATGGCCTCCCGCTCCTCGGCGCCTTTTCAAGGAGTCTCGACGCATACAAGCAACGTCAGGCGCGGGATCATGCCTCCGCAAGGCAACCCTTCCGGATGGACGGTGTCCGGTCAAGAAGACGCTTGGCCGCCACTCGGAGCGAACGTCCCCAAAGACGACCGCCGCCAGCATCCGAAGAAGCCCGATCCGACGATGACGACGAACGGGAACGCCGCCATCTCCACTCACCCTCCGCCCCGCGCCAGGTCGGAAGAACGGACTGGGGCGGAACGCGGTCACTTCGATGACGGGGAGCGGCTCAGCCGGTCCGTCTTCGTGGCAAAGTGAGTGTGACTCTCCTTCCCCACTCACTCGCCTTCGCAGACGCGTGTATGCCTTCACGCTTTCCCTTTTCGCCTCGCCCTTTGCGATGCCCAGCCTCAATCCCCGCCCTCTCGACGAACACGCTAAGCCCCTCATCGCCGGCCACTTCAATCAGTGGGGCACTGTCGAGGAAGTCAGGCTTGTTCGCGGCAAGACGTCCGGCCTTTGCAGCGCCATCGTCATCTTCGAGGTGAGCCGAGCCCCTCGTCCCGGGTCGTTGTTCCTCTCTCAACCGCGAGTTTTCGGCTCGCCTCTTGACGGTGGCGGCGTAGACTACGAAGGGCGCCACGGATGCCGTGAAGTACGGCACTGGGTCGGTTTTGGACGGTAAGCACCTCCATTTCTCGTTGTCGTCGCCACGCGCTCACACTCGATTCTCCAAGCGTTCTGACGCATGTGCCCGGCTTTCCCACATGCCCCTTCAGACCGGGTCCTCCGAGTGGAGCCCAAGAAGACGTTCAAGGTCCTTCGCATGACCGCCCACGCTCCCATCCAACTCAACCAGCTTGGTCTTGTTCTGCCCGGGTATAAGGGGCACGAGATACTGGACCTGACGGTTGAAGTGAGTTTATGGTTCGAGTTATGCCAGCCGGTCTCGAAGTTCTTAGCCTCAGTAAAGCAGAGCTCCCATTCGCTCCGCTCGGCTCCTTTCATGGGTCTCACCAGCCATCGAGCGTGCCCCCTTCCCACCCTCTCTCTCCTTCTGTATTGTTTTCTCAGCTTGCGGAGGCGATAGCGTCTCAGTTTGGCCAGATCGTCAAGCATCCTCGGCCTCGGTTTTATAAGTACGGGCAGAATAGGGTGGTGAAGGTCGAGTTCATCCATCGACCCAGCTGCATCGAGGCTTTCAACGTGAGTTCGTCTGTGTCGCTGCCACGTTCGTATCGGCGCCACGGAAGACTGAATGAATGCATGCGCGTTCCTCTGTAAACTCTTCGATATCTTTGTCAGTGGCTCGTCCATTTACAGCATGGCAAAGCGGAAAAGGCGATTGACGTTTCGATCGTCAAGAGTGAAGATCCCTGGCATATCTGGGATGACCAGAAGAAGGGTTTTCGCGAGAGGGACCGCGGAAGACCCTTCGGTGCCCGACGCAAGAACCGCAAAGAGGACGGATGGTTCACCGAAGCCGGTACGGCGAGTGGCGGCCCTCTCCCGAAGGTGAATTTCGAAACGGTGTCTGATCTCGCCACAGATGGACAGGACGCCTCGGGTAGCTCCTCCCCCCCGTTTCGGTACACCGAGATGCTCAAGTCGTCCGAAGAGAGCGTTACTTGGTCGCCGCCTTCGAAATTCAATTCCGGCAGTCGTGTCGGGAACGGGCCCGTTGCGCCACGTTCGGAAACCGTCCTCGCGGCTGGAATATCCTCCGCTGCCGACGAGCATGTTCCTTCTTCGACCCCCGTATCTTCCCCTACGTCGGCTCTTCAAACTGCCAACCTTGATATCCACGCTTCAAAAGCGCGTACCAAGCCTGCCATCGCACACCTCCCAGCCCTCGCCCGTCAAAGAAGCTCCAAGGCGGCACAGTCACCAGCAGCACCGACGGCGGCAACCTCTGTTGGGGTGGAAGTATTCCCCTTAGACGGTCATGTCACATCAGACTACGTTCACAAGTGGTTCCAGAACTACGGCCCCATCAGCGAGCTCATTCTCACCAGCAACGAGTCGATCGAAGAACAGCACGCGCTTATCCAGTGAGTGAGCGAAGCGACGGGGTCGAAATGGCGACCTGACGTGCCTCCGTGTGATGCGCGTCTGACAGTTTTTGGCTACTGCTATGGGCAGCTTCTTCCATTATCAGCACGCTCAAGAGGCTGTGAAGCGCGAGAACGGAAGGCACTTGGGAAATAGGGCATTGACGGTGAGTACGTTCGCGTCGTTCTAACGTCGCACCTTCTCAGACGGCAATGAACGTCTTTTTTTCTTGTGCCTCCCGTCATCCGCAGGCACGCTTGCTGGACCCAGCCCCTTTACCTGTGCTGGTTGCTTCGAAGCAGCAAGCCCGGTCTGAGCCAGACCTAATGCAGATACCGAGAGCGCCGTCGCCTTTCACAGACCCAGGCAAATCACGTTTGCGAAAGTTAGAAGGAGTTGTTACTCTGTTCCTCGATGAAGACGGAAAGCAACCGTCGGAGCATATTGGGACGCGGACTCCTTCCCCTCCAGCTCGCGAAGCTGCTGAGGTGCAAACGAGGTCGGGACACCTTGACGAAGGGCACTCCGTAAGTTGCCATTGCTATCTTCTGTCTCCTCTCTCCCACCTAGCTCTGTACCGAGGGATACCAACGTTCCGCCTTCGTCCCTGCCCTTACCGAAGCAGTCGAATTCTACACAGCAGCACGAACAGACAGCAGGGTCTCCTACACCACCGAGCCCCGTCGTTCTCCGCCCCCTCGCCTTCTTCCACGGGCCCAGTGGCTTGGTGCCCGTGTACGCCCCGGAGGATCTCGAGGCTCATTTCAAGACTCGCACGGAGTCGTCGACCTGGATGTCGCCCTGTTTCAGCGCGTACTCTCCTGGTCTGTACCCATACCCAGTGCCGTCGCCCCTTCCCGCGGGCAGTGGAAACACTATGGGCGTAGACTTGTAAGTTCGAGGTAGCTCTCCTCATAATCATCGATGGCTGCACATCCAGCGAATGGAGCTGACTCCATGTCTTTTCATAACGTATTAATAGTTTCCCATATCAGTCTCATCAGCAGCTTCCCATCTCACCCGCCTTCGTGTCGAGCCCCATTCCCAGTCAGGTCATTGTGCCGGATCAGTTTCCTCAGGTTTATCCTCGCGATTACAGCACAGCACAGCATCAGGGTGTGCTCCAAGGCGCTTCAGTCCTCGGTGCGTGGCCTCTGCCGTCCTTGGTCCCTCTCCAACCCGTTCCGGGATGGTCTACAGTTAGCGCGGCTCAACGACCCACCTCGCACGCTCCGTATAAAGGCAGGGGAGGAGAATCAGGCTTTTCAGGAGCGGGCGGGCGTTCCTTCCAGAGGAGGGGTTCCAAGTTCTCCCGTCCGATGGTCCTACCTGCGCCCCCGCACGGCCCCATGTTCGAGCAAGTTCGCCGAGGCTCAACAGGCTGGAAGCCGACCGCGGGCCCTACCTTCGGTCCTGGCAATGCGGGCGCGTCGGGCTTCTTCCCCGTTATAACACCAGCTCCTGCGAGCGACATGATACATGGCGCCGTCGTCCCACGCACACCCACCATGCTCCTGCCTCGACCCCTTACCGGGCCTCCTGGGCCCCCCTGGGCCGGTTCGCCGACCGCGTACGGTTTGCGCCCGCGTTGACGCGATGACTTTCGTCTTCCATCTCCGTTCTACTCCTGTACCGATTTGACTTTTGCACGTGTCCGTACTTTCAATTCATCGTATCATTTGTGCTCGTCGCCGATGAACCGACGGTCCGGGGGAACGAAGGATGAGGGAAGCGAAGGGGAAGAGAAAACTATAGCAGAGGGAGGACAAGTAGAGGAGGCGAAAATGCGGATGGCGTTGGCGTGAGGAGCAAAATCACCGGGGGCACACCCGCCAAGTCATTTTGGAGCAGCGCGAGCCTGGAATGGGCCGGGCTGGCTCGGCCATAGACCAGCCAAGGGTCGTCGCCGTGCGGTCGTCACCGGGCCATTGTCCCCAAGACTCTTAGTGAAGAAATTTGTGGACAGGCGGCTGTGGGTCCAGAACTGGCGTTAGACGTTTGTGAAAAGCGAGACGAGATGCTGCCGCCATACCGCCTGTCCTCCAGTGAGGGAAGGAAGGAACCGACGCGCGTCTTGAACAATACCAACACGTCGGTTCGCTCGCTCGCACGACGCCGCCCGCATTGACACCGCACCCTGTGGCGACGAGCCGTCTACGCTCCCATCGAGAGGGGGAGATCTGTGGGCTTTCGAGAGTGGACGTGCGTGCTCCAAGGAAAGGGGAGGGAGGGTGGGGCGGTGAAGAGGCGGAGGGACGTCAAGACGAGGTCGATCGCGGGGATACGACTGAGCGCGCGGCAGCAAACTCGTTTGCCTGTAGGACGAATAGATGAGTGGGATGTAGAAACCGAGGGTGACGAAAGAGTGGACAAACTAACTTTGCTCATAGGTGAGTTTACGAGCAGGTGGATGAGTGCCTTTTACGCGTGGCCGGATTGACTATGTCCGATGACCATTCCAGAAGGTAAATTAACGTGGTGTACGATGGGGGAAAACCAAGAAAATCAAAGAAAGAGATGACGTGGACGACGGATATTTTGCCCCGCCCGACCGTCTAGCAGCCTGGCTAGATGGTCTCGACCGTCGCTCATAGCTCCCCGTGCACCCGACTGGACGGCGCCGGTGCGCCATTAAAGATGCTCTGCGCCAATTGATCCACGCCACCCATGCTGATTCCATCCGTCTGATCGCGGGTGAGGAACCACACGACGAAGAAAAGCGCCACCGCCATGAGGAGACACACGCCGAGGATGGACCCGCCGATGATGGCGAAGAACTTCATCATCTCGTACCGCTCCTCCTGCGCCGCCTTCGTCTTCGCCTCATCGCTCAGCGGATGGGCCTCTGCCACCGCCCCGGCCGAGTCGGCCTGCCCTGCAAGGGGTGCAATACCGGCCGCGGAGAGACGCAGCGCAGACGGTGTAGGTCGGCCCATGGCGAGCGCGCGACGTTCCTCCACCATGGCAAGGACGCCGGCCTTGCGAGCGTCATTGGAGCCACCGGCGTCTTGCTCCTTGGTGATCCAGGACGGGAAGTGTTCTTCGCACCAGTATTCAATCTGGGAGTGGGTAGGCGCGGTAGAAGATGACCTGAAATCAGTACCGGCCTCGGACATAACACGCGCAGCCGAGTCAATGGTACTCCGAATAAAGCTGAAACGAGACCCTTTCCCTCCTCATGCGAGCAGCTCGTCTGATCGACTGACCTTTCCCAAAACAATGCTCCACCGGAGAAAGTTGGGATCGTCGGCGGTGACCTTGGCGTGGATGATTCGGCAGTACTCGAGGAAGGAATAGGCTACGTCGCGGGGGTTCACCGCCTTGAGGATCAACTAATGGACGTAAGGGATAGAATAGAGGGAGAGCGAAGAATTGCTGAGAGAATTAGAAATCCATCCAGAAGCATTTCGGCCTAGCGCTCGCCGCCGCAAGTACGTACTTGCACGGCCTTGCCCTTGCGAATCTTGACATTCCGTCGGTAGACGTCTGGGTTTGCGGCCAGCTCAGCAAGCGTGGCGATGGCCATGAGCTGAGGGATGGCGCAAAAGTTGAACACGCTCTGATTTTTGAGCATGCTGAGATAATCGAGGCTCTCAGTGGCATGGCTGATGGCATCGAGGAGCATGGCACTGAGGACATGCATCGCCGCCTTCCCCGTCTCACTCTCCTCCGCCTTATATCTCCGCTTCTCCGGAGCGGCGCTCTCGGAAATGGGGTGGATGAACTTGCCCATATCCTCCTGGCTCTCAAAGCCGAATTGGGCGTAGATTTCCTTAGGCCAAAAGAACCTCCTTTGCTCGACATCCTCCGCATAATCGCGAATGATGTTGGTCTTCTGGAGGAATAGGCCCATGTGGTTGCTCAGCTGGAGCTGCAGGCCAACCTCGGGCCTCTCGAGCCCAGATTGGGAGAAAAGCCTGGAGAGACCTTCGCCTACAAGGCCAGCAACGAAGTGGCAGTAGAGGTCGTAGTCTTCGACCTTGTCCACGGCGAGAGGCGACTGGGAAGAGGCGAGCGCGTAGGATGCCATGCCACCCCCCATCTTGGCAGTGATGTCGGTAATGATGGCTCGGTAGCTATGGAAATTTTATAGAAAAGGTCTGAGCGATCGCATCCGACGAAAGACCGGATGGAATGCAATGTCGACCTCACTCACCCGTCGGGCAGACGCTGCATCTCTGCAATAACCTTGTCAAATTCGACCAGCAGCTGGCGATCCTTTTCATTCGGACCGCCTTCACGAAGAAACGCAGAGGTTCTGTGAGATAAGACAAAAAAAACCGAGGAAAAGAGGTAGCCAGTGCGACCGTCACGTACTCTCTGTAAACGTCCACCCCGACTGATCGAGCCTCTTCCAAAAGTGGGTGAGCTCCTCGACCTTGCGCTCGATGGGGATCGTCATGTCGTCCTCGATGGTGTCCAAGCCTCGGAGGACGAGATAGAACAGACACACCTACGGGAAGAAGGGAGAAGAGCAAAGATACCGAAGGTTAACGAGTGGTACCCTAATTCCGGCTTCAAAGCCGAGCCTTTCCCCCTTCTGCTCCAGACCCTCCGCGACGCACGGTGCCGACTCACCACCTTCGCGAGCTCCCCCTGCAGCTCCTTGATGACGGCAGAAAAGCTTCTGCTCGTCATGTCCAAGAATTCCCAGCATCGCTTCATCTCGTCCCGGTCAAACCCTGCCTCGGGATTCTTCGTGATGTCGTTCAACGGGTCACGCCACAACTTGTAGTTGATCATCGCCCGAAGCTCTTCCGGGTGAGTGACGGCGAGGAGAAGGTAAGGAAGGAATTTGGACATGATGGGCGGGTGGGTATGGGAGAATGGAGAAAAAGGTGGGGGTAAAGGGTCAGACGCGACCTCTATTTGGAGGTTATATCGTCGTCGTCGTCGTCGTCGTCGTTGTCGTCCGCGGCGTTCTCCTCCCACCGCCAGCGCCCCACCCGCGTCTCCGCGCTCGGTCTTCTCAACCCGTCCCAGGGCATGGGGCAACATCATAACCCTACTCCCTGCTCAGGCCCCCGCTCGCCGCCGCAGTCGATCATTCGCACCCGATCGGGATCGATGGTTCGACGTCCGAGCACGACTCACCTTTTATCTCTCGTCAATCATCTCCTGCTTTGCCTCTGCTATCCATGTCTGCAAGACGCTCACTCTCGCGCTTCATCCCTCGCTTTCAGGGGACAGCTGCCCCACTCTGTCTGACGTCGGGCCAAAGACCATTCCGTCAATCTGGCCGACAGCCGGCGATCGCTTCCTCTCCGGCTTTCCTCGTCCCGTCGTCCTCTTATTCCCCGACCCTATTGCGTACCTTCACCTCCACTTCTGCCCGCCGTTCCTCCTTCCGACATGCTCCAGTGGAGAACAAGGGTCTGATTGAGATAGCGGGCCAAGACGCGGTGAAGCTGCTGCAAGGCCTTGTCACGAGTCATATGCCGCTCATAGAGAGGGGTGGGGATGGACTTTACACCGCTTTTCTTAATCCCACGGTGAGCACTTGAGTGGTGAGGGAGCGAGGAGATGGGATGCCGGAACGGTCTGTCGCTGTGCTTGTGCTGAATATGGTACTTTGTGTTTCTGTCGCTGTTGGACTTCCACAGGGTCGTCTCCTGGCCGACGCCTTCATCTACCCTCTAAACCCGGGCCCCTCCCCTTCCTCCTTCCGCACCTCCGCCCACCCTCCCGCCTTCCTTGTGGAAGTTGACCTTGCAGCTCTCCCCGATTTGCTCAAGTTTATCAAGAAATTCAAGCTCAGGAGCAAGGTCACGCTTAGGGATGTGAGCGAGGAATGGCGTGTGTGGGCTCTTTGGAAGCAGGTGGGCGGGGATGAGGAGTTGGAGGTGGAGGTGGAGGTGGAGGTGGAGGTGGAGGCGGCAGATGGGCAGGAAGGTATGGCACATCGCCATCAGACTGCGGTTAAACCGCCTGTAGGGAGCATGCTCAAGAGGGAAGGGGAGAGGCTTAGTGATATCGGCATACGAGATCATAGAAGCCCGGATATGGGATGGAGGATGGTCCTCCCCACGGACGAGCAGCGTGCGTGCCTTGCCTCGCCTCTGTCATTCCTTATGTGTTCTCACAGCCCACTTCACTGACACCGCTTGCTTGATTTGTATTGGTTCTACCTTTGGGTTCCTTTTTGGGCGACCTACAGCCAACCTTGGGCCGCGCTTGGGCAAATCCCTTCTTCAGCCCTTCGAGGAGTACACTATCCACCGTATTCTTCAAGGTGTTCCGGAGGGTGTCCAGGACTTCTGGCCTGGTCAGAGCCTGCCTTTGGAGAGC
This sequence comes from Peribolospora baueri, assembly GCA_029717555.1. Classification (NCBI taxonomy): domain Eukaryota; kingdom Fungi; phylum Basidiomycota; class Peribolosporomycetes; order Peribolosporales; family Peribolosporaceae; genus Peribolospora; species Peribolospora baueri. Next base: position 330,967 of record JAMDHS010000012.1, read on the forward strand.
GGCTTGGATTACATGAGTGGAGGTAAGCTATCCCTTCTGTACAGCAAGTACGTTGTCCCCTCACCGTCGGATCCGCTCGTTTTTTATTGCTCTTATCTTTCGTCTTCGACGCTCTTCTCTCCTCAGTCGACTTCCGTAAAGGATGTTACGTCGGTCAAGAGCTGACCGCTCGGACGTATCACACTGGCGTAACGCGCAAGCGAATCATTCCCGTGCAGTTCTACGAGCCAGGGACGACGTGAGTGGACTAGTGTGACCCTCATTTGAATGTTTTATGGCCTTCTCATTGATGGTCACCTAACCCTGCCTTCTCTCGCGTCTTAACCATGGCACGTGTTCCCATCTTTCCTATCTCCAACCCCTTATTCCTACATCTACTTTCTTCGTTAGCCCGCCGTCCAAGCTCGCCATCGACCGAACCTTTACCTCACCTCTTCCACCCCCCCAAACCGACGTACGCTCCACCCCCCTCGCCACGTTGTCAGGCTTGTCAGGCTCTGAAGAACAAACCTCAGCTAAGGAACCATCCGTGCAAGGTCAAGCGCGGCCCCCCCGATCTCGCTCGGCTGGAAAGCTGGCCTCGACGGTGCACAATGTTGGCCTCGCCCTGCTCAGGCTTGAGCAAGTTCAGAAGGACGGGTTGGGCTTTTTCGTCGAAGACACGTCTGCTGCTACTCCGGACGACCTAGAAGGCGGGAGAGTCGCCGGAGGGGGACGGGTGGCGAAGAGGTGGGCCATCCAGCCTTTCACGCCGAGCTGGTGGCCTAGGGAGGACGAGGCGGAGGCGGAGAGCGAGGGTGGGAGGGGGAGGGATGTTGCTGGGGTGGAACAACAATGAATCAGCTCTTTGTCGCAGGGAAAGGCTTTGGAGATAGTTCCACAGTCCCAGTTAGAGGTTCCTCTCGCTCAAGCCCGTACTACTAGCGTTGAACGACACGGCCAGTCAACAAGTCGCGACGGAACTCTGAAGGAACGTTCGACCTCGTGACTGAGTCATTAGAAGACGGAATGGAGCTCAGGACGGAAAGAAGCAGATACACATGAACGGCGCCTTTCCGTAACGGCTCCTGTAGTCTACGGGTCCAATGGAGGGACGTACAGTGTTTCTGCCTACACGCATGGTAGATACAACAAGCCTTGAGCTAGGCTAAGAGAGACGCACAAGTTGAGGGGGGAATAGACAACGATACTGCGGCAGACGCATGGATGTACAAACGCCACAGAAGAACGTACGAGCAAAACGAAATGGCGGGCACGGCGAGACGAATACAGTCCAGCTGATCAAGCGGCCGCGATCTTTCGATCGGATGAGGAAGAAGAACCAGGAGCGGAGAGCGCGTCGGCGGCTTTGGCGGCCTCGATGCCCGCTTTCCCGACGCAATACGAGTTGAACATCGTCGAGTGACAGCATGCGAAACCCCATTCGCGTGATTCGAGAGAGAACCAAGAGCCCCAAACTGACGTGTGGTTGCCAGGGAAGACTGAATAGGAGGGTGGACAATAGATCATGACCAGGCTGTGAGTGCACTGCCCTTTCTTCGGAGAAGGAAACGGAGGTGATACAGGAAGAGAGAAACGCGAGACTCACCATCCTCCTCGTATTTGCTCTTGGCCTTTGCCTTCTCCCTTCCCTTGATCACATGACCCGTCCTTGAGTACTCCACATACTCCTCCGTCTGTCCACGAAGCAGTTCGGCAGGCACCTTCTGGAGATGCTCCGCGCCTCCGTACTTCTCCAAGATTGAGTTCCTTGTCGTTTCCCGCAGCGCGTCCTTCTTTTGCTGGAATTCCTTATACTGCAACTCATTCACCGTTGGGTTCGCCTGCAGGTGCAAGTCGCTCCCCCGAGACTCGGCTTGCCACGCGAAGAGCTGCAGCTTCTGCACCGCCGCCGCATCGCCCGTACCACGCGTGAAGTTGTCGCCCGCAAACTTGGAATCTTCCGCACCGACAGACTTGTCCGGCGCATCGCGCATCGAACGAGTCTTGGGGTCGTAGTACGCCGAGTCGATGCTGAGGTTGTGCAGGTACTTGGCGGTGTCCTCACGAATACGGAGGTTGCGCACCGTGATGCGTCGGTTGGTGTCTACCTTCTGTCCCGCCATGTTAGCGCTCTCCGCGTACTTGTCTTCGTCCTCTTCATCCTCGTCCGAGCTGCCAAAGTCGTCGTCCCCACGCGGACGCTTGCCTTTCTTGGCCACCTTTTTGGCCGCTGAAAGGTCTGTGGACGTCTGGTTGTCGATCTCTTCCTCGCGCAACCTCTTCCGTTCCTCCTCCATCGCCTGATATTCCTCAATCACTTGCTTGTGCTCAGCCGGGTCGTAGCCGTTCCACCGATCCCGCTTCGCCTCGTAATCCACGTCCACCTCTTGAATGATCTCGTCCGGCGCAATGTCCTTCCCCGTCCACTTGGCGCCTTTCTTGCGCGGTCGCTCCAAGCAGTCTTTCACCTGATGCGTCATCGCTCCACAGTTGGTGCAAGCGCCTTTCCGGTACTTAGAGGCGGCCGGACCTTTGAGGCCGCGCTGGTACCATTCTAATTGGTGGCAATGACAAACGAGGCGAGGTAGCAACCGTGAGAATCCTATGATGAAGCGGTAGGAGAACAGCCACGCGTCAGAGAGTACAGTACAAACACTCACCATTGAGCTTCTCCGCCCGCGCGTCGTATTCTTTCTGCAATTTCTGGTGCTTCAAGGAAGGCTTGCCCGTGTCCATGTACCATGGCGCCTGGGCCATAAACTGGGGGATGTGCGGGTTGATCGCATTACCCTCCTCGTCAACCTCGGCGGGGGCCGTACCGGCCTTTCGTGCCGCATCGAGGTCCTTCTGCCGACGATACTCCTCGCGGGAAAGTTTTCCGATTGCTGGGGATAGGTGCCGTGGGAAGGAGTAGATGATAAGTCGTCGGCGGGACATGGGAGAGTGGGAAAGACATAGGCGACGGTCAGCTTCTGAAAAGGTTATCTTCAACGCATACACAAGCAGAGCGTAAGGTACAGATTCCGACTTGCACTCACAGCTTGTTGAAGCGGTCGCCATGATGGACAACTGATTTGCGACTCTGCCGGTGGTCGAAGGGAAGGTGAGGAAAGGGTCATCGGTTGACGGAACTTGTGGCGACTCGGTCGGAGCGTCGCACATTCGGAGATATGCGGACGAACGCGCATTCGGTCACCGACGGCCATTTTTTGGACAAGCGTTTCGAAGATCTCGAGTCTCTTTCTTTACTCGTTGCACCAGTCCCAAGAGAAATGACCTGGCTCACTATCTTCGTCACGTCGCCCGACACCCACTCAGAGCGCCGCTTTGCCTCTGACCTATCCATAGGCGGGCTTAAACTCAAGCTTGAACCTATTACCGGCATCGCCGTCGCCGATCAGAAGCTCTCGCTCCTCGCCGAATCCGGGAGGGTCGTGGCGGAGTTGGGCGCTGCTGATGAGGGTAGGACTTTGGAGCAGAGCGGCGTCCGTGACTGGATGTGCATAAGGGTGAGCTAACATGTAACAAGTTGGCGATGACGAAGGGTCACGCTGAAGGGCACTGAATTCGCAACACCCGCAATAGGTAACAGACACCCGACCCGGCGCTTCGAACGTGGGCCAATTCACAGACGTGTCCCAGGTGGAAAAGTACGAAATGGAGGATGAGGCCTACGCGAAGCGGAGAGGTGTGTCCAGCTACGTTGTTGTCTTTATCAAATTGAGGATGTTGCTGACGTTGAGCTCGTTTGATCTATCCACCAAGACACCGTCATGGCCTTCAAGCAACGCAACAAGCTCGGCCGCTTCAGCGACGCCGCCTCTCATCGTTCTTCTCCTGATCCTTCCGCCCTTGCGGTGGACCCATCCATCGTTCCCGGCGCGAGGTGCCAGGTTGACCTGGGCGCATTTAAGAGACGAGGCACGATCCGCTTCGTCGGCCCAACCTCCTTTGGCCCAGCTGATGAAATGCCGTGGGTGGGCATGGAGTACGACGAGCCGGTCGGCAAAAACGACGGGAGCGTTGAGGGCAAAAGGTACTTTGAGTGCAATTCCCGCTTTGGAGGGTTTGTGAGGCCCGACAAGGTCACTGTCGGAGATTTTGGGGAGGAGGATTTGATGGATGGGCTAGATGAAGATGAGGAGATGTGAAGGGCACGTCCGGATGGGAAAGGAAAGAAGGCACTCTTCGTTACCCGTTTTACCCGTTCGCGCTTGGAATACCCACGTCAGTTGCGACTTGCTTCTCAATCTGTTTAATGTGCGGGATCGTGAATATATGGCACTCGAGCGCGGTCGGCGTTGCCCGACAAGACCAGCCGGAGGATACGAGAGGTGATAAAAAGGCCATGGGCAACATGGTGTTGTCACCATGGTTGGAGCTGCGCCGGCAGCCATGGTAGAGTCGACGTGCTGCTGCTCGTTATCGAGGTCCTGAGTCTGATCGACCTGAAGCGAAGCATGCGCGGACGAATCGTAAAAATGTCTGTTGTCTGTGAATGTCGCACCGCCCGATCTGTTTGCTTCTGACCGCTTGCAACGACCTCGTACGCTTACATCTTCATCGAGCATCCTACTCGTCCCATCATGACAGTGCTGATCGCCCATCTGCAATACGGACACCAAGACCGATCCTCTGCGGAAGGCGGGGCGAGGTTCGTTCGGCCATCAATGCCAAACGCAACACCGCCACCGGTTGTCTCGGCAATCAAGGCACTGGCTGATCGTCATCGACGGACCTCGACATCGCCTTTCCCCTCCCCACCAGGATATCCGGATGTCTGGCATTCTTCAGCGGGACGTCCACACAGCCATCGTCCTTGTATGCATCCTCCAACACCTGATGTCAAGTCTTTCGAGTGCTCCGGGACGACGGCTCGACACGAGCTCTGACTTTCAACTGCCTTACGTCCAGCTCGACTCTCTTCTCGAGAGCCGAAGTATACTCTGTCAAGGGTACCCGATGGAGGCCACGTCTTGCCTATAAAACGTGCCACCGCTGCTGGGAAACGTCGGAGCTTTCCTCCATCATTCTCTCTCCACCCTTCTCCCACGGCCGCTACCTCGTTCCACACCTTATCTCATTCTTCCTTCCTCCTCTCCAGTCAACATGCTGCCCAAGACGACCTTCACTGCCTGCGTGCTTGCCTCCGCCTCTGCGCTCCTTGCAACCTCCGCCGCTCAGGCCTTCCCCCTCACCGAGCGCCAGTCGAACACCTGCCAGAACGCGTCCCACGACACGCTTTGCTCTCCCGTTGCGGGCTCGACGATGGACGCCAATACGCAGCCGTTCGCGTTCGCTTACCATGGCACCAGCGACGGGACCCACTTTACCGAGTACGTCACCGTCGCGCTCCAACCTACGGACGGCTCGAACCAGTACTACGACGTGGTGCGTTGGCCTTGCTCCATTCGTTCTGGGTATGCTCGTGGTGCACCAGTCAACCCGAGGAACTTCCTACCCATCCTGGCGACTTGTGGCTATGTCTGTCGTCCTCTCCGCTCATTGAATAGTCTTTTTCCTCATCCTCCTCCATCGTCACCCGGACACTTCCTCAGTTTAACAACAGCCAGATCACCCCCCCTTCCGGGCACATTTACTTTGATCGCCAGGAGTTCTTGCCGTGCGGCATCCCTACGGGAGAATACAATGTCATCGTGAGTATCTTTTTTGCTCTCATGTCGCATGATTGCCCCTCGCCCATTTACGGCAGAGTGGGCTTGGGCCCGCCCCTCCCGGAGACCTTGCGTCTATCTCACGCATTCGGCCGTTCCTAACCGCGACGTACGAGCAGGTGACCGACTACAAGTTGAACCGTCTCAAGGCGGGCGTGAGCTCTGTATATCACCAGGTCAACTCGTACGGCCCCATCACTCTCTCCCCCGGCACGGGCTCCTGTTGATAGACTTGAGCCATTCGCTCAGCTGTCGGCTTAGACCGGTGGACTTGCGGAAACCACCCCGTATGGAAGTCGTTTGGCGTCCGTGCGCCTTCGATTTTGGGCACCACGACGAGCACGAAAACGATGCATGCGAGGTGATGGACAATTAAGGTGATGAGCTCTTTTGTACATACTGTACAATATGTGTACCCATTAAGTGTACCCATTTGCTTGCTGTGTGTCAGCCCACAGAGGTGTATGTTGAGGCTGTGTCGCGGAATTGTGTGAACGTGAGAGCTTAATTCGCAGCGCCGCCTTCTTTCTGAGAGGATGTCGTAGTGTATGCTCCCGTCTCTTTTCCTTCCATTTGATAGACGTCACTCCCTCCTCCACCTCGCTTCCCTAAGGCGCCATCCGTCCCGTTTTCGTCACCGCCTCCATCGATATATGGGACAACCTCCGCGAAACGCCCCGCCTTGCTGCGGCACTAACGGACCCGCTGCGGCATTCGATCATGTGTACACGAAACGCCTCGATCATTCCGCAATCGTCCTTCCGCTTATCTCCGTCGAGCCAATCAGAAGCGCCGACGGCCCGACCCGGGACGTGTGGGTACCGAGTCAAAAGGCGGTCGACGGTCGTCACCCTTCCTCCTTTCGATACACCACCACCAACCTCTCTCCAGCGTCTCTCTTCAGACGTCCTTCTCGTTCATCGCTCTACTCGATCCTTCTCTATCCATCCACCTATTGCAACAATGCAGATCTTCGTGAAGACCCTGTGCGTACCCGCGCATCTCGCCACCGCCGGCTGGGTAGCAACCAGACATTGCCACTGACTCACACACGCATTCCTTATTCTCTCTCTCTCATCAGCACCGGCAAGACCATCACTCTCGAGGTCGAGTCCTCTGATACGATCGACAACGTCAAGGCCAAGATCCAGGACAAGGAGGGCATTCCTCCGGACCAGCAGCGCCTCATCTTCGCTGGCAAGCAGCTCGAGGACGGACGCACGCTGTCCGACTACAACATTCAGAAGGAGTCCACCCTTCACCTCGTCCTTCGCCTGCGTGGCGGTATGCAGATCTTCGTGAAGACGTTGACCGGCAAGACCATCACTCTCGAGGTCGAGTCCTCTGATACGATCGACAACGTCAAGGCCAAGATCCAGGACAAGGAGGGCATTCCTCCGGACCAGCAGCGCCTCATCTTCGCTGGCAAGCAGCTCGAGGA